>CM053596.1:18146815-18200560 GCA_028646575.1 Pseudocheirus occidentalis | reverse complement strand
AAATGGGGGGAAGAGAGAGGAGGGAGAGAAGGAGGGAGGGAGAGGAGGGAGGGAGAGAGGAGGAGGAGGGAGGGAGAGAATACTCTGAAAACCTGGGCAGAAGAAAGTCTCGAGGAGGACAGGGTGACCAAGGCCTCAGAGAGGTTAAGAAGGGTGAGCGCTAAGCAAAGCGCACTGGATTGGGTGGTTCCGTGATGACTTTGGCAAGGGCAGTTTCAATTGAATGACAAAGTCTGAAGGAGTACCATGGGTTTGGAAGAGTGAGAGAGGAAGACAGGAATGTGCCAACTGTGGACTTTCAAGGAGCTGAGCCATGAGGGGATCAGAAAGAAAAGAAGAGGGTGAGTGGCGGTGGATGGATACAGGGCAGAGAGCCTCACACTGAGAGGGACAGGCTGGACACGACACAGGGCACGGGGAGGCCATGGGTGGAGGTGCAGTCTGTTAGAGACAAGCAAGCATGGAATCCTGGATTTGCCATCAGAGCCTGGGGTTAAAGAGATGGTGGGGGACGACGCTGAAAGGATGTGCAATAAGGAGAAAGGGGAAAAGGGGGAGCCCTCCTGAGGAGCCTGGATCTTTTCAAGCATAGAACCTACTGTGCAGAGTGGTGTCCCTTCCATCAGGGAGGGAGGAAGAGCGTACTTGCCTTGCTGTGCTGAGGGCCTGCCGGGATGAGATGGGTGAACTTTGCTCTGGAGTGAACACCAAACACCTCTAGCTGTTTAGCAGCACGAGAGGAAGCTCAGGAAGGATGAGGGTATGATGCTGGCTGGAGGCTGGAGAGGTGTGTGTGGCAATGGGACCAGGGGTCAAGGCATCCAAGAGAAGAGGATAGGGGACAGTAGAAGAGGGGTTCATCAAGGGGTCAAGATGAGGAAAGGGGAGAGAGTGGCCGGTGCGATGGCCTGGGACAGAACTGAGAGGACAGAGGGAACCCAGCTCACATGGAGTTAGAAAACCAAGGTGGGGTTTGTGGAGCACAGTAAAGTGTGGAAGAGCAGAAGATTCTGGTCTAATCAAGGGATTTCTGAGTTTGTCAACGGAGGTGAAAAGCAGCCATCATCACAAAGTAAGTCCATCCTTGAGTGGAGCTGAGGCAGAAGGAAGAGGGCATGGAGAGTAAGAAGTTTGAGAGACCAGGAAGTTACAGCACTTTTTAAGGAGGATCAAAATGTATGTGGAAGGACCTACTCTGTGGTCAGGAGCTGGGAAGGAGAGGCCAGGCATGGAGAATGCCCTCAGACAAGGAGCCTCCTCATCAATGTGACAGGTGGCTGTGGGGGAGTATCAGAGAGCAGGCGTCTGGCAGGACATCTGACTCTTCCACTCCCAGGGCCCCAAAAGCAAAGTCACAGTTTCTGCCTGGGATGAATTCCAAAGCTCCCTCATCACTTGGCCTGAAGAATGCTCCATAAAGATTCTTTCTAGCCCAGAGAATTGGGGAAACCCTCCTTGGCTGGAGATCAGGGATCATCCTGTCCAGTCTCCTGTCCTCAAACAGGAAAGAGGGGATGGTGGGGAGTAAAGGTAGCTATCCCTGAACCTAATTAACCACAGAGCTCAAAATGGCACCAACAAGAGGGGCTCTGCCCTGCTTTGCCTGCCAGGACAAACAGCCACCATCACCGGCCCAGGAAGGCCCCCAAGTTGTTCAGGCAGGCAAGAGAAGGCTGGCGTTGGATGGTCACCTGTCTCCCCTGGCCTCAGAGCTTGGTCACAGGTAACACCTGTGATCTGCCATGACCGGCATGTACACAAATGCCTCTTTGGGGAACCAAATCCCAAACTGGCAAATCACTTTCCTGCCTAGCTTCTGGCAGAAAGAAGGGGCATCGGGCTCCTTAATGCTGGAGCAACCAGGGGAAGGGCTGAGAAACAGGGAGCAATCAAGAGGTTTGGGGCCCGGCCCCTTCCCTCTGAATGCTCAGAACGTAGAGCAGACAGTGCCCACCACACAGGGAGGGGCTTCATCGATATGAGAATTAGATTATTTAGCTCTTCCTAAGAGATCTCATCAACAGCCTCAGAGAGCCCACACACGTGAAGATATTTCATCCCCTTCCTCTACAGGTAGGTGCCCGGTGTCTCCCCAAGAACCTCCCCACAGCCCACGGGATCAGCTCAGACCTGCCCAGCTCCAGCTCAGGGAGCAGGAAGCCCACCCAGTGCATGGGAAGCTTCTGGGAGTACCTCAGCACCAAGACAGACCCGCACATTTGGGCCAGGTAACACAGGGCAAGCTGCTCCCCCTCTCTGGGCAAAGCTGGAGATGACCTCATGAGGCCTTCTAGCTGGGGCGCCGATCCCCCCACCCTCCCTTTCTGGGCTTTCTCCCCCTGTATCTTAACCGCCGGGATGCTCCAATGCCCCGGCCTCCTGCCTGCTCGAGCTGCTCTGGCTCCTGGGCCCTCGTCCCTTCACCCCAGCCCATCCCGAACCCACCCGGCTCAAGGGCCCCCACAGACCTAGATGGAGACCACTGGTCCCTGGGGGGGGGGGGGAGGAAGAGAAGAAAGACAGTGAGCATTGATTAAGTGCCTGCTGTATGCAGGCCCCATGCTAAGTACGTTCCACATAGGATCTAATTTTACCTACACAATAGCCCTGAGACAGATCTTTCTTTTACACACGATAGCAAGTGACCTGCCTAGGACCACACAGCTACCCGAAGAGTCAAGGCTGCCCCCGAGGAGCCAAAGCTTCACAGGGCAGCGCAGGCCCTCCAGAGCCAGGCCCTCTCCCAAGGAAAGCCTTCCATGTCTACTGTTCTCATCCCGGGTCAGGGTGTTACCTCCCCCAAACGGAGCTTGTTTAATGGGGGAAAGGGGGGAGAAAGAGAAAGGGAGAGGGAGAGAGAGAAAAGGAGAGAGAGAGAGAGGAGAGAGAAGACAGAAAGAGGGGGGAGGGAGGAAAGGGAGAGAGGGATAGGGGGGAGAGGGAGGGAGGGGGAGGAAGAGAGTGAGGGAAGGAGAAAGGAAGGAGGGAGGGAGAAGAGAGAGGGATCGGAGGAGGTCCATTCTGCAGCATTCAAACGCGAGCTCCACACAAGTCAGCAATGAGTCTCAGAGAAACAAGCGGGGGAGAGGCCAGACCATGGACTCTGGCACAGTCTCGGGTATAAATCAGGCCTGTGGCCCTTTAGGAGCCCCATCAATTCCAGGGGGTTGTTTCCTCCTCTCTAAGGCAGCACCAACAAGTCAATCCAATGTGCACTAATCAAGCCCCTATGGTACACATAACTAGGCACTGCGCCTTTAAGCACTGAGGCCTCACAAAGACAAAAAATGAACCAGTCCCTGCTCTCAGGAGACTGACACTCTATCAAGGGTGGAGCGGTGACCACCAAGTGATTATTAAATTAATCTGAAATAGAGTCTTTCCCCAGGGGGAAGCACCAGGGTGTAGCCAGGAGACGGCCACCTGCCATGCAGGGGCAGCAGCAGGGCCCAGGTTGCTGAGCACTGAGTGAAAGGGAAGAGTCTGCCAGAGGCCAGAGAAGGCCCTGAAGATGAAGATGATCATCGGAGGAGGGGCTGGAGTTGGTGGTCCCTGCACTAGGAGAAAAGGGGCGGCTACAAGAGACGCCCAGGAAGGTGAGTGACAGTGAAGAAGGTTGGGAACCTGGGGAGTGGCAGGACAGAAGACATGAATGGGAAGGCAGAGGGCCATATCTGGAGGTGCCCGGGACAGTCAGGGCAGAGAAAAGGCTGGCTGCAGAGTTCTGGGATGAACCTGCCAATGCTACTAGGGATAATGACAGCTAACTGCAGAGTGCTTTTATGTCTTACAAAGTATTTACATACATCATCCTGTTTGAGCCTCACAAGCCTGGGAGGCAGAAATGATAATTATCCCTGTTTTACAGATGAGGACACTGAGGCTGGGAGAAGGAAGTGACTGCCTTCCCAGGGCTCAGGGCAGCACTTTCTACAACTGAGGGAGGACTGTGGCCATTCCCCAAATTCCCTCTCTACCCTAGGCTGCCAGAGGCAAGAACAGGGTCAGCCAAGCTTATGGCAGGGAGGGCAACCAAGTCTGTTCCTGGGGGAAATGGGAGGTTAAGAGGGCCACCTGTAGAAGACAGAGACTACAGAGTGGTGGTATCAGGTACCTCCTGACATTCCACGGGGTCTGTGGGAGCTGGGGGCTGCCAGGTCATCTGGCAGAGGAAAGTGATGGCCGGGGCCTCCACTTTGGGCCCTGGGGTCAGCAGAAGCATGTGAGGAATGGGGGACGCACGGTACGAACAGGCATCTCAGGCTCCTCCCCTGGGTCAGTTCCTCAGAGCAGGGATGGCTCCCCTGGCCCAGCCCAGTCAGGAAGTCGACTTTCCAGCCCATGGTGCAAACAGCCACCTCGGCACCTGGAAGGATGATGAGAACACCAGACACAGCCCCTGAAAGGGCTATCTGCTGCTCAGTGGAAAGCCCCTGAACCAAGGACACGACATCTTTGTCAGCAAAGTGGCTTTATTCTTGGGTGGGTAATTCCCGTTTGTTGCTAATTAAACTACAAGTTGATTAGCTGAGGAAAACCTTTAATTAGCCCTTGACATAATTCAGGGAAATTATAGCCTCTTCTCTTCTTCCCTCTCCCCCCTCAGAGCACTGCTTATTTCTTACTGGTTGCAGAGAATCCATCCCCCCACCGCTCCTTTTTAAGGGGCTCTCAGAGGCTCTGGGACTAGGGATCAAAGACTGAACTGAAGGGGGAGGACAGTAACTCGACTCCAGGAAAAAAGCTCAAGAGGGACTTGGGGCAAAGTTCGTGGAGACAGTACTAGGGCATCTCACTCCCACGGATCCCTCCAGTTTTTCCCTGGGGGGTTGAGGACCGCACCCAGAGATCTCCACACGGAAAGCAGGGGCCCTGTCCTCGAGAGCTCCAGAGCAGACAAATACACTCTGGAGGGGAAAGGCCACAGCTCCTCATCACTCCCTCTCTGCACACCAACCTCCCATGACCCCTCATTCTTCAGGCAAGTTCAAGGCCCTTCACAGCCACCATCTGGTCCTCACTCCCCTATTCCTGGCCCCCCCAACACGCCCTTTCCAAGAATGGCCTCAGGGCTAGTCTCTAAGCCAGACTGTGCTCCTGAGCTGGCCCTCCATGCCCAGGGCATGTGGGTTCCCAGCCTGCGCCTACCTGACAAGCCCTGTGGTCTTGGGGGCAGGGACATGGCTGGCACTGTGGGCTTTAGACTCAGTCTGGCACGCAGCTCGTAGGAGCTGGAGCCTTGGACCCTACATTGGCTCAAGTCCAGAGTCATCTCTTGGCAAGCTCAGCAAAGCCCAGCTGAAATCACAGCTGGCTAACAAGAAAATGCTCTCAGGAAGTGATCTCAGGAGTGCCACTGAAATCGGCTGCAGGGCAAGGGACTAGCTGAGAGAACTGAGTGGGGGAGAGGGGAGAGGAGAAAGGTGCCCTGAAGGTGAGGAGATGAGGAAGGAGTGGAGAGGGCACGAAAATGTGCTTCTAGAGCCCTCAGGAGGACAAGCTCTTAGCTTGCCTCACAATAAACAACTCTGGGAAATACTCAATGGGAACAGAATGATCTCATTTTACAGAGTAAGAAACTGAGGCTTGGAGCCTTGCTGGGGAGGAGGGGCCTAGGAGCAGCAGGGCAAAGCCAGCTTTTATACAGCCCCCCACTGCCACCCTCAGCGAACACAACCAGGTTGGGGAGGAGGGACCAGTGAAGAGCCCAGGGGAGAGCAGGCCTAGGCCACAAGGTTGCTCTATACAGCAGCAGCTTCAGCAGAAGGCCAGGCCATGCCCCAGCACCAGCCACTCGCTGGGGAGGCCTCAGGCTCCAACAACCTGCTCCCACCTGAAGAAGGGGGGGAGGGGAGAGAACACCAACACCACCACTGCCACCCAGCTCTGCTGAAGGGGCTCCAGGGGAGGGGGAGGAGGCCTGCCAGAGCCCAAGGCCTCCTCCAGGCTGCTAGGTAGCAGGGCCCCAAGCTCGCCCTACACAGCAGCCCCAGAGGTCAAGAGCTTCCTCCTCTGGAGACCAGGCACCCTCTGACTCTTCTCTGAGACCTTGGAAAGGCAGCTGCAACTCATCTAATTCAGAAACCAGCTGGGGTAACCAAAGGACAGGGACAGTCAATGAGTCCAGCCTGGGACTAGCTCTGAATGGAAGTGGGAAGAGGTCCCATTTCCCCTCACACCGGCATATACAGGAGATGGCTTCCTGCTGGCCAGCTCTATAATGACCACACTAGGCAGCAGCTGGGGTAATGGGAATACCAGCTGGCTGGGGATACCCCTGAAGCTGGTGGAAATGGAAATGGTGGGAAATACAGGACAGTACCAGCAAAATGGGTGCGAGCATGGATGCCTGGCTAGGTGGCCCAGTGGACTCAGAAAGACCAGAGCTCAAATTTGACCTCAAACATTAGCTGTGTGATCCTGGGCAAGTCACTTAACCCCTGCCTGCATAAAACTGGAAAAGGAAATGGCAAACCATTCCAGTATCTGTGCCAAGAAAACCCCACAGACCACAGGGTCACAAAGAACTGCACATGACTTAGAACAATAGTTGCCTGGGAGGGGAGACTCAATTACTGGAGCAGTTAGGGGGTTCTGGGGTACATGCTGGGGACACACCAGATCCTGGGGGCCACGCTGGACTGGTCCTGCCCCACATCATGGGCCTCTGGACCAGGACAGGCCCCACAGCAAGATGAGCCCTAGACCAAGGCCAGAGCCCAGAGACATCCAGGAAAGGACTTGGTTATGACCTCCTTTCCCCACTTGGGAACATCACCCATCATTCTCTAAACTGCCTCCCCAACCCTCAAGCAGTGTCCAGATAAATTAGTTACTGCCCACCCTTTCCTATACCTACTTCATATAGCTGTCCAGTGGAAAGAGTCTTGCCTCCATGGCCCTGGGTTCAAATCCTACCTCTTACCACTCATATTAAGCAAGTACCTTGGGTCTTGGGGTGATGGCTTTATCTGCAAAATGAAGGGGAAGGACCATAACTAGGTGGCACTGGAGGCCAGCCTCTTCTCTGTCAGTTCCCATCTAAAATCTCAATGCCTCAGGCAGACTGGAAGCACCTCCTGATGCTGGGCCCCCAGGTCTTGCAAAGATCTCCATCCCCCTTGGTGGGGGCAGAGGGAATGATCCAAGTCTATTCTCAACCTGGCCACCTCTTCAAGTAGGAGGGGCCCCGTCTGATCACACTGCTGGGCCTGGGCCCCAGTCTGAGAGAGATGCAAAGAAGCCAGCTCTTCCCTTCCCCATCCCTACTGTGTCCAAGGCAGTCAGAAGTGGCCTCAGAGGCCAGCTAAACCTGACCTGAGCCCAGACCCCACTATGGTATTAAATGGGGCAGAGTCACTGAGAAGGACAGGAAAGGGATAGACTGCAGGGAACCCAAAGGATGGACCCAGGAAGGCAAAGCCTGGTAGTCTTTCGGGGGTCAGGATGAGAAATCTAGATTTCTTCTGCCCCTGTAAGGAAGGCATTTCAGTGGGATCCCTAGAGCCAAGGCCCTGAGCCCTCAGTAAGACCCCCGTGCTACCAGCAAGCCTCGCTCTGCCCCCACCCCTCCCTTCCAAGAAGGTAGGCAGGTCCTTCAGCTCTGCACCGCCCCCCCCCCCCCCAGGCAGCAGCATCATGGGAGGGCCCCAGGAATCTCACCCTGGCCCAGGGCTGCCAGTCATTCTGGGCCTTTCAACAGAGCTGCTCTTCCTCTCTCTGAAGCCCATGGGATGTTGGGAGGTGTCATGCTTCTCTCCAGGAGTCCCCAGGGGCCTCCTAAGAGTCAGGGGCCTTTAAATTATCGCCCCAGTTCTCCAGATAGCCCTCCCTCCACCTACACATAACCCCTCCTAGGGCTTAAATCCCATAGGGAGACATACTCACCCCACATAACCCACTCATACCCTTGGGACAACTGTCCATAGAAACGCCTGCCTGCTGTGCCCCGGGATGCCAATTTCTACACAATACCCTGGGGAGGCTCTAGCCACGGTGCACAGATGATGAGCACATGCTCCCACCTCCCGGTGCCAGAGCTAGGGTGCACTGAGCGCCTTCCCTGCCTGAGCCGGGGTCCCTGAGGGCCACCCCTCCTGGGCCCAGCAAAGCCCTCTTCTTCCTGCCCTCCCAGCTGGCTCCTGCCCAGGACTCACCCAAGCTCTCTCCCCAGCCGCGATCTCCAGGAGGCCGAAACTTCCTCCTCCGCTAGCAGATATCCCTTCCACTGCCCAGCCCTGGCCACACTCAGGGCAAACTCCGCTGCCCAAGCAACAGCCCCACACTCCCAGGCGCGCCCGCCACACCCACCGACTCCAGGGCCCAGGGATTCCTCTTCCTCCCTGGGAGGGCTGATCTCCTTCTCCTCCAAAAAGGGGTCAGCGGGCGGCAGGGAGAAGTCCCCAGCCCAGATACCGGGGCAGCCACCCACCCTCCCCGGGGCCCGGTCTCCCCTAATAGATTAAACTGATCAGCTCAAAGCAGGCTGATTAGGCGCCCAGCCCCGGCCGTTCCCTGCCCCGGGGAGTTTCATTCCTTCCGCACCCCCAGACAGACCCAGAAACGGGTGGCCACAGGGCCCCGGCTGGAGCTCTAGCACACGGACACGGACCGGCCCGGCCTCTCATGTACACACACAGGTGTGCACACGTCAGCGCACACGCCGGCACACACGTGCACCGCACACTCGGCGAACACACGCGTGAGCGCGCACACGGGTCACATGAGCAGAGCGAGTTCGGCAACATTCGCGGTTAAGGGGTGTGTCTCGGACACCCCTCCCCCTCTCCCACGGTGGAGTTTAGAGCCGTCAGGCCCTCTCCCTGAGCCGCGGCCAAGCCGGGAGAGGAGGGGAGGAGCCGGAGTCCCCTTCTTGTTCTCGGAGCCCCTCGAACCCCGGCTGCTCCCGGATTCCCATGATCCCCGCACCAGGTAATGGTCCCCAGGGAATTGACGGTCCTCAGACCTGCCCTCTCAGGCTGCGTCCGACCTTTGACCTCCGTATTGGGGTCCCTTCTCCCCAATACCTCGGCCCCGCCCCCCTCCACCCAAGGTGTCGACCTTTGCCTCCCCCCCCAGCGGCACGCCCCCACCTCGGCCGCCCGTCCCCGCTCCCCGGTTCTCCAACCTCGTTCCCCGGCTAGGTCGCCGCTCCTCCCGGGGCTCAGTCCCCTCCTCGCGACACTTCAGCTCGCCCGGGCCAGAGCCGCCACCGCGGCCGCCGCCGCCGCCATGTTGAATCCCGCACCAACATCCGGGGCTTTTCCCCCTGCCGCCCACCCGTGCCCATGGCAACCGCGGCTGTTCCGGGCGTGGGGCGTGCCGGTCCTCAAGGCACGCCCATCCAAAGGGCCTCCCATTGGCCTCGAGCCCCCCCCACGTGAGCCACCCAATAGGCGAGCGCCAGAGGGAGATGCCGATCGGGGATTGGCTAATTTAGGGGATTAATGGCTGTGGGGGGGGGGCCTCCTCCTCAGCCAACCTGCGGGCTTTCCAGACACGCTGCCTTGCGTGGAGCCGCTCCCGACGCCGGCGGCCTTAAAGGAGAAAGGCCAGCTTTTAGACCCTTCCCCCCCCCCCCCCCCACTCTGGGGGCGGGGGCGGGAACGTTAGACCGGAGGAAGGACGTGGTTCTTTTCCTACGGGCGTCCCGTCACGCACACTCCGACTTCGGAGCGCCCCCTAGGGCTGAGGCGGAGAACTACCCCGAGCGGAAGAAGGCGGGGAAGGGGCTGGGAGGCCAGAGAAGAGCACGTGGCATTTAAAGGGCCTCCAGCCCCGCCTCCTCTCCCTCCTCCCCACTCCTCTCCTTTACTGCCTCTCTCTACTTCCACTTCTTCCTTCCCTCTCTCCTCCCCTCCTCTTCCCCCTTCGTTCTTTCCCCCTTTAAGGTCGGCCCCGACTACCCCAGGTCCGAGACCCTTGGGGCAGGGAGGGAGTTGTAGGCAAGCGGCATCCGAGCTTCAGTTTCCTCCTCTGCCAGAGGAGAGGGAGGGGTTCAAAGATATCCTTTCCAAAATGGCACCACCGCTCCCCTAAGGGAACTTCCCTTTGGGAGAGGCCTGAGGTCGGGGTATAGTGAGGAAAAGGAAAACGAGGTCAACTCAAGGTCATTTGGGGGAGGGACCGTAGGGGGGGCTGGGGAGAAAAGCGGGCATCTATATATAGAGAAGACGGCCTGTACTGGCCAACCTTCTTCTCTTTAAGCTGGGAAAACTGAGGCAGGGAGCGGGTCAAGAACTGCCCCGGGGCCACCCTGCTGGGAGGTGTCTGAGGTTGGATTTGAACCCGTTCCTTCTGACCGCAGGCACGGAGTTCTATGAAATCTGGCACCACCTAGTGGGTCCCTAGAACTTCTGCTTTTTTAATCAGAAAAAGAAGAATCCAGCTGTGCTAATTAACTTACAGTCAGGCGTGATCCTGTTGCTGGAGTCGCATTCAGATGGCACCCTTTATAGTGGTGTGGACGCTGCCCACCAGGGCACCCCACCTGCTGCCCCCTGGGTTTGGGGAAGCGGGCCCCTTGATGAGCAGGAAGAGGAGACCTGCCCACCTGGCCCTGCGCCAGGGCACCTTTGGGCACTGCCTTGCTCTGGGCCTGTTTCTATATCTGTAAAGTAAGGAGGCTCCACACAGTGATCTCTCACCTTCCCTTTGCGCTCTCAACCCACATGTAGCCCGATTAGCCACACCCTGGACCCTGCCTTGAGTCTGCAATCATCCAGCCTCTCATGTGGCCCCCACAAGCATGCCAGTGCCCATCTAGATATTAAATCTTTTCTCTGTTAACAAAGAAGGAAATAGAAGTTCTGATGGATGACCACTGGGTGGAACAGCATATAGCTTTCCGCTGGGCCTGGAGTCAGGAAGACCTGCGTTCAAATGGCCTCAGACACTAGCTACATGACCCTGGCCAAGTCACTTCATCTCTGCCTCAGTTTCCTCAACTAGTTCTTACCTTCCACGGTGGTTGTGAGGATCACATTCAGCAACACAGGTAGAGCTTCAAGCAAGCAAGCAAAATTGACCCTTTTGGGCAGAACACCCTAAGGCATGGGCGGAGGAGAGGAGGAACTGGCCAGCTGGATCTACTCACACACAGGCCATGGTTTGTCCCTTGTTCTCAGAGAGGACCATGGCATCAGGGAGATGGTGATACGTCTTCCAGTTGACTTTGATTTGAGGCCGGGAGGGCTGTGTAAGGTCACCAACCTCACTTTCTCCTCCAGAGCTGTCTGGGTCCAGTGGCCAGGCATCAATCAAAACGACTGGAGATGGCCCAGCATACAGTGGGAGACCCTGGCCCTTTTAAGGGAGGCCTTTTCAAGTTCTCACTTTGAGTGAGGCAGTGCCCATTGAGTGAATAGTCCTGTTTAAGAGGTTTGGGCCGTTTTGATGGCCAAAAGCTACCTAGTTAACTTGGGTTTACTGGCTAGATTCTTTCTCAAAGACCAAGTCTTAGCCCAGATTTGCTCTGGAGCTTTTGAATTGGACAACAATAGGTCCCTGCCCAAGTACCAATTAATTGTTATTTTGGGGGCCCTCCTGGCTCAGAGTGAATGTGTCCCTCAAAGTGAGAACCTGGAAAGACCTTAGCTTAAAAGGGCCAAAGTCTCCCATTGCATCCTGGGCTGGCTTCAGTCATCCTGGTTGATGATATCTGGCCGCTGGACCCAGATGGCTCTGGAGGAAAAAGTGAAGCTGGTGACTTTGCACAACCCTCCCTCCCTCAAATCAAAGTCAATTGCAAGTCACATCATGGTTGTCTTTGAGAACAAAGGACAAACCACAACATGTGTGTATGCATGTGTGTGTAGGTGTGTATACACACACCCTATATATTAATATAATACATAGTATATATGCTGTAATGTACACTATATATAAATATTCAGACTTTTAAGCACCGGACAGAGGCTTCATATCAGTTCATGGAGCATGTGTGTGCACACACATGTACAAGGCACAGAGACAAAAACAAAACAGGTACCTGCCTTCAAGAAGTTTACACTCTTTTGTGTACCCTGTGTGCTGATAATAAGTAAATACCAAATCAGCACATCATTTTTTTAGTTGCGCTGGGGAGGGGGCTTAGAGGCTGGAGGCTGAGTATTAACAGCTGGGGGGGTTCTGCCCACCCCAGCACTTCCAGGAACCAGGGCATTTTTTGGATGCACATTTTTCCCCAGGGTAGGAAGAAAAACTTCTAAATTTGATGTCAAGTACTTAAATACTTTTTCTCCTAACCAATCACCCTCTAAAAAATGGCATTTTGTGGGTTCAGTTGATTATAATCTGAAATACTTTCCATTTCAACTATGGAAGCTATTTTCAAAACATTGAACCCAGTATTGAAATAAACAAAACTTCAGCCCAGACCTTCAAACCACTGGATACCAAGGCACCAAAGCAAGATTCAAAAGCAGTGAAGTATATTCCATCATTGTTTTCCAAGAGATCAGAAAGATACGGGGTTAATTGGTGCATTTCATAAAAACAATAAAAATGCTTTGGAAATATTGTTTATTTCCTCTTTATATCTTTTTAAAACTTTGGCACAGATTTCATAATTTACATAATGTATCATCATAGATTCACAAAATTTCAGAGTTGGCTAGTGGTCATCCATGGGTTTCAACCCATACATGAAAGGGGACCCTAGCCTAAAAGAGGCTCTATCATTTATAAATAAATAAATATTACATATACTGAGGATACGTGTTCAGAAGGCCTTTGCCAATTAAGATTCGTGATCCAATGCCACTTAAAACATAGCTCACATGCTTCCTCTGGGAAGCCTTTCTAATGGTTGGCACATGGCAATGATTAATCTACTCATTGAGTGAACTTGGAGAGAGAGGCACCTATCTCCCTGTAAATGCCCCTCTTCTGAGCCTCTCCTTTGGACCACTCATCTATCTGTTCATTCATTCCTTCAGCAAACATTAAGCCCTTCCCAGGAGTCAGGCTCTGAACAAACACATGAACTAGTTGAATGATATTGGTCACATATTGAATGCCCATTGGACAGTGGGCATTCCTGAGGGTGATTCATGATTCAAAGAATCAGTTTCCTCCCAGAAGCTCTGGAACTTGGGCAGGGATGGATTATCCCTGTTTATAGATGTGGGGAAACTGAGGGTCAGAGAAAGGGACTTGGGGGAGGGAAGCAGCTCTATATGATAGAAAGGTCACTGGCTCTAAAAATGGGAGGGCCTGGGTTTGAATGCCACCTCTGACACTGCCTCAGTTTCCCCATCTGTAAAACAAAGGACCTGGACTAGAAGATCTCTGGGGTGCTGTTTCCTAGCAGCTGCAAGTCTTTGATCCTAACCAGAGCCAGAAGGAACCTCAGAGGTCATCCAGCACACGGGTCTGATTGGCCAGATGGAGAAATTGAGGGGAGGTTGTGCTAGGAGAAAGAGGGTTCTGGGGCCAAAAAGCCTTCCTGGAGAAGAGGGGGCTTCACAGCCAGAAGAAAGTGCAGAAATCTTACTTGATTCCTGTGTTATACATGTGGGGAAACTGAGGTCCGGAGGGAAAGAGAGAGGCAGCACGGAGGGCTCAGCAGCTAGTTCCTTAGCCAGGAATTCTAACGTTGTTCTGTGCCAACCCTTCACCAACAGCTTCAATTGACAATGTGGGGGTGCTTCAGGTATCTGAAAGGTCTGGGGAGGGGCTCTAGGGCCAAAAATTCACTGCCAGGGCTTTTGTAGAATGTGATCATCATGAGGAAGGGACCTTGGGGCTTTACTGACCAATTTGAACTCCCTCTGGTAGTATCACGGCATGTCTGCTGTCACAGCTTCAGCCCAGAGGAAAGGAAGAATGGGGAGTTCCCTCAGAGCTTCCTGCTGGTGTGTCTTCTGACCACCAGCTCAGTGCAGCACCCTATGCTGGGGCAAAGAAACCCTGCCCTCAGGGGCACCCACCCAGGATGGATGACATAAAAATGAATTGTTATGGTAGTCATAAACCAGCTGTTCTAGGCTCAAAGTCAGGAATTCCCAGGTCCGCCAGCCTCAGAGGAAATATTGGAGCAGCTGCCGATCAGATTTATCGGGGTGGGGGCGGCGCCCTCACCAGAAGTAACTGGTACAAAGAAAATAAAAGTCTTCCTTCCCCCACCAAAAATGAAGGGTACAAAATGTTGTCAGGGTTTGGAAGACGTAAGTGATGCTTCTGGCCAGAGAAGGGAGAGGTAGGGAGGGCCCCCTGGCCACAACTCCCACAGCAGCATTTGGAGGGGAGGGCATTCTCAGCATCCATAATGGTGTGTCATGGAGGTAGGAAAATGGAGACTGGAATGGAGAGGAGCCTGGGGAGATGAGGGTTGAATCAGGCCAGTGAACAAAATGGCTGAGGAAGGCTGGAGGCTGGACTCCCTGGGTTTGGGGCAGTGAGAACCACAGAAGATCCCCCAGCAGGGGAAGGCTGTGTCCAGAGTCTCAGAACAAGCTGAGGGCCCAGCCTCCTGATCCTTCAGTGAGATCCTGAAATCCATGACCATGTAGCAGAAAACGGGCAGGGCGGGCTGAGCAGCCCCTTAGCCTGACATTGGCTCCATGTGGACACTTCATCCCTCTCCGTTTACATCTTAGCTCCCAAACCTCCTCATCCCAGGGCTGGTCCTCTGTGCCCAGGAGCCTGAGACCCTAGGTCCTCTATGCCCCCCCAGGGTCCCAGATGCAGAAGAGGATTCTAGCCTCCTCCGTGGAGGTCAGGCCTTGCCCACCCCTTGAGCCTGGGACTACATTTTGAACTTTGGGGTTCCTAGATGTAGGTCCTGCGGCCTTGCTTGGGTCTGACCAGCCATACATCATCCACAATCTTCCCATCCTGAAAGACAGAAACAGTCACTGGAGAAGCCCTGATTTCACTCCACCCCACGTCCCCACTGGCTGCTTAGCTTGGGAGCCAGTCCCAAGCTTTCCTTTATTTGTTCTAGGCCAACACAGGGCCCCCATGAGCTGTTGCCCCTCAGACTTCCCAGCTCCTGGGTGGACAGCCTCAGCTACAGCCCAGCCACAGCCCACCCTCCCTGCTGCTGACCTGATCATCAGACACCTGCTGTACATGGAGGTGGGTGCCATTAAGAATGTGGAGCCGGGTGAAGCCGTATTCCTTCACCCTGATGGCACTCCAAGGCCTTGGGAAAGGGTTAAAAGGGGTCAGCAGTTCCTCACAGCCCTGCCCAAGGAAGAAAGAAAGGTTCAGTCCAGCTGGGGCAGCCTCTTCCTCCCTGGGCACTGTGGACAGCAGCTCCCCTCCCCAGCCACCCTGCAAGCCCTTATCCCAGGCTCTGCTCACAGCAGATCCAGTGATGATGTGGATGGGTCCACGGGGGTTGGTGTAGGGACTTTCTTCACTTCCGTTATAGACCTGGGAGGAAGGTACAAAAGAGGAGGAAAGTCAGGTGAAGAAACAAGCAAGGCCACCCCAAAAGCAAGCTATGTGGAACCCAAGTATCCATACAAACTGCCAGCAATGGGCTCACCCAGTGGTGTTCTGGTCAGTGTTTTAACAACCAGCTCTCCAAAAACCCAGCAAGGGGCTTGACCAGAGGTGTGCTGGTAAATGTTTAACAATTAGCTCTCCAAAACTACTTTTACTTTCACTGCATTATTATTAACATTTTCCCATAACTTTCTTAAATCTAGACAATCAGCAAAAAAAAAATAAATCAAACCTTGATTTCTAGAGACTGCCAATTTTTGAGGTATAAATACTCACACTGAAAATTGAACCATTGACTCTCAGCAGCTCACCTCTGGGCTCACCCCACTTTACCCCTCAGGAGGGCAAGCATGGTGTATGTGTGTGGGGGCAGCACTCAACCTTGAGTGGAAAGACTTTGGAGGAGAGGCATCCCCTAATTGTTTGCCAGCTGACTGTAACAGGAGGCTAGGAGTTAGACTCTCGAAAGGACTGCCCAGCTGGAAGATGTACTTATCAGGGACAGCAAAGCAAGGGGACACAGGGAGAACTGAGGATAAAAAGACTGGCCCCGAGCACCCCCTCACCTGGTAGTCATAGATAGGCCAGAGGCGCTCGTAGGAGTGCTCATGGGCCCACAACTGCAGGTCAACTCCTGTGGGAGGAAGAAGAGTCAACAGGCCAGTCTCCAAGGCCAGAGAGGGCAACCAGAGTGTCACCTCCCACGGGAAGGGGGAGCCCCCCAGCTAGTGTGCTCTCCTACACCAGCCCCATCATCTGCTTTGGTATACACTGATTGCGCAGCCTAGCTCACAGCAGGCTTTTAATAGTTGCATGCTGATTGAGGAAGGGAAGAGTGATAAGGGGATGGTTACCGTATTTGTAGAAGAGATCCTCCAGACCATAGCGACCGCCAGAAAGGCCTTTTCTGATCTGGAAGAACAGAAAAAAGTGAGGCGTGGTGGGGATTAGAGCAGAACCCTTGAAGGTAGTCCAGTGTGCCCCTCCTGCCCCAGCTCCTCCCAGGCAGCCTGAGTCTGGCCTGCAGCCCTACTTTGCTTTCATGCCGTGTGCAGTCATCCAGGTCAGCATTGGAACAGTACATGGGACGATGCCCCATTGTTATAATCCACGGTCTCAAGGCCCGATTGTCGTTGGCTTTCTGGATGGGAAAAGGGAAGGGCAGCTGTGAGGTTAGGGGTGAGGAGAGCCTTCCTGAGACAGAGCCCAGTGAGCATTTCACAGACTCAAATAGAAAGGGCTTAGTATGTGTCACCCACCAGGGATCCAAATACACCAACAAGCCCCTGCCCTCAAGGGGCTTATGGTCTCCTGAGAACTTTACAAGGAGGGAGTCAGTGGGGAAAAGGATGGTGACAGATGGCTGGCCAGCTTCCTAAGCCCTGGGCACACCCTTCCCGGCTCACCTGCAGATCCCTCTCTAGCCAGCGGAATTGTTTCTGAATCAGATGGCGCCCATAGTGGAGGTAGAAATAGACCTCGGTGGAGAAGGAGATAATGTGGGCAGGCCCCAGGTCCCAGCTGTAGAGAGAGGGAAGGGGAAAGGGGGGAGGTGGAGGACATCAGAGATCAGGCCCGGCCCTGTCCCTCAGCTTTTGGGTGTAGCCGGGCTCACAGAGGCCTGGCGGGGGCTCACCTGTACCAAAGCCCTTCAGTGTTGCCGGGCATGCTGAAACGAGCTCTGTAATTGGAGAAGTTGCTAGGTTGGGAGAGAGGGAAGGAGGTCCACGTCAGCTGGGCAGTGAGAGCCAGCGGTGACCCCTGCCCCACCTCCAGCTCCTCAGCCAGCCAGCCTGGGTGCTACTTTATTTCCATACTGGAGCCCACCGTGCCGGGCATTTCCGCAGGAGGGAAGAGGCTGAGACTGGAGTGGGAGCGATGTAGGTCAGCCCCACACCTCTAGGGGCCTCAGTGAGATGAGGCAGGGCCCCATTCACACATAGGGCCTACCCCTCCTTACTAGCGCTCCTCATGGTTCCCGGGGCATGTCATGTAGGGGATGGAGGCAGCCACTGGCTCGATCAGCCTCATGAAGGTGTCGCCCACCCTCGCGTTGTCCTGGTCCATGTCATAGGCAAAGTCTCCTGGGGGAATGGGGGAAGTAGTCAGGTCTCAGTCCTGCCCAGCCCCTTCCCCAACACTCAGCACCCCAGCCCCGTCCAGCTTCACCCACACCTCACCCACGTGCAGCACCGCATCGTACATCCCCTGCTGGGTCTCCCTTCGGAGTCGGGGCAGAGCCTGCGGGTTGTCAGCCCCCATGTCCCCAAAGACAGCCAGGCGGGGGCTCCAGTTGGGCCCAGACTGGAGAGCCCTGAAGCGAAATCTGCGGCTCCAGCCTTGGGCACTGCCACACCGATACACTGAGGGTGGAGGAAGAAGGAAGACAGGGGATTGGGTCCAGGAGCCCTGACCCCCGCACCCCACATTCTTCCCCAACTTGGCCAAGGGTGGGAACCTAGCACCCCAAGGTCATTACACAATGTTAATTAGAGATGAATTGATTCAGGTGGGAGAGGGGAGGCTGGGTGGGCCAGTTTGTCCCCATGGTCTCTAAGAGTTGGTTCTCCTCTCCAGACTCCTGGTCCCTAGAGAGCCCCTGCAGGAAACCCATTCTGAGCTTTTATAAGGGTTACTACTGGCCAGGCCCATAACCCCCGAACCTCCCTCACCATATTGGACACCGGGCAGCAACCCCCGTAGAGTAACACGGTGCATGTAGAGCTTCCGTCGCAGGACACCGCCATCCACAAAGGGGCTGGAGGTGCCTTGGGCCCGCAGAGGCAGAACACCCCCTAGCTGCAACCCAAACTGGACCTCGGAGGCAGCTGGTATCCAAGTTGTCCAGGTCACCGTCATGCAACCAGGTTCATCTACAGGGAGAGTAGGGTAAAGGGGGAATCAATGGGGCCCAGGACATGGCAGAGTCGGGCCAGACAGGAGTCTGACTGCTTGGGGGGTGGGGAGTGTCCCGGGCACTCACCTGGATAGGACAAATGTATTTGTTCTGGGGCAGCCTTCCAAGACTCCTCAGACCCTGCATCTCCCAAAAGGAAGAAAAAGAAGAGGCAGCAACAGCCTAGGCGGGGACCACCAGTCATACTGAGGAAGAAGGGAGCCAGGGGATGGTGCTGGGTAGGATTTGGCAAGGTCCTTGATCTAGGCACAGAGGAGAAGAAAGGCCAGTATCAATGTCAGGTTGGCCCCGCTCCATCCGTCTTCACTCAGCTCTGCTTGACTCCCCACCATCCACCCTTTGCCCTTGGATGTGAACCCTTCCTAGGACCCTCACTATTCTTAAGGCCTTCCCTAGGCTCCTCCCTTCCATCTCAAGAGCCCCCTTCTTCACACTCTTTCCTTCAGCCCTTCTGGTCCCCCTCTCCCATTTCAGGCTCCCTGCTCCCAGCATCCTTCCCCAGTGCCTTCTCCCATCACAAGCTTCCCCTTCCCAACACCCTTCCCTGAGTACTCCTGGACACTCTCCCCCTCCAGCATCTTTCCCTGAGCCCTCCTAGGCCCCCTCTCCTGCTTCAGGCCCCTCCCTCCCAGAACTGTTTCAGAGCCTTTCTGGACCCCCTTCCCTTCCTGGTAAAGAGAGGTGGAGGAGATGCTTATGCGAAGAAGGAGGAGAGGGAGCCAGCCAGGAAAGCCCAGAGGTACTGGGACACCGTGGATGGCTGGCCAGGGGTCCAGGCTAACCCAGCCAGCCCTCCCTGTCCATCCTCACTTACCCCACTGGCAGAAGTCAGCGTTCGGCCCAGACTGCCCCTGGCCTCTTTATGGCGTGTTCTTCTGGCCTTGGGGTGCAGCTGATGGTACCAGCTGGGCTCTCCTCTTGCCAGGCTTCCAGCCACCCATGAGCCCATCCCAGCACTGGAAGAACCCCAGGTCTGGGGTGATGGGCTCCTCAGACAGCTAAACCCCCAGGTCTCACTGGTCAGGCCGGTTGGGGGGAAGGGGCACGCCCACCCGCCCACCCCTTGGGGGTGGATCCCAGGCAGGGAGGGGGCCCTGGTGCACCTAGGCTGCAGGGGAGGATGCTTAGGAAGAACAGAGGTTGCTGGGGGAAGGGTATGTGTGTGGGGGTAAGGGGGGGGTAGAGCTTCCTGAATTTGCCTTAGGGAGAGATCCAAATCACCACCACCCCTTCCCTCTTAGAAGCCAGAAGAGAGCCTGGAGCTAGGGAAGAAAATCCAGTTGTCCCAGCTCTCCACACTTCCCTTCCAACAGTCAGAAGCGGGAGTAGGTCAGTGGGCCGATTCCAGAGTCAATGTGTGCATTAGACCCGCCCAGCCACAGGTGCCAGAAAGGGCGTAAGCTGGGCACATACAGGCAGCCTTTGTGAACCGTGCATCAGGCCCCAAAGAGAGGCAGGAAGGTCCCCCCACCCCCATGACCCCCATTCAGATCAGAAGGGTTAGCCAGATGGGACATTGTTGACTCATCTCTCCCTCCCCCCACCCCCCACCCCTCCTTCAATCAGTCATACTTGTAATAACAGAAAATCGTGATGACCAAGAGGAAACACTTAGGCTAGTGATCAGCAGACTCTGCCCAAGGCCAAGCCTAGGAGGATCTCGGGCTGGTCACCTTTTAGAGCTGGGCCGGCTGGGCCCCTTCTGTCCCTGGCTGTGCATCCAGGGACCAGCCAACCCTGGAACCATGGCCATGTTTGGAAAACCCCCAGGGGCCAGAGGGGCTGGGTCTAATGCCAAGATCTATTCTCCTGATCCAGACTAATGATTTCATTAGGGTGTAGGAAATTCCCAGTGTGGAAACTTCCTGCTTCCTGACACAGTCAGCCCCTTGGCACTCTGGGAGAATTGCTTGGGGCACCTAAGTTAGGTGACTTGTCCAGAGTCACACAGCTAGGGTAATTTTTTATGCATTCATCCATCCCTGTGTCAGAGGAAGGTCTAGAACCCTATCTTCCTGAGGCTAAGACTGACTTTCTAGCCTTCAGTGGTTCATATAACATTCTTAAAATATTTGCTGTATTTCTGGGTAGTCTATGATGTCTCTGGGCATACCCAACTCTGACATGGCACTGGCCTGGAGGGGCCTTTGGGCATACCCAGTCTACTAGACTACTCTGCCTGCAATCCATGCCATGGCAGGGCCCCCTGACCGCACAGGGTGTCCACACCAGCCAGGGTGAGTGACCATACACCCCCACCTGCAATCCTGGCTTCAAGGGAACCATGGGAGGGCCCCTGAGTCCTGCCCCGTGAGAATCCTCTGGCACCAGAAACTGTGGAGGAAAAAGAGTGAGCACAGAACAGAAATGAGCCCTGCCAGGCCCATTTCTCTTGCCCCACTAATATTTCTGTGGTATCATGTGTAGCATTTGCTGTAGTGATGGTCAGTAATGTGGGTATTACCAACAGCAGCAGTCACATTCAAGCGTTGGTCATTGTGGTGCAAGGAGGGAAGCTTAATGGCTCTGGAGTCAGAGGCTTAGAGTTCAGATCCCATTTCTGGCGCTTACCTGTGTAAACTCAAGCTACCCACTTTTCTTTTCTGGGCCTGTTTCCTCAACTGTAAATGAGGGGGGTGGACCAGTGGATCTCTGTGGTCACACTCTACTTGCGACCTTAAGAGCCCACTCCTTTTGGTGTCTGCTGGGGCATTATGTATTTGTGGGGTGGGGTGGGGTGAGGAGAAATGAGCCTCCAGGAGGACCCAGGAACCTCCAGCTCTACTCTCTCCTGGAGTGGGGGGAGGAGAGAAGGATGCTCAGTATGATGAAGAGCTGGGAGTGAGGAGGGGGTGGGGGGCCAAGAAACACTGGGTTCAGAGCCAGACGACTTAGCAGGAATCCTGGCTCTACCATCTTTACCTCTGTGAGCTTGGGAGAAGCATTTCCCCTAATCTTTCCTCTCCTGTAAGATGCTCTTCCAGCTCTGAACCTGTGGTCCTGTGAGACATGGTGGGAAGGAGAGGAAAACAGGGCTCTCATCCCACTACCTTTTCCTCCTGTAGATTCAATGACCCAGACTCTTGAAAGTTGAAAAATCACGTAATTAGCCAGGAGCAACCAGTAATATCTTTACTAATTGGTGCTCATTTTCCATAATAAAAGTAGTTTCCTAAAAGGCAGTGTGTGTGTGTGTGTGTGTGTGTGTGTGTGTGTGTGCAGATTACTTCTCCCTCCCTCCCTCCTCCTTCCTCCTTCTCTCCCCCTCCCTCCCTCCTACTAGTATATGCTGCCATGTCTGGCACCAAGTTTCTTTCTAAGCATACCCAACTCCACACTTAGGACCACAGTCCTAGAGCTGAAAGAGACCCTGGAGGCTTTCAGGTCTACCTTCCTTCATTTATAGATGAAAAAACTAAAGCCCAGAGAGGGCAAGTGACTTGCTTTGGCCCACACAAGTAGAAGGTGGGATTTGAACCCAGGATCTGGGACTCCACAGCTAGGGCTCTTCCTACTGCCCCGCACTGCCTCCCACAATGAAATTATTTTGTCAGCACCAAATGGGAGGACTGACCTACAAATGTTGGTTGTTGATTAATGCCAACCACGAGGAGAGAAACATGAATGGTATATTCACACGGTGTCATTAATATGAGCATACCTATATAAGTAAGAATGCAATAGTCTTTGATATAAACATTTTTATTCAGTGAATTACATTAATATGGTTGTGCTGCCCCCTGAAGCCAATTCAGAGAGAGCCCTCATTGTAGCTCACGTTTACACACTGGGCTGAGCTTTTTAAAGCTCTCTACAGACCCGATCTCATCTCAGGCCAGTTCCCAGGTGGAGGCAGATCTCCCCATACTCTGCCCTGGTCTGGCACCATTTGAAATACGATGTTCCGTCCTTTGGAGGGACATTTACTTACAGTTTGGAAGATGGGCCCAACAAGGAGGCCCCGAACGAGATCTTGTGAGAGTTAGTGGAGGGAGATGAGGTGTTTCTAGGAGGGATGCCATGGCCCTGAAGACTTAGGGGGCTGCCTTGGGTGGGTTCGAAGCACACTGATCCTCTGCGGCTGGCGGGAGAAGAAGGTGCTATACTGGGAGCCCTAGGGAGGCAGCCTCCAGTGATAGGCTCATCATGGCTGTCTGTTCATCATTGAAATCAGTCACGCCTTAAACACCTACCATGTGCTGAGTGAGCTACCTCAGCGGCATTAGCTTCTGGAGGGTCAGGAAGCAGGATGATTGATCCGTTTCGCCCACGGTGCCTAGGACAGTGCCAGGCTGAGAACAGTCAACATTTCTGACATACCTTAGAGCTCTTCTAACTTCTCCTTTGCCAATGTGGCTCTCCGCTTCTCCGTATCCCCAGAACTTAGGGCCTCAAATGCAGTAGGCACTCTAGGCCTACAGCCAGGAAGACCTGAGTTCAAACCCAGCCTCAGACACCAGCTGTGTGACCCTGGACAAGCCATTTTTCTGCCTTCCTCAGTTTCCTCATCTGTAAGATGGGAACAATAAAAGCACCTAGCTCCCAAGGTTGTTGTGAGGATCTTAGCTTGGCACAGGGTCTGGCACACAGTAGTTGCCATGTGTTAGCTGTCATCTCCAAATGCTTGTTGACTTGTGTTCCAGTTCCGAGTCTCGTCAGTGTTCCTATTAGTGTGAGTTTTGAGGAGTGGTTTTGGTGTTAAAAGGATCAGGCTTCCTGTGTCCACCATATTTGGGATGCACCTTGTGTCCTAGTCTTTGCCCAGGGTTGCCTTAGAAGTGGAGACATTGGGGGCTAGATAGTCCTGCCTCTGCCTGCCCGCAGCTTCCTTCTCCTGTTCATTTTCTTCCAGGGCCTGGCCTGGGCCATCCCCCAAGATCAAGTACTAGACTCCAGACCTATATGTCACCAGGGGCTGGTCCAAGAACATTGGTCACAAAGGTGGGGCTGGCTCTCGACCCAAGTCCCCTCCCTCTGGAGTTGTCGCAAATCCTGATCCGTGTACCAGTGGTTGCTGGTGACATGATGTCAGGCTGTGTGCTGCTGGGGGATGGACCACCTTCACTGGGTCCAGGCTAAGGATACATGAAGCTACTCACCACTGCCCTCCTGCTACCAAGCTGTGCTCCTGGGCCCACCTTGGCATCCTGGAACCACTGGGACGGAACCTGCTCTGAAATCCTGGCTGGGAAGGTGAGCTCTTCCAGTAGGGAGGACTAGGAGAGAGGCCCCTGGATGAGGAATTGGGGAGGGGGGATTTGCCCTCTTTACTTTTGCAAACCCCTCCCCCCCCAACACACACATGTGCCTCCATGGTTCCCACAGAAGAGTTCCAGAGATGGATATTGGAAAATGGAAATGGCTGGAAAGTGGAAGAGAATTGTAGAGCTGTGCCTGGTGCAAAGGCCCCAACTTGCTTTGTGTCTTTCTTTGGGTGACTTTCCCATGAGTTCCAACCTACCAGCCATCAATAGACCTCCCCCACCTAGGGAATGTGGCCAGAGGTATCTGATAATCCCCAGGCAGAGACCTAGATAAATGACTGGTGAGTCCCTAGGCAGAGATGGGTCTTGGGGAAGGATAGGTCGAAGAGCCCCAAGATAATCTCCCATCCCCTGCAGGTGGGGAGCCTGAGGCTGCCAGTACCAGTGACTAACAGATGCCCTGTGTGGCCACATTTGACTCTGAGCTCAATCCTATCCCCAACTAGGATAACAATCCCTCCATCCAGGTAGGCCTTCACAGTGCGGGAGGCAGGAGGAAGTCCAGGGGGGAAACCATGAGGTCTGGAGGAGGCAGAGAGACCAAGGCACCATCTGTCCATCCTCACCCCTCTACAGGTCTCCCACATTCTCACCAGCTTCCCAAAGGATGTTCACTTTGTCTTTTTTGAACATGCTGGCAAAGACACCCTGTTCCAGGCCTGGCACTGTGGTGCCCATGTTATAGTCTACTTCAGAACCCTTTAAAACTGACTTGCTTAAAGATTCATCCCAGGGAGAAACGGAACTCTGAGGGAGAAGTGGTCAGGGATCCAGGGGAAAGCCAATGCTCACCCCTCCAGCTGTTCCCTCCTTTCCGCCAAAGGTCCCACATTTATCCAGCAGAAAGGAAAGAGCAGTTCCAGTGGTCAGTCATACCTGCCGCTGCTTCTCAGTAGTCAGAAAATTAACCAGGGATAGATAAGGTGGTATCATGGAGAAAACTGACCAGGGTGGGTCGGAGCAAGGGAGTAGGTAAATGGTAAATCATCAGATTAAAATTAGATACATCGCTGTCTCGCTGCAGAAAGAACAGAAGGGGCTTCAGTATAGCAAACACTCAGTAGGGTTTTAAACATCAGATGAACAGGACCGCAGAAGTGCCCTGTTTGCCTTTCCCCTCAGACCGTCCTTCTGGCCCGTCTTTCTCAGAGGCTTCGTGTTTCACATTCTTGTTCTGCCGTCTCTGCCTCCCACCCAAGCCTTCCCCTACGAACAAAAGGGTGCAATCACAGGCACAATCAGCCCCTTCATTCATTTTAATTTACACAGCCAGACAAGCAGGTGGATTTTTAATATGCTTTTTAATTGAAGAGACAGAGTGCAAGCAGTATCCTAATGAGCCAGAGTACCCGGGGAACAGACCAGCTTTTCAAAAGTCGTGCTTCAGCCGACCAAAGACAAACAGGAGTCTCCTTCTGGGCCTCCCGGCTGGAGCCTGGATCCTCCTCCGGATCACACCCTGGAACCTGGGGGACCCCTCGGGGCTCCTTCCCAGCCCTGTCGTCTCCTCTCTCTACAATACCTTACTTGGTCATCTCAGCAGAGCTTTGGAGTCTACCTTTTCTGGCCCAGACTCTCCACTGACCTCCCATCTTGCATCTCCAACAGGCTGTACACTTAGACCAGTGGTTCTCAACCTTCCTAATGCCACGACCCTTTCATACAGTTCCTCATGTTGTGGTGACTCCACCACAAGATTACTTTCATTGCTACTTCACAGCTGTAATTTTGCTGTTATGAATCGTAATGTAAATATCTGATATGCAGGATGTATTTTCCTTGTTACAAATTGAACGTAACCCACAGGCTGAGAACTGCTGACTTAGACATTGTAGATGAAACCTGTCTGAAATATTATCTTCTCCCCCAAAAAGCTAGAAGGCAGCAGCAGCTTCCCAGGCCCTCAGGGAAGTCCTCCTGGACCCCTCACTCTCACCCCCAACATGTCATCTGCCCTTCTCTCCTGGACACTGCCACCATCTGGTACAGACCCTTGTTACCTCTTGCCTGGATTATTCCAATAGTCTGTTGGGGGATCTACCCGCCTTAAGTCTCTCCCCAGTCCAACGCATCCTCCATGTAGCCCATGTTCCACATCAACCCCCCTACTCGATAAACTTCGGTGGCTTTCTACAGCCTCCAGGATCAAATACCCTTTTTTTTGGCATTCAAAGGCCTGCATAGCCTAGTGCCCTCCTACCTTTCTGGCCTCCCACCTTAATCACCTCCAGATGCTCTCCCATCCAGTGTCCCTGGCCTCTTGGCTGTTCCCAGAACAAGACCCTCCATCTCTCAGCTAGGGGCATTCCCTGTTCCTTTAAACCCCAGCTAGAATCCTACTTTCTATAGGAAGCTGTCCTTTACCCCTCTTAATCCTAGTGCCTTCCCTTTGTTAATTCTTCCTTTTCCCCTGCATAAAATTTGTTTTATGCCTAGTTGTTTGCGGGCTGTCTTTCCCATTAAACCAGAAGCCCCTCAAAGGCAGAGTCCTGCCTCTCTTTGTTGTATCCCCAGTACTTAGCACAGTGCCCAGAACACAGAAGGCACCTGACTGGAAAGTGAATGGGCTCCAATGTCAATTTGGCAGGGTTTTTCCTCTCCATTCTTCATCTCACCTGGTTCTCTCTTCAGGGATCGCCCAGTCCTTCCATCCCCTGTCCATGTCTGCTGAGCTGACAACTGCGAGAACCAGCAGGACTGCAGGAAGGAGGAACCTCGCAGAGGGCACAGTGGGTCGGGTACATGAAGACATAAGGGCTAAGCAAGATTTATATTTGGACCTGGCACTGACAGGAAGCCACAGGAGAGGACCGAGGAGGGGGGAGGTCTCTCTAGCAGTCAGCTGGGTAAGGTTGGAGGGACACAGCTTAGGGGCAGAGGCCTGAACTAGGGCAGCGCCTGGGTGACTGGAGAAGGGAAGGGCTGCAGAAACAAGATTTGGCAACTTGGAGGATTTGAGGGTTCGGGGAAGCTGATTACAAGGGATGGTAATGCCAGCAGGAATCAGGAAGTTGGGAAAAGGGGTGAGTTTAAGGGGAAAGATAAGGTAATGAGATGTCCTGTGGACAACAGTCTTTCCCAAGCCTGCTCTTCCTGAGTGACTGCCCCACCCCAAACAAAAGCACAGCCCCAAGCAGAGAGCCTGGCCACAGAGAGGTTCCTGCCACAGCGAGCAGATGACCTGGGGGTGGTGAGCAAGGGAGAGTTTTCCTGGCCTAGACCAATGGCATTCTGTCGGTGACACCCTGGTGGAGAGGGTGGATGGAGGCTTGCCTTTCCACCCTTCCACTGGTTGATCTCACACCCTTTGGAGTCACCCGTCTTCCCCAGGGGGGCCTCTCCTGCCTGGTCGCCACCCACCCCCACAGAGGGAGGCCTCCCTGGTCTGTCACTTCTACACATCACTGAGGTCCGGCTAGACTCTTAGCTATCCTCATCCTCTGGTTCATACCCCACTGAGGATACCTTCTCTGCTCCCCTTCTCCAAAGCCTGCCCATTCTTCCATGCCCCTAGTCGAGGCCTCCTTGGCCAAGCATAGCCCTTACAGCCCCAGGCCCTCTCCTTCCACACCCATGCAGCCCCGGAAGCCCAGAACAGACACACTCAAGCTTGTGGGGAGCATAGGCTGCCTGTCTTCTTCAACTCCAAGGTCTATATGCCATCTAGGCCCCTCTGACTGAATCTTTTTTCTCTGGTAAGAAGTGGAGCTCCCTCAGCTGGGCCTGTCACTCCCCAAATGTCATAGGGCTCCTGGGAAGGCCAACTAGAAGACCTGACCCAAAAAACCCACCCTGGACTGACTGCATGTCCGACAAGTTTTTGTCTTTGGGGTTCAGTGTTCTTTACCTATTAAATGGGGTTGACACCTGCCCAGACTACCTCATAGGACAATTATAAGGGGCAGATGGAAATTGAGACAGCTCTGGGAAGTAGAAGAAGCCAGACACCAGTGAAGGGTCACCATGATGGTATTATTTGCCTATCTGCAGCCTGGGCCTCCCACCATGTTGGTCCACCTGTCCCAGGCGCCCCTGAGAACGACCACAGGCCTTCCTCCCTATCACTTCTTCTTCTGCACATGGCCACAGTCGTACTTGCCCCGGACGACCTTGAGCTTGATGCCTGGCAGGTCCTGGGTGCGGCCTCCCTGCACCATGACCACGTGGTGTTCCTGTAGGCTGTGGCCCTCCCCAGGGATGAAGCAGATGGCCTCCCGGCCCGTGCTCAGGCGCACACGGCAGCACTTGCGGTTGGCGGAGTTTGGCTTCTTAGGCTTGCGGATCATGGTCTTCAGCACCACAGCCTTGAGCTGGGGGCAGCCGTTCATGGGACCAGGGCTGGTTGGGGGCCACTTGGGGCGGCCGTGACGGTGCATCTGGTTGAGCGTGGCCATAGAGCAGCGTTGGTCTCGTTGCATCTTTAGGGCCAGGCAGAGAGCTGATTTGGAGGGAAAAAGAAAAGGAGATTGAGTAGAAAGACGGAGCCTCCCAGGACACCCAAGACCATTTCCTCAAACGACCACAGTCCCTGCTTTTTGTGGCGCCCGACCCTGCTAACAGCTCCCACTCCACCTCCCCCTGGCTCCTCGTAGCTCCTGATTCTGCTCCCAGAGGGGAAAGGAATAATTGGTGGTGTTTCCCCTCCCCTCTGAGTGGCCCCATGCACCTGCGTGGTGGAGGGCTCTGGCACATGTTCCCCCACCGCCAGGACTCATCCTTGTGAAGGTTCTGCCCTTGGGACACAGAACTAGCCTTGTACTTGGGAACATCCACCAGCAGCAGAGGGTCTGCAGGGATAAGCCATGGCCTCTGACCCTCTGATTGTTTTATTATGGCGCCCCAAGACAGGAACAAGAGAGAGGCCGGCAGGAGGAATTCCGGCCTGCTTACATGTGATGGACACAGATGAATGTGGAATGACAGACCCACAAGTGGAGCTGGGAAATAATTTACAAGGTGACCATGACCGTGATGGCCGACAGGAGGGCTCTGAACGACTTCAGACCTCGGCCACGGCTCCACGGGCAGGAGGATGGTGTGAACATGCGGCTGCACCCAGCTTTACTTGGCCAACAGAGCTCTGGTTACACCGAGCTGTTGTGAAGGAAGGCATCCACTGGGGACCCCAAGGGGGCGGGGAAGTGGGTGTGACTGACAGGACTACTCTGTTACTGCCATGTAAAATGGTGCATTTGTTCTTAAAAACTAACTGTGCGTGACATGATCCCACGTGTTCGTACTTTACAAAGGGGGACACTGAGGCTCAGGGGGCTGTCCCAGGTCTCACAAGCAGTAAGTGACAAAGCCAGGATTCAAACCCAGCTCCCTAAAGTACAAATGCAGCCCTCCTCCTACTGCACCAGGCCTGGAGTTCTTGGAGTCTTAGGTCAGAGGATCATGGTTCAAATCCCACTATTTAGTGCTCCTGTGACCTCGAACAAGTCACCTCCCCTCAGTTTCTCCATCTGTGAAAAAGGGGAAGGAGTGAGACAGGACCTCCTGTGAGGCTCCTGGCTCTAAATCTGCAATCCACTAGCTTGCCCTGACTCTGCCAAAACTGCTTTCCCATTTCTGCTCATTGTCTCAGCCCCCGTCTCCTCTTCCCTTCACTTGCCGTCGGCACCAGCCTCCTACCTGGGCTCCCTGCTCCTTCCAAGCCAATCTAGATGGGATCAGAATCTTTTGGCTGCTCCAGACCCTATCAGATCAGTAAACTCTAAGCTACTCTGCTTGGCAGTCAAGGCCCAGAAGATGTTTCTAGACTCCTGCGCCAATGCTCCCCTTGTCACATGCCCAGCTTCTCCTCCTCATCCGGCTGCCAGCTTTTGTGAAGTCTTCTCTAAACCAAGAACACGTTCCTCTCTTAACTCCCACCTCTGATAGGGGATTACCCTCCATTTTCCTGGTAGGGAAGACTGGAAGAGATCTCACCCACTCCTGAAAGCAGGAATTACTGCATTCTTTGTATTTCTGTCCCCAGCACTACACCATAGTAATGTTCAATTCAAGTGCCTGTCCTCCATGACTCCTCCGGCAACTCTTACAGGCAGCTGGTGGCACAAAGCATAGAGTTCGAGGCCTGGAGTCAGGAAGATCTGAGTCGAAACCCAGCTTCGGAGTCTTACTAGTCCTATGACCTTAGGCAAGGCCCTTAACCTTTGTTCCCTCAACTGCAAAATGTGTTACACCTCAGCGGGCTCTCACTGCTGGCAGGCAATCCTACTCTACCTCCCTAATCAACTCAAGCTCTTGCTCTCCAAAGGGGCTCTTCCAAAACTTTTTAGTCCCCCTCAAACCTCCCAAAGTTCCCCCTTTCTCATCATCTAGGCAGAGAACTTTGTCTCATGATTTACAGAAAAAACTGAGGCCCCTCGGTGTGAGCTCCCTCTTTCCCCACTTCCGCATCTCCCATTACTCAGGACCCTTTGTTCCCTCTCTCACATGATGAGGCGGCCTTACCAAGGCTGACCCTCTAATGTTCAAGTGATCCCATTCCATCCCATCTCCTCTGACACATTTTCCCCTCTGTGATCCCCTTCTTTCACTTGTTTTTAATCTCTCCCTCTCTACTGGCTCCTTTCCTCCCGCCCACAAACATGTCTGTGTCTCCCCTATCCTGAAAAAAGTTCACTTGATCCTTCTATCCCTTCTAATCATCCCCTCTATCTCTTCTGCCCTTTGTAACTAAATTTTCCAGAAAGGCTTCTGGGGCTGGCGCCTCCCCTTCTCTCCCCCCGCTCTCTTGTAGCCCCTCACAAGCTGGCTTTCTGTTTGTCATCCCACAGAAATGTTCTCTCCAAAGTGATCAGTGATGTCTCAGTGGCCAAAGCCAACGACCTTTTCAGTCCTCATTCTCCTTTACCTCTCTGCAGCCTTGGACACTGTTCATCATTGTCTCCTCCTCGGTACATGGATAATTTCTTCTCTAGGTTTTCAAGACTACCCCCCCCACCCCTTCCTCCTCCTGCTTCTCTGACCACTCCTCCTCAGAGTCCTCCTCCAGATGACACCCTCTAACCCTACGTATCCTTCAGGGACCTGTCCCAGGCCCTCTTCTCTTTTCCCTCCAAACTACTACACTTGGTGATCTCAGCTCCCATGCATTTATGCTGACAATTCTCAAACCTACTATCTGGCCCCAATCTCTCTGCTGACCTGCAATCTTCCATCTCCAACTGACCTTCAGACATCCTGGAGGGGATGTCCAGCACACACCTTAAACTCAGTCTGCCCAAAACAGAGCTTGTTCCCCACTTTCTCCCTCCCCTATCACTATAAAGGGCACCTCCCTTCTCTCAATCCCCCAGCTTGCTCTCACCCCCACATCCAAGTCACTGGCAAGGCCTTCTCTCCTCTAACACTGCCCCCACCCAAGTCCAGGCCCTCACCTCTGGACTACAGCTGGGGGTCTGCCTGCCTCCATTCACCGTCATTCAGTCACCTAAAGCACAGGCCTGACCATGTCACCCCAACACAAACTCTAATGGCTCCCTGTCTCCAGGATCAAACACAAAACCCCTCTGTTTGGCCTTCACAACCTGCCACCTCTTACCTTTCCAGTCTTCTCATAACTTACCCCCTACTAAGAGCCAGCCACGCAGCAGCTTCCTGGCAGTTCCCTAAACAAGATGCCATCTCTCTGGCCTTGGGCATCCTCTCCTCTGCTTGGACCACAGACCTCCCTGCCTTCCTTAAAGTCCCAACTAAAACCTCACCATCTGCAGGAAGTCTCCCCAACCTCATTGGACTTTCCCTCTTTATTTCTCATTTATTCTGTACTGGGCTTGCTTTGTACATTTGTTACATGTTATGTCCTTTCCATTTTAATTTTAAGTTCCCTGGGGGCAGGGACTGTCTTTTGCCCCTTTTTGAATCCTTATAGTTTAGCAGTACATGGTGCACAGCAGATACTATATAAAAACATTCCTTTCTTTGCCCTGTCTCTGTCCCTTTCTTTCTTTTTTTGCTTTTTGGAGGGCAACTGGGGTTAAGTGACTCACCCAAGGTCACATACGTCTGGGGCCAGATTTGAACTTGACTGGTCCTCTGACTCCAGGGCTGGTGCTCTATTCCCTGCACCACCTAGCTGCCCCCATCTGTACCTTTCTAATAAGACACACAAAAGCTAAATGCATCTTCCCAAATGATACTTTTGCACAAATGCTGGTGGAAAGATAACTGGATTTAGAGACAAGATCCTGGCTCTGCCACTTACTCCCAGTGTGCCTGTGGGTAGGTCCCCAGGCTTACTTGGACCTCAGGTTCCTCATTGGTTCATCAAGAATTTGAGCTAGGAATTTATGACCAATCAAGAGATGGAAAACATTATGAAATGCAAAATGGATAATTTTGATTACATTAAATTGAAAAGTTTTTGCACAAAGCCAATACAACCAAGATTAGGAAAACAGAAAACCGGGAAAAAATTTTTAGAACCAGCGTCTCTAATAATTATAGATCTCGTTTCTAAACTATATAGAGAACTGAGTCAAATTTATAAGAAGACAAATCATTTCCCAATCGAAAAATGGTCAAAGGATGTGAATAGGCAGTTTTCAGAGGAAGAAATTAAAAGCTATCTATAGTCATGTGAAAAAATGCTCTAGATCACTATTGATTAGAGAATGCAAAACAACTTTTAGGTGCCATATCACCTATCAGACTGGCTAACATGACAAAACAGGGAATTCTAAATTGCTGGAGAAGATGTGGGAAAATTAGAACCCTAGCTCACCATTCGTGGAGTTGTGAACTGATCCAACCATTCTGGAGGGCAATTAGGTACTATGCCCAAAGAGCTACCGTTGTGCGTGCCCTTTGACCCAACGCTACCACTCCTAGGGCTGTGTCCCAAGGAGGTCATAAAAATGAGAAAAGGACCCACATGTACAAAAATATTTATAGCAGCACTTTTTGTGGTGGCCAAGAACTGGAAGCTGAAGGGATGCCCTTCAAATGGGGAATGGCTGAACAAGCTGTGGTGTATGAATGTCATGGAAATACTGTTGTGCCATAGGAAATGATGAGCAGGCAGACTTCAGAAAAACCTGGACTTATATGAACTGATGCTGAGTGATCAGAACCAGGAGACCATTGTACACAGTAATAGCCATACTGTGTGATGCCAGACTTTGAAAGATTTAGCTCTTCTCAAGGACATAAAACAACTCCAAAAGATCCATGATGGAAAAATGCCATCCACATACAGAAAAAAGAAATAATGAATCCGAATACAGATCAAAGCATACTATTTGCTCCCTTTCTTGTTTTGTTTTGTTTATTCTTTCTCACGGTTCCTCCCAATAATTCTTCTGTACAATATGAATAATGTGAAAATATATTTAATAAGAATATATATGTAGAGCCTATGTCATATTACACTCCATGTTGGGGAGACGGGAGGGGAGGGAAGACGGAGAAAATTTAAAATTTATGGAAACGAAGGCTAAAACCTAAAAAGAATTTATCAAAAAAAGAAAAAGAATTTAAGGCCACAGGGATACAAAACAAAAGCCAGAACAGTCCCTACCCTCATGGCACTTAAATTCTACTGGAGAGACGACCTGAACACAGAATAAATAAGAAACTGTCATACAGATTTTCCCGAGGTAAGGATAGTACCTAGAGAGCATTTTATTTTTGAGAAGGTGGAAGGGTGGAGCCAGGAGAGCTTCCAGGCGCAGCCTGCAGTTTCCCGGGGTGCAGGTGGAGCTACAAAAGCTTACCCTGGCTCAGGGAGGAGTTCAAACGGCGGAAGAGATTGGAGCACGCCATCCTGACCCTGGACCGCCTCCTGTAGGAAGAGAGAGGGAGAGGCTGATCCGGCTCGGGGAACCTCGTGTGACTCCTCCCAACCAGACCCTTCCTCACCTAGGAAGTCCCTCCTGCAGACCAGGCCAGAGGCCCCGAAGGATGCGCACAGGAAGTCCCGCCCCAAAGGGAAACTCACCAGGGTGCCAAGGATGCTCGTGCCCTTCCCCCAATCCGGGGAAGTCCTTCCTGCTGTCTAGCCTCAGGCCCCTGGGGATACGCATAGGAAGTCCCTCCCCAAGGTGAAAAAGACCAATGTCCCTAGGCCGCCCCAGCCCGGAAAGTCCTCCCTGCGGCCTAGCCTCAGGGCCTCTCGCCCCGTCCCCACCCGGGACACTCTCCCCCAGTCTAGCCTCATCCCGGGGTTACACCCAGAAGTCCCTCCCAGAGCCTGGGCCGCCCCGGAGCGGGTGCCCAAAGACCCCGGGAGCTGCCCGCTCTCACCTTCTGAAACAGCAGTCAGGTGGACAGGCTTCCGGATCTTCTAGGACCCCATGGGCTACTTTTATTATGCGGATGGACATGGAGGGAGGGGCGTTGTGATGGGATACAGAAATGAACCGCCGATTAGATGGGAAGGTTGTCAGTCTGTCTTGTTAGAGCTCATCTGATTGGGCAGCTTCAGGCGCCGTCTCCAAGGCGTTCCCTCCTCAAGCTCTTGCTGAGTTCAGTTTTTTTCATTCTGGTTGTTGATTGGGTAAGAGCGGAGGAAAACGAATCCTAGCGTTTTGATTGGTCTTCTTCCCGCGAGGCCGGGCGGGCGTCTTCATTTGACTCCTCCGCATTCGACATGGCGGTGTCCATGGTACGGCGATTGTCGCGCTTGCTGCCCATCTCTTTCCGAAGCCGCTGCCGCCCGCGCCAGGAAACGCCAAGGCCGGGCAGGGAGAGGAACCTCAGTAGCTCTGGTGGCGTCCCGAGCCGCACCCGGAACCTCCTGTACGAGCACGTGCGTGAGGGCTACAGCGCGCGCCCCCAGCTGGACATGGAGAGGCTGTGCGCCCACCCAGAGGAGGCTGCGCGCGCCTTGGAACACCGCAAGGGGGAGCTGAGACCCGCCGACCTATCGGAGATTGTGAGAGCGCATGCGTCGCCAAGCTGTTGGCGCGTGGGGTGGGGCCAGACCGGGGAAGGGAATCAGGGCTGGGGGGGCGTACTCTTTAAAAGGGGAGAGTCAGGGATTCCCCCCCCCCCTCCGCTGCAGTGACCTGGAGTCGCTGTATGGAAACCCGTCCTACGCATTCATCTTTCATTAAGTTCCTACTACTTGCCAGGGACTGTGCTAAGCACCAGGGATACAAAGAGAGACAAAGTCCCTGCCCTCAGGAAGCTTACAGTCTAATGGAAATTAGGGCTTTTCCTTTAGAAAAAAGAGATAATTCAGTATACAGCAGTTCTTAGGCAGTGTGGGGATCCCTTTCAACATTTCTCCTTGGGCACTTTTTTCTGTGAATTAAAAAAAATTATTTACTTTAAGTTTACAACATTCAGTTCTTCCTTTGAGTTCATTCCTTGGTCACTTAAGATGTGATTCGATTTGCATAAATTAATTAGGTCACATCTAATTTCAACAAGACAATTATTGACCAAACACTGACCGACGGTCCTGGGCTCTGTCCTAGGACTTGGAATTGGAAGGTACTTCAGAGATCCCTTTTCTGGGACAGCATCTGAATGCATCCTATCCTGCCCCTGTAATCCACCAGAGGTTATAAGTAATGATTATTCATTTGTCATGTTGAGAGTCAGCAAGATACTGGCTTGTGTGAAAGCTCATGGCACCAGTAATAATTGCTGGCATTTATATAGGACCCTGGGGTTTGCAAAGCACCTTGCCAGTCTTATGGTGGCTGCTGTTATTATTCCCGATTTACAGGTCGGGAGACTGAGGCAGACAGATATTCAATGCCTGGCTCAGGGCTACACAGCTCCTAATTGCCTGAGTGGGAATTTGAGCTCAAAGGCCCCTAGGGGTCTAAGTGGATGGACTCCTCTTCCTGAGGAATCCCCGGATGGAGTCCTGGAGAATGAGGCAGGACCAAAGCACCACCTGCTGACTCCAGGCGCCACCCCCCCCCCCCAGTCCCCCAGCTGCCTACCATCCAGCAGCTCTAAGAATATAAATTAGATGAGTAGCTGATCTGGTCCTAGGAGGTTTCCACTTGGACTTATACATAGAGGTGTGGGGTTGAAAAAAGTCCCTCACAGCAGCCCCATGAGCTAGTAACCAGAACAGAAGGGCACCACAGTGGACGGAGATGCCAGGCCTGAGTCTTGGCAAATCAAGTAACCGCTGCCTGCCTCAGTCCACATTTGTGAAGTAAGGATCAGGACACCTGCCTCCTGGGGTTGTTGGGAGGATCAGAGGAGGAAATAACGATACAGCCTCAGCACAGGGGCCCGGCACAGAGTAGAGGATGTAGAAATGTTAGTTATCATTGGAATCACCCCCATTTTACAGATAAGAAAGCTGAGGCCCTGGGAGGAAGTTTGTGACCTGATAACAGGATTAGGGACTAGCCCTATATCTGATTGATATGGTCCTAAGCCTAATAACTAAAGCACAATAAGCATCATAAAAACGGTTCTGTGTTTCAGGGACGATAGGGATTCCCAGATCAGGAAACACCATCCAATAGTGCAGGTTGGCACCTCTTGCACAGTATGTGATCCCTGGAGCACGGGCAGGTCCCCCAGCCAGGATGTGCCTGAGGTGGGGCCTTCTCCCTGCCCCCCCCCAGCTGCCTTTATTCCCGAGAGGAAGGCTTGGGGTCTTCCTGCTGACAAGTTTTCTTCTCCAGGCCAAACCCTTATTTTTAGATTAGCAAACTGGCACCCTAGCCCCTAGGACAAACACTTCCTTTCTGTGGCTTGTGACCAAACCTCCAGAAGCAGACCTGATGGGATGCTGAGCATGGAACAGCAGCCAGGGGGAAAGGGGAGAAGGATATTGGTGGGAATGGGGACCAAGCTAGCCCCTGCTTTCCTGCTCTAGCCACTCAAGGCTGCTTTTTGAGCCGGGAGACTTTGGCCACAGAGCTGGGGCCAGAGAGGCCTTTTTACCTGGTCTCTGTTTCTCCTCCTAACTCTCCCCCCTTTATCCCCCCCTAGATTTCTACTTGGAAATCCCTGGGAAGACTGAGGGAAGAGATCCAGGCCCTGGAGGAGGAGAGGGCGGCTGTAGCCCAGAAGGTCAAAGCTCTGGTGGTGAGTAAAGCTTGACCCTTCCAGCGTCTGGCCTCAACTTCCATCCATTCATTCCTCAGACACATATTAGGTATGTAATGGTCTATAAGGCCCAGTTATTGCCCTTGTGTCATCCCTAGGGATAAGATACCAGCACAGGTTTCTACAATATATGATATTACATGATCAGAAGTAGGTGAGCTGCCCTCAGATCTAAGAAGACTCAGGTTCAAGTCCCGGCTCCTGCACATGCTGGCTCTATGACTTTAGGCAAGTCATTTACCCCATGGTGGTGTCAGTAACCACAGGCATTGGTGGAGAAGGGTTCCCTGTCAGGACCTCCTAATACCAATGAATCTCTGGTCTAGCTTTCTTAAAAACATAAATTGTACATAAAGCATTTTATAAACTGCAAAGTGTCGTAGGAAAGTCATTGGAGTGTAATGGATAGGAAGTAGAGGCCTCAGGCTTTCCTGTGCTGGTGCCCCACTGGTAGAGCCTGGGTCTGGGGGGCTGTGGCTTCTCATCGAGAGGTGCTCATGTGCGCGGGCACTCTATGACCAGGCTGCTTCTGGGGCCTCTCCCCCAAAAAGAACAAGGAAAGGGAAAGGATATGATGGGTGCTGTCCATGGTGCCACAGTGTGGGGTCCTGCTGGGCAGCAGCCCTGGGGGAAGGGCTGTTCTGTATGGAAGGAATGACAAGAAGGGACAGTTTCTAAGGGAGCTGGAAAGTGAAGAGAAAGTCAGTGAAAGTCAGCAGGATGGAGGGAGCAGTGCATGCCTTGCTGACGACCACAGAGAGGAGAAGCACTTCCGAAGACTTTAGCCCCGAACCCGAGGGCGGGATACAGGCAGCTAGCTGGTGTCCCAGGAGAGGTGGACCTGGAGAGATTAAGATCCCCGTTCAAATCCTGACTCTTACGCCAAGAGCTGTGTAGCCCTGGGCATGTCATTTACTCTATCTGCCTCAGTTTCCACATAAGTGAAATGGGCTGAGTCCTAGCACTTCTGTTGCCAGAGTGGGGATGGACGTAAACCCTGGAGCAAGACCCCCGTTTGTGGCCATGACCATTGTGGATCTTTGTTTTGATGACTTGTGCATCTCTATATTAATGACTTTTTTTCAGGTTTTTAAAAAATTTTGCTCAGTTGCAGAAGGGGGGGATGTTGTGGGAGGGATAGATTTTTTTTTGCTTTTTTTTTTTTTGGAGGGCAGTTCGGGTTAAGTGACTTGCCCAAGGTCACACGGCTAGTTTTTTTGTGTTAAGTGTCTGAGGCTGGATTTGAACTCAGGTACTCCTGATTCCAGGGCCGGTGCTCTATTCACTGCGCCACCTAGCTGCCCCTAAAGATGTTCATTTTCTTTTTGTCTTTTTTGGAGAGGCAGGGCAGTTGGGGTTAAGTGACTTGCCCAAGGTCACACATCTAATAAGTGGTAAGTATCTGAGACCAGATTTGAACTCAGGTCCTCCTGACTGTAGGGTCGGTGATCTATTCACTGTACCACCTAGCTGCCCCGAGGGATAGATTAATTAAAATGAACACCAAAGGGTATTTGTTTTTAAAAAGGAGAGTGGAGACAGTGGAGATAGAAAGATGTGAGTTCAAGTCCCCTCTCTAATGTCCCCTGGCTGAATGGTATAGCCCAGGCCAGTCCCTCAGGACTCTCACAGTCCAGGCACATCACCCTGTTAAAGGGTGGTCCCTGTCGTGGTAATGAGGAAGCTCCGGCTCCTGGTGCCATCTCCTAAAGAGCCAATGGACTGGGGGGGAGCCCATTACTTACCCGGGGCTGGGGACACCAGAGGCTAAGGAGCCAAGCCCTCTTCTCTTGCGGATCTGGAAACTGGCCCAGAGAGGGAGTGGGCCCTACCCACGGCCCCACCAGGAGGAAGCTCCCAAAGGGGCTGGAACCTGCAACTCCCCTTCCCCACCATGCTTCCCCTTCTGTGGGCCAGTCTGTGTGGGATGACCCAAGGCTTGACGACCTTCTTGGGAGGCGTGGGAACAGATGTGTTGGGCTTGGCCTGGCTGAAAGGCAGCCAGTGGATTGCTGTTTGGGATGATGAAGAGTGTCACACGCATGCACACATTCATGCATGCACATGCATATGTATGCACACATTCATACATGCCTGCGCGCGCACGCGCACACACACACACACACACACACACACACACACACACACACTCTCTCTCTCTTTTCCCCACCACCTCTTGCTGAAGAAGAGGAGCAGACTTTGTCACCTCCAGGGGAGAGCCAGGGAAGGAGTCCCCCTGGCCTTGTGGGCCCCTTCTCCAGATAGCACCTGAATCTGGCTGAGCTCCTGGAGCTTGTGGCCGGAGGTGTGGACACTGTTGCAGCTGGCGGTCTGGGTTAGCCAGTGTTGCCCAGGAGGACGCTTTTTCCCTGAGCCAAGCAGTGATGGGATGGGCATCAGGGGGTCTTTGTGGGTCAGTAAGACAGTATTTATTGAGCACCTACAGTGTATAAATACTGGAGATTCAAAGAAAGGCCAAAAGCCATAGCCAGTTGGTCAACCCTGAGGCTCAGGGGGCCTCCATGGCTGACTGGGGCTTTCTGCTATCTCTGTCGATAAATAATGAAGTGCCCCCATGTGCTGGGCACTGTGCAAGGCATGCTGGATGCAGGACACCAGCACAAGGGTCAAATGTGTGGTGTCAGTGAGGCAGGGAGCTTCCGTCCCCCAGTTCCACTCCACACCAGCAGCACCTCTGAGACCTGGGGCTTTTCCTGGGGCTCTGACAGGAGAAGGGGCTGGTTTGTCCAGCTTGTGTTGGGGGTGGGACTGGATCCTAAGTCTTCCCAGCTGTGGGGCCAGCTTGTCTCTTCTGGCTGTTAATAATAATAAATCGATATTTTAACCCTAAGCTGAGGCTCAGACAGGGGTAGCCATTTGCCTGGGCTTCTGCTGCCACTAAGTCACAGGTCCTGGCGTCAATCTCTTGGAGCAAGGGCTTGAAGGGGCCTTGGAAGCTGCCTGTCACACAGCCCTGGCAAGGTGAAGTGACCTCTCCCTGCCAGGTGGTGAGGGGAAGGACCCAGATTAGAAGCCAGGTCCTGGGGCCCCGCGCCAGCACCCTCCCCTTCTGTCACATAGCTGTGATTGTCTCCTTGTACGCCCAAAGTCCCAGCCCTCTGTGATTTTCTCCCCAGGTCAGCCGAGACAAGGATTTTCTCCAAAAGGTATGAAGTTTGGGGGGGTTCTAGTAGGGTGAGGGAGGGAAAGCAAGGGCCTCTGGAGCCCAGGTGGATCCCCACTCACACCCTCCATTTCCTGCCACAGGATCCCGTCTATCAGAACAGCCGGGCCCAGGGAAGGTCCATCCGGACACGACTGGCAGCCCTGTATGCAGACCAGGCCCATCTAGAAGAGATCTTCTACACACGGGCTCTCCGACTCCCCAACCAGACCCACCCTGATGTGGTGAGCGGGGGGTACAGGGCAGGGGAGGAGCCTGAGCCCAGCGTTGGCCCCCTCTTGCAATCCCTGACAACTACTTTCTCTCTCTGCTCTCCCAGCCTGTTGGTGATGAGAGCCAGGCCCGGGTCCTGGAGGTGATTGGAGAGAAGCCAAGTAAGTGGGGCTCGAGGCAGCTCCCCTCTCCTTCCATGGGCCTTCGTCCTCCATCCACCTTATTTCTGTCTACCTGTCCTAGTCTGACTCTGTCTCTTTTTTCCTCTGTGTCCTTGTCCCCATCCTTCCCTCTCCCCATCTTTTGTCTCTCTGTCTCTCTTCTGGGTCTCTACCTGTTTCTCTGTCTCTGCCCCTTTCCTGTCTCTCCTTCCATACCTCTGCCCTGCTTTGTCTCATACTGGGTACTCACACTGTGCACCTGTGTCTGTCCCCGTCCAGCCTTCACCTTCCACCCCCGGGGCCACCTGGAGATTGGGGAGAAGCTAGATATCATCCGGCAGAAGTGAGCAGCCCTCAGCACCATGGTAGCCCACACCCTGATTCCTGACAGCTGGCATCCAGCGCTTGCCCCCCAGCGGGGAACAGGCTCATTCAGCCTTGCAGAACCTCACCTTGCCATGAATATTTGATTCCCATGCTGTCTACCACCTGCCTGTCCCCCCATTTCACTTTGTTGCCCTCCCAATGCTGTGCCCCATGGTGACCCAGTACCGATCCTCCATCCTCCCCCAGCTCAGGGGAGGCCTGTGCTGGGGTAGGTGCCCCCTGGCTACCCCTCAGGCCTGGCTTTCTCCATGCAGGCGTCTGTCCCATGTGTCTGGCCAGCGATCCTACTACCTTTGTGGCCCAGGTGCCTTGCTGCAGCATGCCCTGATCAGCTTTACCCTCAGCAAACTTGTCCAAAGGGTATGGTGACACTGGGGGCACCCGAGTCTTAGGGATAGAGGGGCCTGCCTGCGCCCTAGGGCTGGGAGGAGAGCAGAAATCCCTTGGTGCTGCTGATGGAAGATCAGGATGCCTCAGGCATGGTCTCCGAGGGGACCCAAGAGTGGGGAAGGGCAAGATGCAGAAAGCATCCAGAGATACCTAGGCCTTGGATAGGTGGCAGTGAGATACGGATCCTCAGAAAAGAGGGGGCCAGGAGCCCTGGTCCATTCTAGCTCTGACATCTGTGATCTCTGGAGGTCGAGGTGCTGGGGGATCTGGACACTGGCAGCTTGCCTCTCCTCAGCGTTCTCGTCTTCACGCTAGGCCCACCCTAAAATGGGGGTTGCTGGGAGCTATGATGGAAGTGGGGTGGGCAGGCTAGAAGGGCTGTCCTTACTTTATACTTTTGTCCCCTGACTCCCTTTTCTTGGTCCCCCTCAGGGTTTCACAGCCATGACAGTGCCAGACATGCTCAGAGGAGCTGTGTTTGTGAGTGACTTGTTTGTGAGCATATACCACCAGCCCTTTTCCCTGTTCTCTGGACATTGAGCCTAGCTTTGTGTATGGTGAAGGAGGGAGCTTAGCATGTGGCTTGGGAAATGAGCCTTAAACCTTGGGAACTGCCCCATCCCAAGAGCCCTCCATGCTGGCATGGCTACAGAGTAGGCCTGACCCTGGAAGCAGGACCGGTGGCAGGTGGGTGGGAGACCCTGGAAGCCTGGGTAGGGGACACCTTCCTGGAAGGCCCTGCAGGACAGACACTGGAGGGAGGGGTTTCCCTACCCAGCCTCTCTTCTCCCCTCAGGAAGGCTGTGGGATGAGCCCCAATGCCAGTCCTTCTCAGATTTACAACATTGATCCTTCCCGATTTGAGGACCTCAACCTGGCAGGGACATCAGAGGTGGGGATTGCAGGTGAGGGCTTGGGGGAATGGGCTGGAGAGGGGGTAAGTCAGGGGATCCCTGCCTCCTCTGTGCTGGACCCTGGCCTCACTGAGCCTGGGGGGCATCTCTCCCACAGGATACTTCATGGATCATGCAGTGTCTTGGAAGGACCTGCCCATCAGGTGACATCCTTCACCCCAAATGCCTTCCCCTCAGGGCTGCACTCTGCCACCCCATTCCCACATGTTCCCCTACAGCAGCGGTTCTCAACCTGTGGGTTATGTTCAATTTGTAGCAATGAAAATACATCCTGCATATCAGATATTTACATTACGATTCATAACAGTAACAAAATTACAATTATGAAGTAGCAGGGAAAATAATCTTATCGTTGGGGGTCACCACAACATGAGGAACTGCATTAAAGGGTCGCGGCATTAGGAAGGTTGAGAACCCCCACCCCCTACATCTTCCCCTCCAGGCTGTACTTCCCCACATCTTCACCTCAGGGCTGCACCCCCACCGCCAGCTTCAGGCCTTCCCTGTCCCTTCCTTATGTCTTAGCCAATGCTCCTAGTTTCCCCTTCTCCCAGGGCCCTTCCCTTAGTTTCTCCAGAGTTATCTATGCCATCCATTCCCCAGCCCTCCTGCCAGGATCTCTGGGCCTGACATCCCCTTCCCCTGCAGGGTGGTCTGTTCCAGCACCTGCTATCGGGCAGAGACGAACACAGGGAAGGATCCCTGGGGACTTTTCAGAGTCCACCATTTCAGCAAGGTCAGCCTCATTCCCAGGAAGCATCAGAGCTCACCAGTCCATTGTCCATTCTCTGTTCTCTCTGGTCAGACCAGGGACACCCAGCCCCAGCTTCTCCCAAGCTGGGGTAGAATGACCAGGGTGACTCCTGCGTCTCCTGGTCTGCTTGTCCCCAGGTAGAGATGTTTGGGCTGACGTGCTCAGGGACAGAGCACAGCTCGGCGCTGCTGGAGGAGTTTGTGTCCTTGCAGAAGGAGATCCTGACAGAGCTGGGCCTGCACTTCCGGTCAGCAGCAGGGCCTGCGGGGGTGGAGGGAATCTGAGGGGCTCCCCAGTCGGGCCCCAAGGGGAAGCAATGTTTAGATGTGGAGAGAGACCAGCTAGACCTGAAGCCTATATCTGCTAATGCCTTTATCTGTGCACCCTGGGGAAATTACTGCCTACTCTCTGCCTCAGTTTCCCTACCTGTAAGGCAGATCTCTGTATGCTAACCTCTCTGAGTTTCCCTATCTGATGACTTCTTTGGAGCCTTATTCATTCCCGACATTCTGTGCCTGGCCCCCAGGGTCCTGGACATGCCCACCCAAGAGCTTGGCCGTCCTGCCTACCGGAAGTTTGACATTGAGGCCTGGATGCCAGGGCGCAGCTGCTTTGGGGAGGTGAGCCCTGTCTCCAGAGCCTGGGGAGGGGGGATGTCCACCCTAAATGCCCCTAGGGAGCCTGCACCTTTCCCTCTGTTCGTTCCCAGGTCTCCAGTGCCTCTGACTGCACAGATTTCCAAAGCAGACGGCTTCATATCATGTACGAGACTGAGATGGGAGATTTGCAGCATGTGCATACGGTGAGGCGAACCATCAAATCTTAGAGACCACCCTGTCATAGTTTCCCCAGGACCCTTTGGGGTGCTCAGCTCTCTTCAAAGATGCCCTACCCCCTTAGATCCTGCCCCTCAGGCCCTGTCTGCATGTGCTCTCTCCCCAAGTTCCCAACATCCAAAGTCTATGCCCACATCAGAAGCCCCTCCAAAATCCTGCCTCCCCCCCAAGGATCCTGCCCTCCCTGGCCCCTGTATTTGCACCTCCCCTCCCCCAGGCCCTGTCTGTGTTTCTCCTCTTCTCCCAAGCTGACCCTCAATCAGGAGATTGGAGGGGTGGGCATGATTGTACTAAGCTCTTCCCTCCCCTAGGTCAATGGGACAGGCTGTGCGGTCCCTCGAATCCTCATTGCTCTCCTGGAAAGCAACCAGCAGAAGGTGGGAGGAGTAGAGCCTTGAGCAAGGGGATGGGAAGGGAGGGGGTGTCCAGGGACACTCACCCTGCTCCTCTTCCCTACAGGATGGCTCAGTTCTGGTGCCCGATGTCCTCCAGCCCTACCTGGGCACTGACCGGATCTCTGCCCCAACACACACCCGCCTCAGATACATTGGTCCCAACCAGCCCCGGGCCTCCTGATCCAGGACACCACTGCATCCAGTTCCAGGCTCTTTGGTCCTGAGGGACAGGACAGCTGGGGGACACCTGCCCTAGTCCCATTGGTCCCTTTATCACCAAATGAGGCTGAAGGCACCATTTGGGCACCAAATGAGGACTGTTGATGAGGAAGCCCATCCTTGCTTTACAGAGCCCAAAGAGCAGTGGAGATAGCACAGTCCCCCTGAGTCCCTGCTGTCCCACTAGGAGAGGAAAAAATTGGGGGGAGGGAGTGCCATTCTGTTCTGTCCCCTTCTTTTCCTATGGGCACAATAAACTCCAGTGTGGCCACACCCATGTCTGTGTCTAAGTGAATTGGGGAAGGAGGGGTTAGGCTGGGATGTTCCAGGTGGGCTCCTAAACCCCCAGAGTGAGAGACCCCCTGGAGGCAGGATGAGAGCTCAAGTCTAATCCCCTGTAAATAATTAAGCTTGGATTGGGTTGAGTCCCAGCTGCTGCTCTTCCACCTGCACTCCGGGGGTTGCTGGGGGGGAGGGGGCAGGTAGGTAGATACAGGCTGTCATTGACATCACTTCCTCCGCCCACCCCATCTGTCCAGGAGAAGTAAAAGGCAGCTTTGGGCCTCTGCCTCTTTTGCCCAGCTCCCCAAGCCTGAGCCCACTCTATGGAGCGCTGAGGAACAGTGGACCCACAAGTCCCTGATCACTTGCCCCACCATGCCTCAGCCTGGCCTTGTGTCCCTGCTGCTCCTGCTGCTGGGCCTTGGTGAGCTGGAAGACCCAGGCATCTGGGGAGAGTGGATGACTGACTGACTTCTGGGATAGAAGAGGGAAAAGGGGAGGAGGGAGAGGCGCTGGGGTAGGGTCCAGCCTAGGCTTCTGGTGAGAAAGGGAAGTGATGGGGGAGGGGAGGACCCCAGGACAGCGCCAGGCAGTTGCTCCCTTAGACTAAGGGGGCTCTGGGGAGGGGGTGCCCAGGTTTTCTGACTGAGGCTTTCCCTGCTTCCTTTCTCACAGCTGGCGCTGCACCTCTCTCAAGGCAGGAGGTGAGAGGGGTCAGGACCCCAAAATTTTGTCCCTATATTTCTTTGTCCCAAATCCCATCTTCTCAACCTCTCTTCTGATCCCCTCCCCATTTCCCCAATCTCCCTTTTCTCTCCAAGTGACTCCACTCTGTTCCCTCATGACTTCTTCCTCTATCTTGTCCCCAGATCACTTCATCCGTCTACAAGCATCTCCCAGGTCCCAGGTCTCTCCTCTGGTCTCCCTTCACACTGCTACTCGGTTCCTGTCCCCCCCCCTTTCCCTAAATGCCTTCAGTGTCCCCAGTTCTCATCCTGTTCCCCTCACTGGCCCTCCTAGGTGACTCGATGCCTTGAAGAAGCTCTTAAGGACAAGCTAACCCATGAGGGCCCTCGGGAGGATCCCTGCACACAGCTCTTCCAAGGTATGAAGATGGGCAAGCAGTCCCCCTCCTGAGCTCCCTTGTGTGCCTGTTCCCTCATCCCATTAACACCATCCTTCCTGCCCCTAGATGAACAGCTCACATCCCTGCTCCAGACCCTAGAGGAGCTTAGGCATCAAGGTATTTCCAGGATACCTGGCTCCTTGGCATGGCTTCATTCCCTGAGGGTGGAGGAAACCAGACACTGGCTCCTCCCTTGGTTAAGGGTTCCCTTGGGTGGTCCAGAAGGGAACGAGGGGGAAGGAAAAGATGGCTTCAACGTCTGATTCTCTTCCATTGCCTTTCTCACTCAGAGATCTCCAAGCACCATCTGGGTCCTGAGAGTGAGGCAGAGAGAGAAAAGCAAGAAGAGGTGGAGGAAGAGGATTTCAGGAAGAAAAAGAGGGGCCCAGGGGGGGTTGAGGGAGAGAAGAGGTTGGGCCAGGAGGTAAGGGAGGAAGAGGAGGAGGTGAAGGCCAAGGAAAAGTCAGAGATCAAGGAGCAGGAAGTGCGGGGTCAGGCCAGAGTTGGAGAAGAGGAAGAAGAGGAGGACAAGAAGAAGAGGAGAGGACCAGATGAGGCCTGGGTCTCTGACGAGTCCTTGGAGGACCTAAGAAAGCGGAGGCCAGGGGGTCACCGGGGCTCAGAGGAAGAAGAGGCAGAAGCTTGGGGCCGGGGTGCGGAGAAGCGCGTGGCAGAGAAGGCCAGAAATGAGGAGACAGCCCAGTTTGAAGAGGAGGAGAAGGGGGTGAGGTTGTCAGGTGGGGGCCACAGCTTGTGGCAGGGAGCTGGGCCAGCCCACAGACACCACCCCCACGAGCCCCAGCCTGAACAGGAGGCGGAGGAGGAGGAGGTGGAGGCAGAGAAGAAGGTGAGCCAGGAAGGCCCACGGAGGGTGGAGGGCAGAGGGGAACCAGGAATGCCCCATTCAAGTCCCGCCTATCAGCCAACATAAAGTACCTACTGTGCACCAGACACTGCTATGTGCTGGGGGTACAAAAGAGAGGGAAAAGACAGTCCCTGCCCTCAAGGAGCTCACAGTCTAACAGGGCAGACGACGTGTACACAGATCAACATAGACAAGCTCCAGACAGGATAAAGAGTGGGTGATCAGCAGAGGGAAGGCCTGGGAAGTCACTGCCTCAGGTGCCAACCTGCATTGGCAGAGAAACTTCCCTTAGCTGGGCATTGCCAAGGAGGTCAGGGGAGGTATGCAGTGATGACACCATTGAGCACCACCTCCCCTTCCCCCCAGGAACAGCATGAACTGGAGCGCCTGCAGCAGATGAAGGAGGCGCTGGGAAGAAGGGGCTGAGGAGAAGACAAGGAGGCCCAGCACCTGGCCGCTCTCCTCTGACACACCCAGCTCCAGACTGGTTCCTGCCCTTCCTGCTCACAGGCAGGAGCCCCTCCAGGTGGTAGGGGGAGGGGGGCAAGAGAGGGTCACCATGAAAAGACTGGGAGGGTCAGAGACTCTCTCCCCCACTTCGTGAATAAAGCACAGATAAGAGCATGCCCTTCCTCCTTTGGTCTGCTTTTGAATTCCGATGCTACAGACCCCACCACAGATCCCTGGACACTTCAGCCAGGGGAACCAGGGCTTTATTGAAATTATTGTTCTCTTCAAAAAAAAAAAAAAATAGCAAAGAAATGGGCGGGAGCCAGGTGAGGAGGGAGGTGGCTCAGCTGCAGCTTCGGCTTCCATGGAGCACGATGTCGTCATACTCGTCCTAGGGGATGTCGGGGTCAGGCCTTGACTCTCTGTCATCCTGTGCTCAGTTATTCTGCTCTCCCTCCCCCAAGCTACCCATCTCCCATTAGCTCTGCCCCTTGAGACCACCACCTGTCACCCACGTTCTCTCTTCCTCCACCCCAGTGGTCAGACTCTCACAGCCAGGATTCCCCAGAGTCACTTACAGCTTCATCACTGTCACTGCCTCTGGGGCTGCGGTCCTCCTCATCCTCAGACTCAGGCTCTGGGGCTCCATGAGCACGCAGGAGACGGGCAAGGAGGGGGTCTGACCGCAGTGTGGCACTCCCCAGTGGGGTACGGCCTCCATACATTTGGGCCTTAGGGTCTGCACCACCATCCAAGAGCAGCTCCAGGACCTCAGCTGCCTCTGCCTCCACAGCCAGGTGGAGGGGACTCCGCCCACATGTGGGCTCCTGATTGGGAAGGAGATAGTGTGTGCAGGGGGGCACATTTCCCCCTTTCTGGAGTCCCAGACCCACCTCCTCACCTATTCCCAGTCACTGCTGCAAACAATAGTCTCTTCCTAGGGGTTGGATCCATCCCCCCGTTTCAGAGTCCAGTATCTCCACACCTAACCCACCTTGTCTTCCAAACTGCATATGATCCGAAGGAGACCGCACCTGTCCCAAAGAGTCCCCCCTGCCCACTGTGGGCCATCACCTGTTTTACAGCTCCCTCTCAGAGGAAACCAGTAATCTCCCTCACTTGGACTACCCCAGTCTAAAGAAGGGAGACAGAAATACAGTAGGGGAATGAGAGCATGGAAAAAGAGAGCAGGGCCTGGGGGTGAGGCAGGCAGGGTTCTGTGTCCTTACTGGTTTGTTGAGGTCAGCCCCTGCTTCCTGGAGCAGCTGGACCATCTCTGTGTCCCCATGGATCACAGCCACGTGGAGCGGAGTATGGCCTGGAGTGTTTTAAAGAGAAAAACAAAGATGGGAAAATTTAGAAGACACTAGGGAATACATTTAGAAAGTGTGTAAGGCAAACAAGGATACTCTAAGGAAATAGGATAATATATGTTCACTGTGGATTTGGCCCTGAGCTGGGAGACCCTGGGCTAGTCCCAGAACCCATTTGTCTCATCTGTATGACACCAGCTCCAAAGGGTTGTTGGGAAAGCCCTTGGCACAGCGCCGGGGCAAAGTAACTCTATGTCAATATTAGCCATAGCTATATTTGTGTCATTCCTGTTTGGAGATGGCTCAGTCCCTGGTGGATCAGGCCTAGTCTGGGAGGGAGGCGAGAAGCATCTGCCCTACCCTGGAAGTTGGTACGCTCCAGCTGCTCCAATCTCTCACATTCTTCCTCCTCCTCCTCCTCCTCCTCTTCCCCCTGGCTTGTCTGGCCCTCAGGGGGTTCCACCAGGGCTCGGGCACAGGCATGAGCCCCAGCCCGGCAGGCTAGGTGCAGGGGTGTGTGCCCCCCACGCTCGGCCACGCAAAGCCCGGCCCCTGCGGCCCGCAGCTTCCGAGTGAGGGCAGCCTCCCCCAGGATGGCCGCTATGTGCAGAGCCGTCTGTGGACAGAGGAACGAGTGCAAACAGACCATGGTCAGCGGGGGCGGGGGGCGGGAGGGGAGGACGGGGGCTCATCAGTCCAACGGCCAGGATTTCCCCAGCCCACCAGCTCCTCCAGGGTTGAGGAAGGGCCTCACCTGGCCCAGGTCATTCTGGAGATCCAGGTATTCCGTTCCTGCAGTGAAATGAAGCAGGAAGTCGAGGAAGGCTTCATGCTGGTGAATCACTGCCAAATGCAAGGCCCTTTAGAGTGGGGAGACACAGAAGGTCAGTGGGGTAGGGTCAGGGCCCAGCTGGGGGCACAGGGGAGCAAAGTGGGGAGGAAACATTGCTCCCTGAAGGAGTCACTGCTCAAAGAGAAAAGAACCTGGGTCAGGTGGGCTCAGGGGTCAGGAGGCTGGGGCCTGGAAGGGGCCTGGTGGGGGGGGGGAGTGTAATCCAAACCATAACTAAGCATCCCCACCACCCTGTTAGCCTCCCGAGGAGGGGGAAAATTCCCAGCCCTGCCTTCACACCTCTCCTTCCTTCCTCAGTTTCCTTCTCTATAAGAGGCGGGCCCTCCCGCCCTTTGGACAGCAGCTGGGGGGGGGGGTGCTGGGAAGGACAGAGTCTAAGGGACAAGGCTCAGAGGTCGGGGGAGGGGGGGAGCGAGGCGTCGGAGCCCAGGTCACAGGGCAAGGGGCAGCGGCCGGCCCCTTACGTGTCTCCGTCCTCCGTCACGTAGCCGAACACCTCGGGCGCCCAGCTTGCAGGCTCCTCGTCCTCCTCCTCGTCCGCCCTGTCCCGAGCCCCGTCCGCCGAGGGCCCAAGCCCATCGGGTCCCAGAGACCCGAGCCCGCTGTCACACCACTCATCCGCGAGCCCGCCGTCCGCGGACTTCACGGGCCCCGCCGAGGCCGCCATGGCCTACGCAGAGCCCTCCTGTCCCGGGTCCCCCCGGCCCATCCAGAGTCGTCGTCGCCTCAGCCGCCGGCCCGGGGATTCCGAGGACCCGGGGAATTCCCCTTGCACCCCAACTCGCTCCACGCTCTGACCAATTGGGGAGAGCCGCGCCGCCCCTTTTTGAGACGGCTGCCAATAAGATCGCGCAAGCTTCTCGGCTGGGCTCCGCCCCTCACTCCATGTTGTCCAATAGAGAAGACGCATTTGGTCTCCTCCCCCAGTCGCTTTACCCAGACGGCTTCCGGCGCCAGGCACGCCGGGAATCGTGGTTTCTCTATCCACGGCTGCCTTCAACTCAGCCTAATGACGGCGCGGGGCGTTGTGGGATTCCCGCGATGGCCACATGCTCTTCTGGGAGTTGTAGTCTGCAGCCCGCCCTCCCCGCCCCCGCCCGCTCCCGTGTCCAGCACCGTCACGGGACGGAGCAGTCCGTGACAGCCCCGACGGCCCCTGCCCGCCCCCCCGCGCTGCTGAGCCCTTCCCCGGGGCCGGGCACATGGCCGAGGCGGACCGTGAGTCGGGGCCCGGGTGGGCTGGTGGACCGGGCCTAGGAGCGAATGGCTCTGGGGCCGCGCCACCCGGAAACCATCTCCTGGGCCTCTACCTAGGGCTGGGCGGGAGGAGAAAGGAATGGGTGTGGGCCCTGGAGGCCCCGGTCTCTGCAGCGCCGGCTAAGGCTGGTTGGGAGTCAAGATGGGAGGGGGTCCTAATTCCTGGGGTGTCCAGTGGCTAAGGGCCTCGATTTTGGGGGACAGAAAACAGGTGCCTCGATTGCTAAGGGGCAGGTGGTAGAGTGTTTCTGGTTGCTAAGGACCGTGATCTCTGGGAGGCCTGGACCTGGTTGCTAAGGGCCTTCTGGTTGCTAAGCCCCTTTTGCACCCCTTCCTGCGGCCAGTTGGGGTCCCTCCCTCCCTGCTTCTCGCCCCCGCCGCCCCAAGCTAACAGTCTCCCATCCCCCCTTCAATGTAACCCTGTCTCCCTACCCCCCCTTCCCTAGCCCCCGGCCTCCCCCAGGACGAGGCAGGGAAGGTTCAGGATGCTCAGGTGAGAGGGGGTGTCCTTGGAGGTTTGTGATTGGCTGGCTGGGGAGGGGCAAGGTGTGTGATTGGCTGGGAGGGGAGGGGAGAGGAAGTCTGTGATTGGCCCATGAGAGGAACCGCGCCTCCTCCGCCCGTTCCCATCACTCATGGCTCTCCCCCTGCTTCCCCCAAGGGAGTGGGTTGCCCAGTGTCCCAGATCCTCACGGCTGGTTCACCCCACTCCCGTCCCTGGAACAGAAGATCTGTTCATCCATCCCCAGTTCTGTGGACCTTCCCCTTCCCCTCCTTTGACCTTCTTTCCCCAAACTGTGACCCTCCTCTTTTTCCCTTTTTGTCTCTCCTAATGGCTCACCTCCCCTCTGACCATCTTCCCAGTGACCCTCCTTTTCCAGCCCTCCTACCCTGATCCGCCCTCCCCTAGCACTAACCCCCTGGCGCCCCCGGACCGTCCTCCCTCTTTGGCCATTTTCTCTCATCCAGGACTCAGATTCAGAACCTGAGAGTGGAGCTGCATCTGGAGAGACAGAGAGTGAGTTGCCCAGGGTGGTGAATGAGAAGCACAAAACTGGCCGAATGCCAGTCGGCCAGTGGCTGCCCCATGCTTGAGTGACTCTTGTCCTCTGGTCTGCCCCACAGTGGACTTTTTACGGAATCTCTTCTCCCGTACCCTGGGCCTGGGCAGCGGGAAGCGAGAAAAGCTATTGGATGAGCTTTCCTTGGAAGGGGTAACCAAGTTCATCCAGAGTGACCAATGTGAGTCCTTGCTTCTCCCCATCTTCTTTTCTTAGCTCAGCTTGTCCATGTCACACCCCATCTGCTGAGCTCCCGGGTCCTGGGCTGGACCGTTTCCCTCTTCTTCCCTCCCCCATTCCCCATGTAACCCAGTGGGACCCATTCAGACCAGGTGAGAACCCAGGACCAAAGGGTGGGGCTCACCTTGGGATTCTTGAGGGCCAAGGCAGTCCTGGTAGCGATTTCTGGAAGAAGTGGTTTCTGGGAAAGAGACTGGAGAAAACATCCCCAAACTTCTCTGGTCTTGAGGTCACTCCCCCCACCTTTTTTCTTTTCCAGGTCAGAATATCATCTGTATGGTAGGGGCAGGGATCTCTACATGTAAGTGGCTGCTTCCCTCTGCCCTCAGGTTCCAGAATGGAGCAGGAGGCCTGGGTTTAAGGGCTGGGGGTTGGGATAAGATCCCTCTTCCCAGTGAGGTGGGCTTCCCTCAAGGACACTACTATTACCCTTGTCCCCAGCTGCTGGCATCCCTGACTTCCGCTCCCCATCCACCGGCCTCTATGCTAACTTGGAGAAATACAACCTTCCCTACCCTGAAGCCATCTTTGAGATTAGCTACTTTAAGGTAATATAGTCATTGAGAACACCCCACCTCCTTGGAGGGAGAGACCCTTCCTTCCTGAATCCTTCATGCTCTCAAACACTAGCACGGGGGATCCTACAGTTAAATCCTTCATCCTATCAAATGTCACTAGTGGGACTCCTAAATCTGGGCAGCTGAGGGATAAGGGATGAGACACCCCCCTCATTTCATTCCCCATTGTGAGGAATGAAGAGTTCATGGGTCTTCATATGTCTTTGTCTGTTCCCCCAGAAACACCCTGAGCCCTTCTTTGCTCTGGCCCGGGAACTGTACCCAGGGCAATTTAAGGTAAGCTTAATCAGAGAAAAGGGAAAGGATGCTACCCCCCCCCATTTGGAAAAGGTACAGCATTGGGGGTTGGGGAATAGTGTCAGGGCTTCCCCACCTGGGCTTGGGGGGTTGGCTGCTCCCCACAGTGGGTGGGGGGAGAAACTCGGAGAGTCCCAGTTGTCTTAACTGCTTCAGTGATGAATGTGTGTCCCTTGACCCCCCAATCCCTTCATAGCCCACTGTGTGTCATTACTTCATCCGCCTGCTCAAGGAGAAGGGGCTGCTGCTTCGCTGTTATACCCAGGTGAGGGCAGCCAGCAGAGGGGGGAGGAGGGAATAACCATACCCTATGAGCTGTGTCCTACGGAGGCAGGTCTGCCCTGCCAGACACAGTGGGCAACGTATTGTGGAAACACCTGCAGCCCCCCAGGTGGGCAGTGGCAGCAAAAATAGAATTCTTCCCCATCGTTTGACTTCATTCATACTTTATAAAGCCTTTGAGTTTTCTTTTTGAAAAGAACAAAAACGTTCTATGACATCTCTGTCTTTGAAGGTTAAATTGATGATAGGCTGCTCCTTTCTTACCCTACTCAGATTTTCTTTCCATCTATTCCAATGTGAACTTTCAGTGTAGTTTAATTTCAATAAATCATTGTCAGACACTGTGCAGAAAGCTGTATTATACCCACCCTGGGGCAAATACACAGTTCTGATTTCAGAGCCCCTATTCTAAGGGGACTTCAGGTCTAGTAGGGAGAATAAGGAAGAGGTGCCAGGCACCCTAACTGGCTGTTTCCTCTCCCCTCACCCCCAGAACATCGACACGCTGGAGCGGGTGGCTGGGCTGGAGCCGGAGGACCTGGTTGAGGCCCACGGGACATTTTATACCTCCCACTGTGTCAGCTCCCACTGCCGGAAAGAGTATGACCTAGGCTGGATGAAAGGTGAGGCTCCAGTGCTTGGCTCTCTGAAGGAGCGGGAAGGAGACCTGCCCCAACCCCATCATTTCTTACCTCTTGTTTCTCCCCCCCACAATAGATAAGATCTTCTCAGAGGTGACCCCCAAGTGTGACAAATGCCAGAGTCTGGTAAAACCAGGTGAACCATGGGAAAGGGTGGGGGGGGAAACTAGAGGGAGGCCAAGAGTCACGGCAGACAGCAAAAAGACTCCTCTCCCCGAATCAAGTTAGAGGGTCCTTGGCTGGTCAGGGTTCAGGAGTTCCTGGCTGTTGTCCTCTCGCTCTCCTCCTGGCCCTGGCCCCTGGGGACCAGACCCCCTCCCTCCCCTGTCTCCCTGGTCTTAGATTCTCTCTCTCTCTCTCCCTCCCCCCCCC
>CM053596.1:18094237-18146715 GCA_028646575.1 Pseudocheirus occidentalis | reverse complement strand
GAGCTAGTTCCCTTAGACATTATGGGGCCTGTTCCCCATTTGCTTTCCCCGGGCCAGCCCAGAGTTGAGTGTGGGTCTCCCCCTGGTGGTGGTGGTGGTGCTGGGAAGGATCCTCAGGGCAAGAGTGATAGGGAGGGGAGTGATGGGGAGGGACCCTAGTGCAGGGTTGAGAAGGGCCGGGGAAGGCCAGAAGTCTGGAATGCTGGGGGGAGGGGGAGAGACAACAAGCCAAGAGGCCTGGAATGCCAGCCCAGAGCTTCTGGCCCTGATTGCCTGGAGTCTTGGGCCTGACCTCTGTGTGAGGGGGGGTGCAGGAGCATGTGAAAACACCTGTCCCTCCTCTGTCCTCCAGGATTTCCAGAAGGTGGATCTGCTTATTATCATGGGCACCTCCCTGCAAGTACAGCCCTTTGCCTCCCTCGTTAGCAAGTATGAGGACGGGGAGGAGCGTGGGGGGAAGAGGGACCAAGTGAGGAAGGGCTACCTCACTCTTCCCTTCTCTGTCCATCCCCTGCCCCAGGGCCCCCCTTGCCACCCCTCGACTCCTCATCAATAAGGAGAAGACAGGACAGGTGAGTGTTCTCTGAGCCCAGCAGCTCAGGGCAGATTCTTAGCCTGCAGAGCCCCAGCATGTCTGAGGGAGACTGCCACATAGGAGTCAGACCCTCTGGGGGCCTCTGATTCAATCCCCCTTTTATACTTTTGGGGGACCCCACCAACAGCCCCCCTCCATCCCATTGCTTTCTGATTGTCTTCTTTTTCAACAGCGGGACCCCTTCTTGGGGCTCATGGGTATGGGGGGAGGCATGGATTTCGATTCGGACAAGGCCTACAGGTGAGGAGCCGCTGGCCTGTGGGGTAGTTTGGAGGCTGAGGGTTTTCTGGCTTGGGTGGGGGAGGAGGGCCAGACTGGGAACAAGACCTGGGGTGGGAGGTAGGCTGGGAGGTTCTTCACTGTTGTCCCTCTTTTTCCCCCCTCCCCTTCCCCAGGGACGTGGCCTGGCTTGGGGACTGTGATGAGGGCTGTCTAGCCTTGGCCGACCTCCTGGGATGGAAGGTACGCATCTAGGCCTCCTGCCCCAGTTTGGGCCTCGGCTCTTGATCTCCAGCCTTGAACCTAGTCACCAGTGGTGACTGATCCCATCCCCTCTGTGCCCACAGAAAGAGCTAGAGGCGCTGGTCAAGAAGGAGCATGCGGCCATCGACGCCCAGGCTGGGACCAGCCTGCATCCTCTCAGTGCTTCAGGGAAGTCTGCCCAGACTGACAAGGAGCCCACCAAAGCTGAGGAAGCACAGAAGCCCCAGTGATTCGGCTGCCGCCATACTGGGGGACTGGAGACTGGGCCCTCTCACCCTGGGGCTGCTACCCAGAGGACAGACACTGCCCTCATCTCTAACCCTTCTGGGGACGAGCAGCTCCTGTTCTCTAACCCTGCTGAGGCCCTTCTGGCTCCCGACAGGACACGGCCTGGGTCCTAAACCTACCCCTAAGGAAGAGGCCCTTTGGCCCTCCAAGCTCTAACCTCTAACCCCACCCTGGGCTCCAGCTTCTCAGCAAAGGAAGTTTGGGGCCTGAACATCCCCCAGGCTCTAACCCTCCCCAGGACCCTGCTCCTCGGGGGCATCAAGGCCTGGGACCCTGACATCTCTCCTCCCCAGGGAGCTTGGGATCTCTGCCCTCAGCATCCCTCCTAATAGCTAACCCAGAGCCTGGGAGATGAGGGTCCACGCTCGCCATGTCCCCATACTCCCCAAGTCCCCATGCTCCCCAAGGCCTCCTGCTCTACTACCCTCCCTTGGATATTGAAAGAGGGTGGAAAGCTGAGGGGGAATATGTCTGTGACTGGAGCTAAATAAAGCCAAGAATGGGATCCAGCCCCACCTGTGTCTGTCTCTCAAAGGGGGCTGCTGAGTCTTGGGGGTCAGGGAGGCTGCTGCCCAGGAAGAGCCGTGGTATGGCAAGCAGGAAGTGGGTTAGAACTAGCAAGGGCCTTGATCTCCATCTTCCAGACCTCTTATCCCACAGCAAGAGCTGCTGGGCTTCCTGGTAGTTTCAGGAAATGGGGCAAGGGGAGATGGAGAGAGGGAACACTTGAATTCCTGTATTCACATCAGAAAGATTGAGATCCAAGTTTCCTGGAGACCCTAAGAGCTGTCCTGTGCCCCAGCCCTCCAGCCCAGAGTTGGCAAGGCCAGACACCTAACTCTCAAAGTGATGAGAGGAAGCTTTCAATGTGGCCCCTCCCCCCCTTCCGTTCTCTGCCCAGCTGGGTTTCTCTCAGGGGAGTAATGATTTTACTTCCTGTTACTCTGGAACCTTCCCCATGAAGAACAGGTAATCTGGGTCCCTTGGGACCCAGCCTCCCCTGTCTCCTCCCCTGGGACCCAGGTATTCAGCCTTCCCTATCTCGTGGGGACCCACTCTCTCCTCCACTGGTACCTCCCCTACCTCTTCCTCCTAGGACCATGGTATCGAGCCCCTAGACCTGCCTGTTATCCCCTCCCTGCCATGTAGTGTCCTTGTTCCTGATCCTAGGACCCTGCAGACCCCCTCATGCCCTCTCCCACAGACCTAAGAGTCTCTGCCCCATATCTAGGGCCACATCCTAAGGTTGGGGGGAGGCCCTATTGTGGGGACAATGTTGTTCTTGATGCCCATGATCCAGCCCCCTCTGCCCAGGTCCCAGAGTTGGGTCTTGGATTCCCTGGGGTCTGGTCAGTGACCACCGGCCTGTGTATCTGGAGGATGCACCAGCCCAAGGACTCAGGAGGTGGACATCGGCTGGAGGGGGAGAGGTAAGGGGGTGCAGGGAGGGCTGTGATCATGCCCTTTTCCAGCCCAATCCTGCGTCTCTCACGCCTGACTCATTACCACATTCATGTTAGCCTTGCTTGGGCCCAACAATCCACCCTCCCCCCTCACACACACACACCTCAGGCTGAGTAGGAGAATTCCTATGAACCCCAATCCCCCCAGTTGTTAGCTCCCTGCTCCTCTGTTCCTGCTTCCTGATGTCCCTCTGGGTTTGGGCTCTCTGAGTCCAGCTTCATCCTCAGCTTTACTGTGGGAGCAGGCCTGGTGAGACAGCCCTAACCCTCCCCAGGCTCCCCGAACTGAGACTTCGTCTGATGAGGACTCGGGGTCTGTGGCAGATCCCACAACTTGATGCTCGGAGTTCTCTAGACATGCTGGCCCAGCAGCCCCCAGGGGTGAGTGTGTTGGGGGAGGAGAAGCCTCCCCCAGGTTCTTCTGATCACTGTTCCCCAAAGAAGCCCCTCAGAGCAGCCCTTACTGTCCCAGAGGCTCTTGGGGCTCTTCCTGTGACTTCTCTTTCCTCCTAGATAACCCCTCTTTACTCCTTGTGGTCCCTCCAGAGTTTCTTGGTCACAGGGTTTGGCCTGAGCCTGGCCCTCACGATGAATACAGAACCTCACCCAGAGGCCGTGGGAACCTTCCGGATTCTGGAGACCCCTGCAGGTAAGGCGTCTGATCTCAAAACCATTGCCACAAAAGCACAGGGAACCAGACCTCATCATCCTTCCTTCCAGGTATCTAGCCCCCTACCCAAACCCAAGGGTCCAGCTCACAGACCCTTCCCCCTTCCCCCAGATATCCAGGACTGTCCCCACTGCCCTTGATGCAGGAAACAAAAATCTTTGCCTTGTCTAAAGCTCTAGAAACTGAAATCCCAAGTCAGAGAGGCAAACCCTCCTAGGGCCCAGGGGTAGAGAGAGAAGGCACCTGGGGACATGCCTGGCCAGCTACTCTCCATTGTCTCTAGGAGTGGCCCTCCAGGGCTCCCAGCTCAGCTTCCCAGACCTGCCTGAACTCCTAGCCTTTCTCTCCACCAGCAGGTAGGGTGGGGGTTATTGGGGCCAGGAGGGCCTGGAAGGGTCCCTTACCTGCCCCTTATTGTGACCGTCTTATTGTTCCCCCAGGGACATCCTGCCTCAACCCCTGCTCATTCCTCCCAGATCCCTGGGGCCTGGACTCCCTCTTACTGGTGAGTCTAGGGGCTGAGGAACGGCATAGCCTGGATGCCTCCACACCTCCCTTATCAGTCCTTACTTCCTCCTTCCTCCCAGAACCTCTCCAGATTGGCGTGGTCTGGATTACCTGCACCAGAGGGGCCCTCTCTGTGGTGAATCCCCTGTACTTGAGGAACCATGGGCCCTGGGAACCCAAAGAGGTGAACTCGGAGCCAGTTCAGAAGGATACCCTAGGTAAGTGGGAAGGGCTGCACCTACCTGATTGGGATGGAATGGATGCTCTGGATGGCTGGCTGGTGCTGGGCAAAGGGAAGGATCAGGCACTTCACTCTCCCTCTTTCTTCATAGCCCCTCAGGCTCTGGGCCCTCACCGGGTCTCCTGGATAGAGGGTCCTCCCAGTCCTGAGATTGATCCAGAAGCCTGGTCCCTCTACAGCCTGGAGGAAGGGGAGAACAAGCCCATGGAGGCTGATGAGGCCAAAGATGAAGAGGAGGAGAGCTTGGAGCCTGGTGATGGAGTATGCCAGAGAGTGCAGGCTCTGGCCCAGGCTCGGGGCAGCCCTGTGGCCAAGCAGCATCGAGCCCTTCAGGCCAGGCTCAGCCAGGCTCAGGGGTGGTCCTGTGGGCCAGAGGCTGGGGACCCAGCCACTGAGCTGCTGCAGGACATTCGTCACCTTCTTACTGACCTCAAACACCATCTGGTGAATGACCCAGAGATCCAGGCTGCCTACAGGGCCAGGACGGCCCCACCCACTGGGGACCATAAGGATCTAGGTAAGGGTGTGTGTGTGTGTGTGTGTGTGTGTGTGTGTGTGTGTGTGTGAGTGTGGGTTTGCGCGAGTGTGAGTTTGCGTGAGTGTATGTATGTACATCTATATATGTGTATGAGTGTGTGAGTTGTGTGAGTTTGAGTTTGTGTGAGTTTGTGTGTGAGTGTGAGCTTTTGTGAGTGTGTGTGGGGGTTTGTGTGAGTGTGTGAGTTGTATGTGTGAGAGTGTATGTGTGTGAGTTTGTGAGTGTGTGAGTGTGAGTTTGTGTGTGAGTGTATGTGAGTGTGAGTGTGCGTTTGTGTGAGAGTATGAGTATGTGTAAGTGTGTGAGTTGTATATGTGAGTGAATGTATGTGTGAGTGTGTGTGAGTGTGAGTTTGTGTATGGGTTTGTGTGAGTTTGAGTGTATGTGTGTGTGAGTGTGAATGTATGTTTGTGAGTTTGCGTGAGTGTGTGTGTCTGAGTTTGTGTGAGTGAGTATATGTGTGTGAGTTGTGTGTGCATGTGTACACAGATGTGTGCTGCTCATGTTTACTATTGTTCTAGAATAGATTCATCTATATATGGCTTTAAGGTTCACTCAGGTGTAAACAAAGCACAACACAGATAACCTCACAGACAGAAATACCCCTCTAATTAAGTCACTCCTCCCACACATGTTCATCTCAATAATTCAGTCAGTAAGCCTTCATGGCAGCCACTGTGTGCCAGGCATGCAGGGTGCAAAGACAGTGCTCTCTGCCCTCAGTGGAGGGCACCAAAGACGCACACCACATGCAGGCATGAGTTAACTGGGGAAAGTGGGGGGCTCGGGTGGGGCAGGGGGAGGAGCAGGAAAGGTTTCATGTGTGATGGGTTTCTTGACCAGAGCTCTGAAGGAGACTTGGGCTTCTGAGAGTGGAAGGGGAGGAGAAAGAGCCTCCTAGGCATGGAGAATGTCCTCCAGGGGTAAAGTGGCTGAAGGGGAGGTAAGAAAGCCAGTGATGGACCCAGGAGTGGTTGGAAAGGAAGGCTGGGGCTGGGCTGTGCAGGGCAGTAGAAGCCAGACAGGCAGTCATAGGGAGTTTATAGAGTCAGGGGGTCTGTGGTCAGGCCCCACTCTGGAAAAGTCCTGTTATCAGCTGAGTGTAGGATGGATGAGTGAGGCTTGAGACCGGAGGCAAGGAGACCAGCAAGGACCAGTCTAGACAGTGGCGATGCCTGAGTGAATGGAGGGAAGAGTTGGATTCTGGAGGCGATGTGACAAGGTGGGCTGGGGTGGAGGGATGCAGTAAGCATAAGGCCGAGGTGGTGAACTCGGGTGCCTGCAAGGATGCTGGTTGAAAAGAGGTGTAGCACAGTGGAGAACAGCAGCCCGAGTCAGTTCAGATCTGGCCTCAGAGACTTGCTAGCTGTGTGACCTCGGCAAGTCATTTAACCCCAATTGCCCTGCCTTCCCCCTCAAAAAAAAAAAAGAGATGTTGGTTTTAGGAAAAATATAGCAAGTTCTGTTTTGGCCACATTGAGCTGGAGATACCTCCAGAACAGTAGTGTAAAATGTCCAGTGGGCACTGGAAGATTCTCAACTGGATCTCAAGGGAAAGTCTAGGTCCAGTATCCCAATGGGCATCTCAGAGACAGCAATGAAAGCCGAGGGAGCCCCGAGCCACTGAGGGAGAGGATCTGGAAAGGAGAGAGAAGAGGCCTCAGGGCAGAACCTTCATGGAGATGGGTGGGTGGGGTGTGGGCCACAGGCCAGCAAGAGAAGCTGAGGAGGAGTGGTCGGACAGGCAAGGGAAGCCCCAAGAGAGGGCTGAGAAAAGGCAAGCTAGAAAAGAGTATCCAGGGGAGAGAGAAACAGAGACAGAGCCTGAGAAGAGAGGGAGAGAGAGAGAAGGAGAGAGACAGATAGGCAGAGAGAGGCAGACAGACAGAGAGACAGAGAGAGGAGAGAGAAGGGGGAGAGAGAGACAGAGAGAGAGGAGAGAGAGAGAGAGAGAGGATGCTTGTGGGAGCAAAGCTGAAGATGGGAGAGAAAGGAATCCAGGGCACAAGGGCCTGGCCTGGACAAGGAGGAGTATCATGTCTTCATCAGAGATGGGAGTAAAGGAGGAGAACTTGGGAGCGACGTGAGGGATTTTGAGATGTGAAGCAGAGGGAGCTCTTGGCTTTTCTCAGTGAGGGAGGAGGTGAGGTTTTAACATGAGAGGGGGAGAGTGGACAAGAAGAGGTCTGGCATCACTGGGGGGCACAGGCTGGAGGAACCAGGGAGAGAAAGATCATCTGCTCAGCTTGCATTGTGTCCCTCTGCTTCATTCCCATCTTGCCCAGACCTCTCTGGCTCCTCCGGTTACCTGTGCTCAGCTCCTGCCTGTGCTTGATCACGTGTCCCCTGCCAGAGGGGTCTTCATGCCCATGTTCCCTTTATACATCCATGAGCCAGTCAGGGTTCTGTCCATGTCTGTTCACAGCCATCGCAGGAGAGACTAACAGGTTCTGTGGGGTCATTGACTGGAGGAAGGAGGAGGACAAAGGGTTGAGGGGTGGACAGGGCTGGTCAGAGCTAGAAGTAAGAATTCTTGCATTTGGGGCAAACTCAGTTTAGTGGAAAGGCACTGTTGTAGTGGACAGTGGGAGGCAGACTGGGCCCAGAAGAGATTCTGTGGTGATGGGACCTGAGGTGCAGCTTAGAGCAAGGTATGGTGATGGCGGTCACTGCTTGCCTTGGAAGTAGCCAAGGCAAAGGCCCTGTTGCCGTGTACTGGGTACAACTCTGGGTCAGTCAGTCAACAGACATTTATGCACCTACTATATATTGGGCACTGTGCTAAGTACTAGAAATAAAAATAAGTGGCAGCCCCTGCCCTTGAGGAGCTTACACTGTAATGGGGAAAGACAACACACAGAATGCCACTGGGAAGGGAGTGGGGGAGGAGGCGCCCGGCACAGGGGAGGGCAGCCCGCTGGGTCCGGCCACCACTGGGCATTGTCTGATGTCACATCCCCAGAAGCCATGGTAGAAGCAGCTGTGTGCTGGGTGGTGTTGAGGCCCCTCCAGCCAGTCCTGTGGACCAAACTTCGGATGCTAAGGGCCCGGGACCTCCAGCAGCTACAGCAGCATCAGGAGGTGATGCGGGCCTGGGCACTGGAAGAAGCCCAGGTTCCAAGAGCTAGCATCCCAGAAGCCCCTGTGCCCAGCCCAACCAGGCACCGTATCCATGCCCGCCTGGCTCGCCTACACATGGCCAGTGCCCCACAGCGCAAGGTGGCTCTTCTGCTGGCCATCTGCCGGGATGTCTATGAGGGCCTCATCCAGACTGGGAGCCAGGGTAAGCGGGGACCATGTGGGCGTAGGGCTGGTGTGGGAGGTTCATCTACTCCCATTACCCCAATGGCCCTTTGCTGCAGAACCCCTGGGTGCTGATGACTTCTTGCCAGCTCTGACGGAGGAGCTTCTGTGGAGTCCAGACATCAAGGCCACCCAGCTGGATGTAGAATTCCTTATGGAGATCCTGGACCCTGCAGAGTTGCTAGGGGAGAGTAAGACAGGGGATGGAGGTTTCTGGAAGAGCAAGGGATACCCAGAGTTTCACAGGCTCTGGCTACAGCAGATATCAGAGGACAGATGGGAGTCAGGATGTCTCAAAAGGCATCTTAATGGAGAGAATGAACCCTAAGGCCTTAGGATTGGGAGGGGAGCTGTCCTAGAGCCAGGATGTCTTGGGATATAGTGGGAAGGATGGAGGCCTCATTGTAGAGTGGATTTCCTCTGGGGGTGGGAGTATCTGATCACAATACTATGCGGCAGAGTTGGGGAAGGGGCCCCAGAGCAGGATCAGAGCAGGCTCTGGGGAGTGGGTCAGCCAAACTTCCTGGGGGGAGCTATGGCCTATAGACCAGAGATGACTCTGCTCCCACTGACTCCCCCCTGCAGCTGGGTATTACCTTACCACTTGGTTTGGGGCCCTTCACCACATAGCCCACTTCCAGCCAGCAGCATCTGGGCCAGCCCCAAAAGGCCTCAGCTCCGAGGCCAGGGCCTCCATTCGACTTTGGCAACGCCGTCGGACCCTCCACACCTCAGGCCGCACAGTGGCCAGGTAACCTCCTTCTGTCCTCTGTACAGCTGGGCTTGTGGGAACACCGAGGACAGGGCAGGCCTGGACTTTGGGGGTGAGCAGGCTGCCCTGAGCTGACTCCTGTCCTCCCCCTTCCCTCAACCCAGTCCATCCATGCAACTTGAGAAACCTTGGGAAAGTCTGGAAGAGGACAAATCTGGAGCTGAGACTGTTGGCCTGTCAGGGCAACCACTTCCTTTATCACCAGCGACCTCTGATCTATGATATTTGGTCCACAGTCACAGCTCGGAGATGTTCCCCTGTCTCCTGCCTGCCAAGCCCAGCTTTCTCTAACCTTGCCCCATCTAAAAACAAGAGCACTTGAACACTAACCTCTATTTTCTCTCCTGCATCTCCTTTGGGCTGGACTAGGGACCTGTAAGAAGGGACTAGATACTGGGGTTCCTGTGAAGGGAGTATCCAGGGGAAAGGTTCTACTTGCCATGAGCTCCCTCTGTTCCCTTCTCTCTCTGTCTCTCTGTTTCTGTCTCTCTGTCTCTGTCTCTCTCTTACTCCCATGTTGTTAATGGAAAGGTGGCCCTTCTCTTCCACGAGGCCCATGCATCCACACATACCCTTGATCCTGTCCCCTCCTGTCTCCTCATTGTTCCAGCCCTCATGCCCACCATCAGCCTCTGATCCTTAAGCCTGCCCTCTCTTCTAGCTCTGACCCATCTCCATCATGGTAACTGAGATCTGAAAAGGACCTCCCATTTCATAACAAGAATTCTCTCTTATGATATCCCCTAGACAAGCAGGCATTTGGACTCTGAATGAACACCTCCAGTGATGGAGAGTTCCCTCCCTCCACCCCCAGGACTCCCCCCAACCTGGGCTGCCCATTCAACTTTGCCACAGCACTGATAATTAGGACATTTTCCTACCATCAGACTGACATCTTGTATCCACATATCGAGAGTGGACCACAACCGCTACTTTTGCTCTTTAGGACTAACCAAAATAAGTATTTCCTTTTCCACATAATAGGCCTTCAGAGCCGCAAATATGGTCACATGCTCTCCTGCCTCCCCCAATTCCTCTCTTCTCTGGGCTAAATACCCACCTCCTCCTTTCCCCCACCCACCATCTTCTTCAATGAGCAGTTCTAGGTCATATCCATTGGAGAGAAGAAGGGGAAGGGGGAAGAGAAGAGTCCATGATCCTTGACGACCTCTTTATGGGCTGCTACAGGGAGCTCTCCTGGGGGGAATTTGCCCCATAACCAGTTCATCTCCAGGTAGCCCAGTTCCTGAGATCTAATCCTTTGTCCCCTGGAAGGCCTGATCATGACGTCCACATCCTCGGTGTCTTGGCCATCCCTGCCTGGTCATACACCCCACTTGTTACTGTCCTTCCCAGAAGTGACCCCAGACCTCCCGATGAAAGGATGCTTTCCTTCAGGTCCCTCTGTGCCTCTCAATGCCATCAAAGTTACCCTGGCCAGTCTGCCAGTTTGGTCTGTCAATTCCCGTGGTTGGTCTGTACTGAGTCCACATCCATCATCTTCTCAGATGATTTTTTTCTGGCTTTTCTAGGTCAGGCTCCTGGGGCCCTTCTGTTTCATCCTTTTTAATCCAAAGCTCATCTTCCCCAGTAAAGAAAATATTCTGGTTGGTGCCTCTGCCTTCTTAGGTCTTCCTCTTGTCCCTGCCATAGTGGATTTTGGTTTTGCTTTGCCTTTGTGATCAGCCCCGGCTCACACAGGGCTTTTTAGACACAGCTCTTACAGAATCGAGTGACTTTTTGTTACTCCTCTTCTTGTCTACCCCCACTTTCTGTCTTCTCCACTTCCATGCAGCTGAGCTCTCTTCCTTCCAACAGTGCAGATCACAGTCCTGTAGGACCTCCTCCTATGTCCTCCTTGTCCCTATCTTCCCATAACCAAAGCACTAGACACCTTCTCAGTTTTTTAATGCTAGAAGGACCATGGTGGAGCATCCATTGTGTTAATTAAGACAGTAAGGTGTTTTTTTTTAAGTTTAAAAAAAATTTTACTATAATTTGTCCTAAATGTATAAATTCACTTTCAATACAAATAATTACAAGCAGATATCATAATGTCACTTCAAAATACAAATTTTTATCTCGCTATCTCAGCAAAGGTGCAAAGGTCATGGGTCAGCTCAGTCTTAGATTCCAATCCTTGTACCTTCATAAAGAGGCCTTCAGCTGTTCCTCTAACTCTCCTTCTCTCCTTCTGCCCTTGATATATGATCAGCTCACTTCCTTTCCCTTCTTACACTTTCTGGATGAAATGAAATGTTTTGTATCACTGATAGGTACATCCTCATTTGAGATATGCATGCCTGTTTGTCATCCATTTGGTCATGTGTAATATTGGTCCTTTTGAGACGATGATGTTCCATGGTTAACACCACCAGGAAAATGTTGGAGTCAGAAAGATGGAATTTTTTTTTATTGACTTGTTTATTTACTTTTAGTTTACAAGATTCAGTTCCACAATCACTTGGGTTTCAAATTTTCTCCCCTCCCTCCCTTCCTTCCCCCACCATGGGGGCATACAATCATGTATAGGATCTGCAAATACTTTCATGTTGTACAATAGTCTGGTTGTATAGAAGGGTTGTAACCAATGGAGTGAACAATGGGAAAAAAAGAAACAAAACCATTTAAACTCTGGTCTTTCTAGATCAGAAAGATGGAATTTTTATGTTAGGGAGGGGATGGCATTTGTTGAAGTGTTGTGAAACCTCTGGAGTGCAGCCCAACATGACTTGTCCCTCGGAGAGCATTTTGAGCTAACCCATACACACACACTGATCATCTGACAGATGCATGTGCCTTTTAAACATTCGTGTTAATTGGTGAGCTCCCTATGCATTCACATCTCTTTAGTTACACAGCCTTCCACCCGTGCCCCTTTTTTGTCTCCTTGGAACTGCGTCACTACAGCTCATTCTTGAGAGCTGCTCACGCCTCTCAGGTGTCTGACATGTGCTATCAAATTTTAGGTCAGGAAGGGTGCAGGAACAGGAGAGTGAAGGAACGAGATGATGTCACCACCACCTGTCTGCCCTGCCCCACCTCTCCTTCCAGAAGACCAATGAGGCAGCTGTTGCCAGGCACTGTGGGGGCCCATGACTTATGGGGCAGGTGGAGGTTCAGAAGGGGTGTCAATGTATCCCAAGAGCATTCCCAGTGTGATCTATCCCACAGTTGCTGGGTTTAAAAAGATTTTTTTTCCCCTGGGGCCATGTCCAGGGGGATTGATTTCTTTGGGAAAATCTAATGCTTTTTAAAAAAAAAATTACTTTGTGGGATCCTGGTTTTTAGGGGGGAGCTCCCCCTATAAGTCCTCTCATAGCACCAGAGCTGTCTCCCCATCCCTATCTCCTCTAGCTTCACATCCTGGGTTCCTTCTCTGTCTGGAGCATCCCATGGGCATGGGGTGGGGTGAGGATCTTAGGGAGATTTCTGCCTCTTCTCTGGGGGGAGGGGTTATCTCAGCTTGGCTGCCCTCAGGGCCTAGGGTAGTGCTCAAGGAGAACCTGAATGAATGGCAGTTATAACATGTGTGTGTGTGGGGGGGGGGAAGGGACCTAGATATTCTGAGTTCCATACTCTCTACTCCTTACATACCCTGGCTTATAAAGAGGGATGAGGAGTGCATGGAGGAAGTTTGTCAAATGTTATGGTCTCGAATGGGAAAGATTTATTTACAGTGTGGTCTCTCTCTGCCAACTGCAGAGATATTTGAGGAACAGAGACCTCTCAATCAGTCTGGGACAGAGAGACAGAGAAACTTCAGGGATAGCCAGAGGACAAACACCCCAGAGACAGAGACCAGCAGAAACACTGTATGTGAAGCAGTTTCATAGAGACAGCAGCCAAAGGCAGCTAAGGGGCAGACAGAGACTTCTGTGTGAGCTCACGCAGAACTAGCTAGCATCAACGTCTCCTATTGTTCTGGAGAGAGAAGTCTCCTCCCCTGCAGGGCCTGGGCCTCACTGGGCCTTTTTACGTACCCACACACACAGCTCCAGTTGGTCTGACTGGTCCCCTTGGGACAGCTGAGCCCCTTTGTCCCCAGAGAGCTGGTCATCAATGTCCCTTTGTGCCCCTTCTGCACAGAATTATTTCCCATTCCCAAGGTTCACAGAGATGCTCTCTCAGGAGACCCTTGGGACTGAGCAGGGGTTATCCTCTCCCATTGTACACCGAGGAAACAGGCTCTGGACAAGGCAAAGAGCTCAGCTAGGTCCACTGCAGTGCCCAGGGCCTTCTGGCTCCCAGCCCAACCTTCCTTTTCCACCATAATCAATTAAGATGGCTGCATCCTCTAATGGTATATGGGCCTTACAAGTGTGTGCGTGAGTGTGCGTGCGTGTGTGTGTGTGGGGGGGGGGGGAGCATGCAAGAATGGAGTCAGACCCATACAGTTTTAGCTCCCCAGTAATAATAGTTCCAATGAATTGACTGACCTTCTCCCTGGGCTTCAATCTCCCTATTTCTACATAAAGGGAAGTGCTCCCTTTCATTGGTGACATTGACTGCTAAGTGGCAGGTGGGGCTGGAATCAGGGTGCAATCTCTGTGTGTACCATTCAGAGTGCAATCTCTGTGTGCACCATGAGATGACGCTCTGAACCCAGGCTGCTCTAGCTCCCTTTCCTGCACCTGCTTATACTCTAAGTCCTGAGTCCCCTTTTAGTGCCTTGGCACAGGAGCAGGTAAAACTTCCCCAGCTTTTTCCATGTTGTGCCCCAGCCTAGGGTTAGTCAGAAGAGAGAGTATTTACTGGATCTGGAGTCAGAAGATCTGCTTAGGTGACCGAGAGCAAGTCACTTAATATAAACCGGCTTCAGTTCCCTCATCTGAAAATGAGGGGGCTGGATTAAATGGCATCTGAGGCCCTTTCTAACTCTAGGATCCTTGATCCTAAGGAAGGGAGATCACAGATTCTCTTCGTCTGAGACCATGAATATATTTCCAACAATATTTCATAACGTATTTAGCTCATGTTGCCCTCCTCACCCCTCCCCGCCCTCATTCCATTGAAATTCTAGTCTTCCCAAGTTTTCAGGACCTGAAAGGATTACCCACCCAGAGATTAGTGTACACTGGCTGAATTCAATCAAAACCGAAGACCATGTAATTCAAACACTGGGGTCTCTGAGTTCTGGGGGTGTCTGTGTCTTCCTTTACACAGGATTTCTGTAGTTTATTTTCACATGCCCATCTGAATGCTGTTCTAGGGACATGTTCTCCAGCCACTCTGATTTCAAAGCTTCTTGGGGAGGAGGAAATTATCTCCCTGCCATCCTCTCCTGGCCAGCAAGCCAGGCTAACGTTAACATTTCGTGTGTCCAGTTTTCAAAATCACTGTTCTCAGCATCTGGCTGCTGAGAGGTAGGCAAGTCTGCCACTAGACACATCAGTCAGCTGAGGAATGAAGTCAGATGCAATCTCTCATGCTTTTTTCTTTTCCCTCAGATCTCTGGCCTATTTCTCTGACATTCCTGCCCAACAGGCTCTTCAGTCCAGAGACAGAGGTGGAGGGGTGGAGAGGGAGAGAGCTCATATTAACACTGATGTGACCCAACTCTGACAGATGTTCTTTATAACAGTTGAACTTCTCCATCCCTACTTCTGTGTCTTTGGCATTTAATGAAAAAAGAAGAGGAAAGACAGGTGTAACTTAGAATGAGGGAGTCAGAGTAAAATCACGGGTGTCAACTTGGTGTCCATGAATATTTTGGTAAACATATTTCGACACAATTTTTTCCTTTGTAATTCTATGTTTTTTATTTTATAGACCTGAAAACATTATTCTGAGAAGGAATCCATAGGCTTCATTAGACTGACAAACGGGCCGATAACACACAAACCCCTCCCCCTGAAGAAGAATCTCTGGAACAGCTTGTAAAGCTCTTTCAGCTCGGCCCTGATTGTTCTAGTTAGGTTCGGGGCTTTCCTCAATTAACTTTGAATCGACCAATTATTAAGTTCCTACTCCGATTCTGGCACAAAGGCAGAAACGAAACGGTCCCCGGCCTGCAGGAACATCAATGGATTCCACTAAAGGGAAAAAACCTGTTCACATGTAAGCAGAGAGCAAAGAGCAAGGGAGGGGAGGGGGAGGGGCAAGACAGGACTCGGGAGGCTGGAATGGTTTCGCTCCGAAGGAGAGTCTAAGAGACGGAGGTGAGACAGCAGGGGTGCAGGCAGGTGGGGGGGGGGCTCGCCCTAGGTGCTGGGCGGCAGTTCTGGCGGAGCTGGGGTCCCTTTTTAATGGAGGGGAAGGGGGAGAGCCACCTTCGGCACACCAGGGACCAGTGAATGAGTGCGCACTGCCTAGGCGCAGTTACTGGGTGGGTGGCACCACTGGATCTTGTGGCCAGGGAAGAGGGGCTGCTTGCCTACGGTCGCAGCGGCTAGGCTCAGTCGAGGGCCGAATCCCACTCCAGGAGCCACGTCCGGACGGAAGCTTGCGGGGATGGGGATGGGGAGGGGCGGGACAAAGGGACGCGGAGCCTTCTGGGCTGCCCCCAGCTCAGACCCAAAGTTTGGGCCACTGCCCGGAGGGTCGGCTCGCCTAGAATTTAGGCAGATGGGGTTTAGAGAAGGGCCTGATTGATCCTCTGGTCTCCCCCCGCCCCGCCCCCATTTTAAAGGGGAGGAAACGGAGGTCTAGAGGCTGAGGTTGCAGAAACGAGCTAAGCATAAGATCTCCTCTGCAAGTAAGTTGGAGAAGTATTTTCAGCAATGGGGACACGGCTGGCTACTGTCATTTTGGACGATAGCTCGCATTTCCTCTCTGCAACCTTTCATTCCGCAATATGCCTCCTTCTCCACGCCCTTCGGCCAACCACGTGACACTCCCCCGCCTGCTTCTCCAAAGCCTCGCCCCACCCCCTCCACACTAAGGCACTAATCCACATCGAAAATGTCCGGACAGGCAATGGCTTCAACCACTGGGGGGGTGGGAGGGAGAGAAAACAAGTCACTCTAGTGGGCGGAAGAACTGGTGGCTTGAAGCAATCAATCCCGAATACAGTTCGACTGACGGGGTGACCAGCCAATGAACGCACAGGAGGCGGGGCTTCACCTGCGCGCCGGGAGCAGAACAGACCCGAACTCAAAAAAGAACCATGGCCGGGCCCTATCAGACTTGACTTTGTTGCCAGGCGGCAATGCGTCGGGAGCGCGCACAAGGGAGGAGGGGCAGGGAGCAGTGGCCCAGACAGGGCCAATGAAGGTCCACCTCAGCGGACGGGGGGGCGGGACTGACGTCTGAGTGACATACAGCAATACCAATGAGGATGTTGGAGGGGCGGGGCGGGGGTGCTCCCCCTATCGGGAGGGGGCGGCGGGTGACGGGCGGGTCCCTCCCCCAATGAGAGGCGGGGGGAGGCGGGTTCGCGCCGCCATGTCGCGGAGGCTGCTGCCCCGGGCGGAGAAGCGGCGGCGGCGGCAAGAGCAGCGGCAGCAACTGGAGGAGCCGCAGGAGCATCAGGAACCACAGCAGTTGCAGCGGCGGCGCCGGCGGGCGGCGGGAGCCATGGTGAAGATGGCGGCGGCGGGTGGTGGCGGCGGCGGCGGCCGTTACTACGGTGGAGGCGGAGGAGGCGGCGGCGGCGGCAGCGAGGGCGGCCGGGCCCCAAAGCGGCTAAAGACGGAGAACGCTGGCGAGCAGCACGGAGGCGGCGGGGGAGGAGCCGGGGCGGCGGGCGGAGGCGGCGGCGGAGGGGTGAGGCGGCACCGGGGCCTAGCGGGGCTGGCGGGCGGGATGAAAGCCTCATTTTGGGCCGGGCGGGCGCGCGTCGGCCTCGTGCCGTTGGGGCCGCGGGGGGAGGGGCAAACGTTTTCAGGGAGGTTCGAGCCGGCTGGGCTCGCGCTGCGGGAGCCACCACTGCGCGTGCGCGGGGCCGCCGAGGCGTGTGCTCCTGGGGCGGGGGAGGGAGGATGATGGGGTGGTCGTTGGCGCTCGCCTCCACAATTTGCGCCTGCGCGCTGTGCCCGTGTGGGTGGCAGTTGGAGGCTGCGCGCGCAGGCTGTTGGGGGGGGTGATGTTAATGCGCGGCTTGATTTTTGCGCCTGCTCAGTAAGTCTGCCATCCATCTCCTAGTCCGTCTGTTGGTTACACGTGGTGGTACCTTTCTCTTTTTGTGGCTGATGCTTGTAGAAGCTGCGCATGTTGCCATGGTCTTAAATATCCACTAAGTAGCTAATGCTTCCTCCCCATCCCAGCTGGTGGCTTCCTGGCCACCCGACAGTGCCTTGGTTCCAGCCCAGGACCTGCCCTTGCCGCGGAGAATCTCCCAATCTCTCTCCATCTTAGTTTTCTCAGCTGATGACGCCTCCTTCCTGCCCGGGCCTTGTTCCCCCTTTGACCCTGCAGCTGCCTCCTTCCACCACTAGCCGGTGGATCAGGCGTAGAGATCAGCGACCTTTCCTGGCTGATCACCAGGCCCCTTTCTGTGGTTAAGAAATAGAAGCCCTTTTGCCCCTGTTTTGGACTGGGCAGGTATTAGGGGGTTTCTCTACTGTTCCTGGTGTGGGGCTACTGCCCTTTGAAGGCTGGAGCTCTTCTCCCCTTGAGCAGAGGACCACTAAGGGTCTTAGATTGGGAGAGGAGGGCTCCAGTGGGCTGCTGACCCCCTTAAGGGCTACTCTTTCTCTGCAGACTGTGATTGGCCAATTGGCTTTAGAGAAGACTTTTCTTGTCTTTTGACTAGTGAGGTCCTTCCTTGCTAACTTGTAAGGAGATAGGTAGAGAAATAGGCTTTGGGACAGGAAGATCAGAGTTCAGTCCTGCCCCAGTCACTCTCTAGCTGTGTGACCTTGGGCAGGTTACACTCTTGGAGCTTCAGTTTCCTTCATCTATAGCTTGAGGAGCTGGGCCTGATGGTTCTCATTCTCTGATGCAAAAATCATTCTCTGATCCTTGGATGGAGTAGCCAAGGAGTGAGCTGTTCTGAGCTGGAGTAAAATGGGTGACCTTCCAGGAAGAGCAGACCTGGCAATCTGAGGCTCCCATCCTCCTCCCCAGTGTTTTTTAAACTATGAGATTCCATGGGAGTGTGGCCAAGGCAAACAGGGCCTTGGGATGTTGGCAGTCTGAGTGCAGCCTGGTCTGAAGCAGGACAGAGCGCAGGGTTGTCCTTGTATGGGCTCTGCTTCCTCCTCCCTTTTTGTTTTTAATCCTCTTCGGAGTTACAGTCGAAGGTCTCCAAATAACTTGTTTCCTCTCAGCAGGCTCCACCTTTTAGCTGGAGAAGCATGCAATGTTGCTGGGAGCTGGGGATGGGGAAGGGGCCAGAGAGTTTCCTTTATCAGGGACTTTGCCTCATCTGTTTATTTTTCTAAATTCTGTTTATTGATGGCTTTTGTCTTTATGTCACAGTCATTTCTTGACTGATCTGTTGAATTTGAGGTATTTTGGATTCTCTGGTAGTTTCTGTAAGTGAGCAGTAGCTTACAGGGAGAAAATGAAACAGGGCCTTGTTTCCTTTTCTCAGGAAAATTATGATGACCCCCACAAAACCCCAGCCTCTCCGGTTGTCCACATAAGAGGCCTGATTGATGGTGTGGTGGAAGCTGACCTGGTGGAGGCCTTGCAGGAATTTGGGCCTATCAGGTATGGTGGGATGAGGGGGTTGGAGAAATCTTGATGATAATTTGGATTTTTTCTTTCCTAGCCAAGTCTGGCTGAGGGTTCTCTGCTTGCTGCTCATAATCTTGATGTGATCATTTGTTAACCTTAGGAGAGAGTAAGACAAGAAGAGATTTCTTTTTTGTTTTTAAATTGAATTAATTTTTTTCAATTAACAAAAACCTCTTTTCTCTTCTTAACTAGCACCCCTTCAATTAGGAATAAAGGAAAACTAAGCCCTGGTAACCAGTAATGCATAATCAGCCAAATTCATTTATTGGCCATGTCCAAAAAATGTCTCATTGTGTATGCTGAGTCTGTTCTCTGACAGGAGGTGGGAAGCATGGATTTTCATGCGTTCTTTGAAATCATGGTTGGTCATTGTATTGACCAGTGTTCATAAGTCTTCCAGAGTTGTTTGTTTTTATATTGCTATTATTGTCTAAATAGTTCTGGTTCAGCTTACTTCCGTCTATCATTTTGTACATGTTTTCCCAGGTTTTTATATGAAAACCTTCCCTTCCTCATTTCTTAGCCTACACTGGTATCCATCACATTCAGATGCTATAATTTGTTCAGCCATTCCCCAGTTGATGGACACCCTCTCAGATTCCTGTTCTTTGCCACTCCAAACAGAGCTGCTGTAAATATTTTTGTACATCTAGGCCCTTTCCCTCGTTTCTTTGAACTCTTGGTCTCATAGTAGTTTCTGTTTTGAAGGGTATGCACAGTTTGGTGACTTTTTGGGGCATTGCTCCAGATTGTTTTCCAGAAGGGCTGCACTAATCCAGAGTTCCATCAACAGGGCATTAATGTGCCTGTTCTCTTCCCTCCGGCCCCCCCCCCCCCCCCCATGTGTTATTTATCTTTTTTGATCCACTTGAGCAATCTGGTAAGTGTGAGTTAGGACCTACTTCAGAGTTATTTCAGTTTAACATTCCTCTTAATTAGTGATTTGGAGCTTTTTTTTTCCACAAGGCTGATAGCTTAGGGGTAGCTCAGTGGATAGAGCACTGGACCTGGAGTCAGGAAGACTCAACTCGGAGGGTTCAGATCTGGTCTCAGACAGCTGTGTGAAGCTGAGCAAGTCACTTCACCCTACTTGCCTCAGTTTTTTCATCTGTAAAAATGAGCTGGAGAAGGCAGTGGCAAACTAGTCTAGTATCTCTGCCAAGAAAACCCCAAATGGGGTCATGGAGAGTCAGATATGGTTGAATAAAATTGATAGCTTGAGTGTCTTCTTTGGAACATTCAGCCTGTTTATATCCTTTGACCATTTATCAGTTGGGGAATGGTTTTTCTACCAAAGACTGGGTGTCAGTGTTCCATGCCCTTGCCTGTTGCTGCTGTCCAATATTCCTTCATCCTACTCCCAGCAGTTCAGCTCATGCTCATGGTTTACGTGACTAAGTAAACATCACCAAAGAAGAGAATTGGATTTTCCAGTTTGGTGTATTTTGGTCTTGGGACTCAGTTGGCTTGCTAGGTTTGTCCTTCCTTTTCAGACCGTGAAATTGACCGGTCTGTGCTGTCTGCATTATTTCCTCATGCGTTCTCTGGAGACCAAGATACGGGATCTTGGCCTAGTCAACTGAACTTTTGTAGGATGTTACTTTCTTCATCTGTAAAATGTGAGGATTGGACAGAAGTGTCCCTAAGACTTTTTCAAGTTCTAAATCAGGGATCTGATGGCTGTATGTTTTTAGTTTCTGGGCAGAATTAGCCACCTCCCTAATTGTTGAGTTCAGGAAGCCTGTCCACCCCTGGGGTAGAGCTTCCCCTGCCCTCTTGGTGGTTCTTTTCAGTGGCACCCACATAGGCCTGTCTGATGCACTGGGGCTGCCTTCCCCACTCAGTGTGTGGTGTTTTTATTTTAGAGGCAGCCTCTTTGAGAACCCTCTCCTACTGAGAGTCAGTTCTATGATTTACTATCACACTTGAGAACTAGAGGTTTTAGGGGATAAGGTGATAAGTTCTAGACTGAGAGATAGTTTAGCTTCTTGTCTGATGTCTTTATTTTACAAACCAAAGTCCAGAAGAGTCAGGTGACTCTGCATCCTAGCTCCCAGGGTTTTTCCTCCTTGTGTGTTTAGGTGCTCACGTTCATTCTGTGGTGAGGTGGTGTCAGCCGTTGGGTTTGCTGCTTCCTAACACTGTCCCTAGGAGGGCTAAAGCAACCTCTCCTCTCCTCTAGTTATGTGGTGGTGATGCCCAAAAAGAGGCAGGCTCTGGTGGAGTTTGAGGACATCCTGGGAGCCTGCAATGCTGTGAACTATGCAGCGGACAACCAGATCTACATTGCTGGCCACCCTGCCTTTGTCAACTACTCAACCAGCCAGAAGATCTCCCGGCCTGGTGACACGGATGACTCACGGAGTGTCAATAGCGTGCTGCTCTTCACTATCCTGAATCCCATCTATTCCATTACGACGGTGAGCCTGGGGCGCCCGACTGGTTCTGAGCTGGGAGGGATGGCCAGGAGACTTGTCTGAACTGACCCCCTCGTGTTTGTGTTTGGTTCCTCAGGATGTACTTTATACCATCTGCAACCCTTGTGGCCCTGTCCAGAGAATTGTCATCTTTCGGAAGAATGGAGTCCAGGCTATGGTAGAATATCCTTGGTGACTGGCGTGTGTCCCCCAAGTTTGAGAGGAGGCAGCTTGAGGGCGGGCGGCCCCCATTGGCTGGCCCGGCAGTGTCTCAGGGACTGCTGTGGTTTGCTGTTGGGAAGGGGGGGCTGGAGGTTGCAGCGGCAGTGCTTGTTCAGCAAAGCTAATGGCCACGCACACCCCACTAACGCTTAGCTTTCTTATCTACAACATAGGCACACTTGGCACTCCTCGTTGTCACAAGATTTTTTGGAGGAGTGTTTTTTAAACCTTAAAAGCGTTACAGCTATTAGTGGCTGCTGGTTGTTCATATGTTGTGTACGTCAAGTGAGACCAGACTCGGCCATTGTAACTCTGGATCCATTCTGACTGGCCTCCTCAGATGAGGGCCGACAGCTGCTAGGAAATTAGTCTGTTTCCAAGTCTCCTTGCAGAGGGGTTGGTAGAAGGCAGGCACGTTTTCTCTTTAGGACCATTTCCTTAACTTTGGTTCACATTTGACTCGGTGCAGAGTGCTCAGCGAGCCAAAGCGTCCCTCAATGGGGCTGACATCTATTCTGGCTGTTGTACACTTAAGATTGAATACGCTAAGGTGAGTGAGCCTGGAGTTGCTGGTGGACTGGCTGCCTAGGGGATCACTCCACGCACCCCCAAAGGGGCCTGAGGTCTCTATGTAGGACTGGAGGCGGGGCTAGTGCCAAGACCTCCTGACCACTGGCAGACCATGCTGTTGGGTGAGGTACTGTTGTCTCATACTGACGTTCTTTCTCTCCACGTGTAGCCGACACGTCTGAATGTATTCAAGAACGATCAGGATACCTGGGACTATACCAACCCCAACCTCAGTGGACAAGGTAACCTTGATGCCTTCTTTTCTCTCACTGCCCCCCTGCCATGCCTGTCAGGTGACTTGCACACTCCTAGGCTGGCCTCAGTGTCATGTAATGCCATTGAACTTAGGGCAGATCAGGGGAGGAAGCAAGTGGTCTCCTGTGGCCACTAGCTTGTGGCTTCTGCTTTGGCACCCAACCAGGAAAAGAATAGGGCCATAGGGGCCTAGCCCTTGCTGAGCCCTTGGGCAGGGAGCTCATCCGTAAGCTATACCTTTGTCTGAGCTCCTGGCCTGTGGGCTGCGTTGCCTCTTCAGTCACTGGCCCTGGGGATAGCCCCTATCCTGTCTTTGCAGGCACTTTGATCACTGGGCCAGGTCAGGGATGATGTACCACGTTCTGGAGAAGGGACCTCAGAGGTCATGGGGTCTGCCCCCACTAAGCTCATCTTATTGAAGGGGAAACTAGACCCAGAGAAAGTAAAAGGATGGTACATCCAGGTTGCTGCAGAGCTGGGGATTGAACCCAGGTCCTCTGGCTATATATTATCTAGAGTTCTTTTCCAGTTCCAGAATATCTCAACCATGTTCTCAGGACATGAAGGGTCCCTGTGGGGCGGCCTAGTAATGGGGTTCTCCGGCTCAGAAAGGCAGGAACTGCTTGGGCTGCCTTGGGCCTGGAGGAAGGAAGACAGAATAGTCACCACTGCTTTCCTCACTAAAGAAGTAGGGGTGGGGTGGGGATTGTCTGGCCTTGGAGCCTGAGGGTTAAGGCTCAGGCCTTGTGTCGGGGTGGGGAAGAAGGCATTTTTCTGTCTTCAGTTGGGGGTAGGAGAGGGGCCTGCTAGCCCCCAAGGGTGTCCTCTGCCTTGTTGCTCAGCCAGTAGCTGAGGGAGCAGTTAGCCCCTCATTCACCAAGCTTAGCCAACTTCTTGGTTGGAGAAGGCAGGGAGTTGTGCTGCTGCCCTGGGGGCTCCTCCCCTCTGCTGGTCCCCCCTGGGGAAGTGGAGGGGCAGGGCTGGGCAGGAGGGCAGCTGGGGCTTCTCCTGGGGAGCATGCCCTGTTCTCATCGTGGCGGGCCGTCCTCTGTTCCTGAGGCCAGCCTCCCATTTGTGACTCCCAGAGTGAGCAATGGCATTACATGAGTTGTGACAGAAACATGAAAAGCCCAGCTTTCTTCTCCAAGGTACATTGATAGAACAGGCGCAGAGCGGCGGGGCAGGGAGCCGCCCTGGCGCTCGGAGTGAGCAGGGGTTTGGCAGCCCCCCTGGGGACCGTGCCCTTGGCAGCTCTGCCTCTGTACAGCGCTCATGAACACACAGGGTAGGACCCACTAGCTCTTCTTGAAGAGAACACGCAGCCTCCTTCAGGTACCAGAAACAGCTGCAGATTTGAGCTCACTACATCAAGAACACCACACCGCGCTCCAAGGAACAGCTACAAGCACAGAGACAGAGAGAGACAGAGACAGAGAGAGAGACTCAACAGGGCGGCAGCCGCTGCTTTTTTTTATTATGGTGGTTTTTTTTCTTTAAATAAAGTCAAAACCAAACTTTGAACCCACGAATGTACACAGAAGTAGGAAACACAGAACAGAGGTTATCTCCTAACCAGCCCAGCGGCGCTCTTTTCGGAGAACGTTTCATAAGCCGAAGTAGATTCCAGTGGCCCTCCAAGACTATAGGATCCTCCTCTCCATTCCTCGCCATATTGGTTGTTAAGTTTTTTGGTTTGGGGAGGGCTTTTTTTCTGTTTTGGTTTTTCTCTGCAGTCATCGGCTGCCCACCTAATACGTACCAACTGGAGATCCAAACCCCAACCAGACCCAGCAAGGGTCACACAGCTCAGAACACACAGCGATGTCCCGGCGCGTAGCTGGGGCGCGTCCCGAGGCACAAGGCGGGCATAGCGGGGCCATGGGCACACTCGCATAACAGACGCGCCAGACATGCACACGGAGAGCCAGCTACACAGGCAGCAGCCGCACCCCTCCACCGCAGCACACAAATGTTGAGGAGGCGCAAACACGGAGGAAGGAACACTTTCCACTTATACACCACTATTGGCCACTTTCTGATCTCTGCTGAGGACAGAACATCTGTGAGCCAGTTTTGTTTAATCAGAAAATTGACTTGAAAAGAAAAATAAATTGAAAAAAAATTGTAGCGGATTTGTAACGTAAATTGTATTTATGACTGTAAAACCATGTGATGCAGGGTCGCAGTGTATGTTTGATGGGACGCCATCTTTCAGAACTGTGCTAACTCACTGTTGAAGCGTCCAATGGTAAGAGAAAATACAGATTTGTTTTATGTGACAAATGGACATTGTACTCTGTACTGCTGTAAGTAGCCTTTTTCCATCTTTGTAATGACTGACTGTTGGAATAAACCCAGTATGAAATGCAGCTGGCGGGACGGCAACATTGTATGGCTCCGGGAACGTTCACGCCTTGTCCATGATTGCTCATTTAACGGATTCCTGCTTTTGTCAGCCTCCTTGGGGCTGGGGGGAGGGAGTACCGGGACCTTGTGTTCTTAGCTTTTATACTTAGCTTTTACTCCCTAGTGGCCACATGAGGTGGATTCGGGGACTGTACCCCTGAGTACCCAAGGAGTACCTACAGATTTGAATGGGGTTGGGGGAGGCAAGGTAGGCCTTCCAGGGCCCCTCTGTCTCTGCACAGTTTTGAGATCTCCATTTTTCCCCCACACCTCTGTCCTTTGAGCCCGATCATCATTTGTCAGGCAGTTGGAGACTCATTAGCCATTTGGGATAAAGATACCCTTCATACCATCCCTTGCTTCCTATAATCTAGGATGGAGTGGGGATTAAGGTGTATCACAGGAAAGGGAGCAGAAACCCTCTCTTAAAACACACAGGGTGTCTGATCCATTGGTAGGACCAGGGACCGCATGCCCCCCTCCCCTCTGTCCCCAAGGCTCTCTGAGCCTTTGGAAGAACTGAGTTTGTCTCTTAACAGACACAGCGGCTTCAGGCTTCAAGCCTATTCCTCTAGCCTAACGTGGCCTTAAGAGGAAGCCAGCCCCCAGCAGCCCCTGGGACAGCAGGCTCAGTATGGTTTGCCATACCTGGGGCTTTGAGAATTCTCACTACAGGTGCAGAGGCCCCTAGAAGAGGGAAAGAAGTGCTTCCTTCTCCTGGATGATGTTCTGACATTTGTCTCTGTCCACAGGTGACCCCGGCAGCAATCCGAATAAACGTCAGAGACAGCCTCCTCTCCTGGGAGATCACCCCGCAGAATATGGTGAGGGCAGGGGGTTCCCCTCCGTGGACTCCCGTGGCTCATGCGACCCTGCTCGCCGTCCGCCCCGCAAATTCTCACCCGTCCTCCCTCTCTTTCCTTCCCACCCCCCAGGAGGGCCTCACGGTGGGTACCACAGCCATTACCATGATGAGGGCTACGGGCCCCCTCCACCTCACTACGAAGGGAGAAGGATGGGCCCACCAGTGGGGGGCCATCGTCGGGGCCCAAGCCGATATGGCCCTCAGTATGGCCACCCCCCGCCCCCTCCCCCACCGCCTGAGTATGGCCCCCACGCAGACAGCCCTGTGCTGATGGTATATGGCCTTGACCAGTCCAAGATGAACTGTGACCGTGTGTTCAACGTCTTCTGTCTCTACGGCAACGTGGAGAAGGTAAACTAGGGCTAGGGCAGGCAGACTAGCCAGCAGCTAGTATAACAGCCAGCTGGGGGTGGCATTGTTAGGGCCTAGAGCAAGGAGTGGAGGCTGCAGTGGGCAGATTTTGCCTTGGCTCTTGGAGTCTAGGGAATGGCAATCCTAGGTCAGCTTCTGGTTTTTTGTTTTTTTGTTTTTTGCCTTTGGGCAAAATGACTTAGCACCAAGGATGGGGAACCTACATCCTTGAGGCCACATGTGGCCCTCTAGGTCCTCAAGTATGGCCTTTTGACCATATCCAAACTTTCCAGAACAAATTTCCTTTAATGCAGTGGTTCTCAACCTTCCTAATGCCGCGACCCTTGAATACAGCATCTCATGTTGTGGTGATCCCCAACCGCAAAAGTTATTTTTGTTGCTACTTCATAGCTGTAATTTTGCTACTGTTATGAATTGTAACGTAAATATTTGAAATACAGGGTGTATGTTCATTGTTACAAATTGAACATAACCCACGGATTGAGAACCGTTTTAATGGAAGACTTTGTTCTGTGAAACTTAGACTTACTTAAAAGGCTCTACCCAAGGACCTAGAAAACCAAAGGTTCCCCACCCCTGATAGCCCCTTGGGGCCTCAGTTACCTGATCTGTAAACCAAGAGATAAACTAGAAGATCTAGGAAGTGTCTTACAGAATAATCCTTTTGATTTGGGGAATGGGATGGAACTCGTGGATGCCAACGTGTGCTTCTCAGGCATTCTTAGCAAGTATGGGCAGCCCATGGTGGGTCTACCTTGTAGGACAGGCATCCCTGTGCAGTTGGAAGGCAGCCTACCCAGGTGGGGCCCAGGTCCTTTGGGTAAAGCCTGCTGATGGGTGGGGCTCTTCTTTCCTCTTTTTGTAGGTAAAGTTCATGAAGAGTAAGCCGGGGGCTGCCATGGTGGAGATGGCGGATGGCTATGCAGTGGACAGAGCGATCACTCACCTGAACAACAACTTCATGTTTGGACAGAAGCTGAATGTGTGGTGGGTCCTGCCTTCTGCTTGGCCCTTTTCCTGAGCCCTATGGCTCTGCAGGGTCTCTGTTCCAGGGGGCTGTTGGCAGGCAGAGCCTGGGTCGGGTAGCCAAAAAGGGAGAGAGGTAGTAAGGACAAAAAGAAGCTGCTGTTCTCTCCTAACTTTGGGGTGGGTGAGATGGAGAGAAAGTGGGGACCTTCTTACAGCCTTCGCCTCCAAACGGTGCTTTGGGAAATGGGTTTTCTTTCCAGGCATTTCACCAAAGTGCTAAGAAAGGGAGGTGGGGGTGTGTGTGCAGCTAGTGATGTGGGTATTTATTAGCCATGGCATGCCAGGATGCTGGCTGCTGAGTCACTGCAGCAAGGTCTGTGCCCAGTTCTGGGGAGGCCTGAATACCAGGAGATGGGGATCAGTTAAGTTTTTGAGAGGGTCGGTGTTGGCACCCCAGGGTTGGGGGCAGGGAGATGTGTGTCACAGAGATAATGGACTGAGGTTTTTTTGTCTTTGCTCTTGTTCCTTTCCCCCATTCCACAACAGTGTTTCCAAGCAACAGGCCATCATGCCTGGCCAGTCCTACGGGCTGGAAGATGGGTCATGCAGCTACAAAGATTTTAGTGGCTCACGAAACAATCGGTTCTCCACTCCGGAGCAGGCGGCTAAGAACAGGATCCAGCACCCCAGCAATGTGCTGCATTTCTTCAATGCCCCTCTGGAGGTTACTGAAGACAACTTCTTTGAGGTGAGGAAGGTCCTGGGTCTCTCTCTGCCCCAGCTGGCTCTTCTCCCTGCCCTGAGGGGTTGGAAACAATAGACAGATGCTTGGGATTGGGCACTTCTGAGCAGCTCTGGCCACTAAGTTGTGTAAGAAGCCTGTCACATGGCCCAGCCTGAGGCTTTCCGAGGGCAGCCTGGAGGGCCTTTGATTAGACCAGAATCAGGGAGCTGCTTGAGCTGGAGGCTTAGGGGCTCCAGAGAGGAGTGGCCTTGGTGTCATGAAGACTTATCTTGGACATGGGGCCCTCTGAGCTCGTTGTCTGGGGTCTTATGAAGACCCCCTAGACCAGCTTCCTGAAAGCCAGCCTCAAACCTTGGGATTATGGGGCCTGCATCTCTTAAGACTTGGTTTCCCTTCTTTGCTTTTCAGATCTGTGATGAGCTAGGAGTGAAGCGGCCTGCTTCAGTGAAGGTGTTTTCAGGGAAAAGTGAGTGAGGGGAGACCCTCCCTCTCCCCCCGGGTGGGTGAGGGGTCTACAGCTCTCACTTGGAACTGTGGCCTGGCCCTTTTCCTTCTGACCTTTCTGATGCTTTGGCAGGTGAAAGAAGCTCCTCAGGCCTGTTGGAGTGGGAGTCCAAGAGTGATGCCCTGGAGACCTTGGGCTTCCTGAACCATTACCAGATGAAGAATCCGAGTGAGTGGCCCAGCCCCCTAGTCCTAGGCCATGGGGAGGGGAGGGCAGGGCTGGCAAAGTCCTAGATGCTCCTAAAAGCTGATGGACAGCTGCTCAGGGCTGGAGGGGAGAACTCTAAGCTGGGGGAACACACCTGAGAAGGCAGGAGTTGTAGCACTCTTCCGCCTTAGATGGAGTCTAAGGCCCACCTGTGGTTAGGGAACCCCAGGATCTCAAGTCTGAGAATGGTCCTTTGTTTCACCCAGGTGGGAGCGGTTGGGGCCTGTTGGCCTCCTCCCTGGGAGTTGTTGGGGCCTGTCAGGTCACTGGGGGAGCTGGGATTGGGCCTTGGCCATAAAGCTCTCCCACCCCTTTGCCAGCTGGGGCTTGTTTCCCAGAAAGTGTAGGAGGCCCAGGTGCAGCTCTTAACCTGCCATGATGAATCCTTTCTCCTCTAGATGGTCCGTACCCCTACACCCTGAAGCTGTGTTTCTCCACTGCTCAGCACGCTTCCTAATTGCACACCCAGGACGAGGCCCAAGCAGGAAGCCCACCCTCCTTTCCTTTCTGCCGTTTTTTGCAAAAGTTCTTGTATTCCTTTTCTAATGCTAGTTTTAGTAGAGGCTTAACCATAATGGAAACCCTGCAAGTCTGGAGAGGGCGGCGGATCCATCTCCAAGATTAACCTTCACTTTTTGAAATTATTGTACATGTGATTTTTTTTTCCTGTTCATACATTTGTGCTGCCTGCCCCTGTGCTTCCAGCACATTTCAATAAAATTGTTTGGAAAATAAATGTTGTGGTTATATGACCAGAGTGGTCTTTTGTCCTTTCCTACTTATTGTGGAAGCCCAGCTGCAATCTGTAGTTAAGGCTGGGAATCCTGGCTTTTGTATTTACATCTCTAGTGCTGAGCAGTCAGACATTTAATAAGCGCCTATTTGTGCCAGACTGGCAATGTGCTGAGCTTTGGGTACATAAAGGTAAAGTCCCTAGGACTGTCATCGGCTGTAAACATGTACCAACAAGCTTGCATAGAGCTGGGAAGGTACTGGGATTGATTCCTGTAGAAGGGGGGATTCTAGTTCAGACCAGGAGGAAGGAGGAGGAGGGTCTTGTTCATGGAACAACCTGGAGGCTGGTGCCACAGGACCAGTATGTCTTGGGGAGCATGGTGTAAGCAGCATGACCCCTAGGCTGGAGAAGTCTGAGGGACTGAGGATGGTGATGCCACCTATGGTAACAGGGAAGGTAAGATTTGTGGGGAAAATGTTTTGGACAAATTTTAAATGTATCAGCCAATTTGAACTTTATGAAAGGCAGTTTAGGATATGTGAGACTGGAGGTCGGCAGAGGCTGGGGCAGGAAAGGTAGATTTTGAAAATCCTCAATATAGAGATTGTCATTAAAGCCATGGGTAGCTGATGAGATCACCAAATGAAGCAATGTAGAGAGAGAAACAGGCTACCCAGAACAAAGTCAGAGGGATACCTCCTTTGGAGGCCATGATTTCTGAGGAGGATCCAGCAAAGGAGACAGAAGGAGCAGTGAGACTGACAGAGAAGGCAATAGAAAAGGGGAGGGATCCACAGCGTCAAAGGCTACGGATAGAGCAGAGTAGGGACAGAAAAGGCCACTGGACTTGGTGACCAAGAGATCACTGGTCATTTTGGGGAGAGCAAAGAAACAGCCTGATGGTCAGATGGTCTTTCTGCCTCAAAGGGCAGAAGAGAAATAGAATGACAACAAAGAGAGGAGGATGGTGTGAGGGGTTTCATCAGAATGTGCTCACAAAGACCCGTTCCTAGGCAAGAGGAACTGAGCCAGTAGAGAGTGAGAGATGGAAAATAAGCTAGGTGGCAAATTGGTTAGAACACTGGCCCTGGAATTAGGAGGAGCCGAATTCAAATCCAGCCTGTGTGACCCTGGGCAAGTCACTTAACCCCAATTGCTCTTCCCCCCCCCCCAAGAAAGAAAGAAAAATGAGTGGGGATAACGACACTGAGTGGTTGGGACGTTTGGGGGGTAGCAGATGCTCTGGAGAGGATTCTGGTTGGGTGGTGGCTGAGACCCTCCAAGGAAGAGCGAAGGGGGGGAAACCTAGAGGTGGCAATGGAGACAAAGAAGGATTCCGAGACCCTCCTTGCGCCGTGAGCCCAGGAGAAGGAATGCAGGGTAGCCAGGCCTGGAAAGGAAGTGGGAGGCTCGGTCATCCGGCAGGAGCCGGCGGGTGGAAAGCGTGGGAACCGAAGGCCCGTTCCTAGGCAAGAGGAACTGAGCCAGTAGAGAGTGAGAGATGGAAAATAAGCTAGGTGGCAAACTGGTTAGAACACTGGCCCTGGAATTAGGAGGAGCCGAAGGGAGGCCCGGAGGGCGCACTGGAGGGGACGAGCAGATGGGAGTCGGGGGCTGAGGTCTTCCAGGAGCAAGACCGTTCATCGCTGATGGAGGGCACCGGAGGAAGCTGGACATCGGGCAGGGCGTGGGCAGCACATATGGAAGGCCGGGCTAGAGGACCTGGGGCAGCGGGAGGTGGGCTCAGGTGCCGCGCCTCCCTCCTCTCCCTTTTTCCTTCCCCTCCCTTTGTTTCTCCCCCTCCCCCTACGGACCCCGTCGTTGGGAGGAGGTGGCGGTGGAGGTGGCTGTGGGGGTGGGGCTCTCTTCCCCAGGCCCCGTCCACTGGCCCCTGCCGAGCCCTTTGGGCCTCACTGCGCCTTTCCTTTTTCCGCTCTAGCAGTCGCGAGGCTTGACCTCTCACCCACATTAGCGCCCTTCACCCGCCCCCCTCCCACTCTCCCCGGAGCACCTCCCCCAGCCCCTGCGCCGCCCCCCCACCTGCCAGGCCGCATTCCGCTCTCCAGCTCTAGGCCTCGCGGCGCCCGAGAGCAGCCCGGAGCGGGCCCCACCTCCGCAGGCCCACCCTCATTTTCGCCTGCCCTCACTCGCCATGGCGGCGGAACGCCTTCGGGTCAGGCTGATGACCGGGGAAAACAAGATGGCTCCCTGCCCTTCCTCAACATGGCCGCGGAGCCCCGCCCCTGCCCCGCCCCCGCCTAAGATGGCGGGGTCTCTAAAATGACGGCGGGGCCCCGCCCTCCTCTGGTGCCCTCCCCTGTCGCGGTCTGGACGTTGTGGTCAGGATGGCGGCCTCGACCTCAGTTTCCCGCGGGCTCCGGAGCCTCCTGCTGAGGCGTGAGTCCCATGGTCCGGGGGCTCCGGGCGGGCAGGGGCCCGGGGCCGAACCCTCCCCCCCGCGCTGCGGCCTTTCCCCTGCTTCGTGCTCCCTACCCCAGGCGTGCGTGACCCCTCAGCCTGTCCATGTATCCCCGGAGCCCCCCACCGCCCCCTACCTACCGTGCTCCCCGGAGCCCCTCCCCTCTCCCTGCCTGCAGTTCTTCCTCTCTCACCTTCTAGTCTTCCCCCTCCCCTAATCTTCCCCCTCCCCCTTCCTCCTAGTCTCCCCTCCCCCCACCCCTCTTAGTCTCCCTAGACCCCCTCCCATTTTCTTGCCCTTCTCCCTCCCAGCCCCACTCGTTTTCCTGAAATTTAGGGTAACTGAAGTCTGCCCTCCCCCAAACCTAGGACTGGTGGCCAGCCATGTTCCCCAGCTCAGCTTTCGCCCCATGAGTTCCTCCAAGAAGCTTGCAGAGTCCCAGGCAAAGGAACACGACTATGAGTCCCTCAAAGTGACTGAAGCTGGGGACCATGTCCTGCATGTGCAGATAAACCGGCCAGAAAAGAGGAATGCCATGAACAAGGCCTTCTGGAGGTCTGGGCAGGGGGGAATTGGGAGGGCTTCCTGGCAGGGGGATTGAGTCTTGTCTGGGCCTGTTGGAGACCCTCCAGTGACCTGGGCCTTCATTCATTCATTCAACATTTAGTAAGCAAATAACCTCCCTGTGCCTAGCATTGTGCTGGGCTGGGGGAAGCAAGAGCATAGAAAACCCCTCTCGGTATGGGCCAGCCCAAGGGGTCTTGACTCCAAGGCCAGCTCCTTATGCATTAGGCTACCTGGTTGTAGTATAGAAGACCAGCTGCCTTCACTTAGGCAGTAAGTGTGCCATGGACTGGGAAAGAAGCTTTAAAGGATGGGAAAGAATTGGGCCAGCCACTAGGAGGAGGGGATATCACAGGGCAGCAGGTTTGGGAAGGTGGGATAGCCCAAGCAGAGGAAATGAGACCCAGAAGAGCCGGAGGTATCTATGAGCTATACTGGGAGCAGGCAGCAAGGAGACCCCTGAGAATCTGTGGGGCAGAGTCAGGCCCAGAGGTCACCTTTTTCTGGAAGAGGTTGGCCAGGTATGGTGTTCTCAGGTGGTGACCTCGGGGGAAAGGCTTGATCAGGTATTTTAAAAGTGCCTCCTATATGCCAGGCTCTGTGCTAGGTGCACAGGGGAACCTGTGAGGGAGAGAAAAGACTAGGCATTGGTGGAAGGGATATTGGGGCATAAACTGACAGGGGGTCTGGCATACAGTGACTCCAGCCAGGGCTCTCTCCCAGCCCTGACCTGGCCTTCTTCACAGGGAGATGGTGGAATGTTTCAACAAGATTGCTCAGGACCCCCGATGCAGGGCTGTGGTGTTTTCAGGGGCTGGAAAGATGTTCTCATCAGGTATGTCCTGAACCCTCACTCTGGTCCCACTGGCCCCAGGCCTGGAGAACCACTCCCAGGGCACAGGCTTCTGTCCCTGAGCTTCCTCCCCTACTCTTCCTCTCAGAGATCCCTCAGCTTCTTGGGGTGAGCCCCTCTCCCAACCTGGGGCTCTCCCCTGCTCCTTTTACCTAGGGAGAGACTGAGGCTAAGGGAAGGGAAGTGAGTGAGTTGCCCATGGTCACAGGTAGCAGTCCTAGGTTTTGAACTTGGGGCCTCTGACTTCCAGGTTCTGCACCCTTCACTTGAGCCCTGTGCCTGGATTGCAGGGCACCCCCTGGCAGGGGGAGGGACCCACTCTTCATTCTCGTTTTCCATAGTTTAGGGTCATAATGTTATAGTTATGGCTGGAAGGGACCTAAGAAGAAGCCAGTGAGTAATTTCTGACAGTGCACAGCCATCTGGTTTGTTAAGGCTTTTCGAGTGCCTTCCTCACAATCCTATTAGGGTAGGTAGAGGTATGAGTGAAAATGCTGTCCCCGTGTTCCATAGCACAGGGATCATGCAGCCAGGGTCTCCTGACTCCGAGAAGTCCTGGGCTGTGGAGAGGCAGATGCAATTCCTGTTCTTCCTCTCCCTCCCTCCAGGTATTGACCTTTTGGATCTCGGTGGAGAGCTGATCCAGCCCCAAGGGGAGGACACAGCCCGGTCCAGCTGGAATTTACGCCAGGTTATCACAGAGCACCAGGAGACCTTCAATGTCCTAGAGAAGGTGGGATTGCCCTCTGCCCCAGACTCCCAGCCCCGCCCTGTGGTGGTGATTGGGTGAGGGTCATGGGCAGCTCCCTTGGCCCATCCCTGACCCCCTCCATCCCTTTCAGTGTCCCAAGCCGGTCATTGCTGCTATCCATGGTGGTTGCATTGGGGCAGGTGAGTCTAGGGTGAACTTCCTCAGCCCCTGGCCCAGGACCCTGAGCCCCCTCTGGCTCCAGTTTCTTGACAGAAGGGGGAGGGACTTGGTGAAGGTCACACAAGCTGGGCCCAGAGGCCAGGTCTTTTCCCCACAAATCCAGAGCCCTTTTTTATACCCTACCACTCCATCCCCAAAGAGTCATTTTTTTTGGTGGCCTTTTTTTTTTTTAAAGTAATTTCTTGAACCACTTTGCCTGTGCTTTCCAGGAGTAGATCTCATCACTGCCTGTGATATCAGATACTGTGCACAGGATGCCTGGTTCCAGGTGAAGGTGAGTAACGGCTCAGGCCAGGGGAAGCTCTGGGTAAGTGACTGTGGAAGGTTCAGTCCCTTTCTTCTCATCTCTCACACAGGAGGTGGACATTGGTCTGGCTGCAGATGTGGGGACACTCCAGCGTCTGCCCCGGGTCATAGGGAGCCGAAGGTGTGCAGGGCAGGCAGCGCAGGGCTTTGGGGAGGCGTGGGCTCGAGGTCAGAATCTCACTAAGCTCAGTGTCCCCTTCTCCAGCCTGGTGAATGAATTAGCCTTCACTGCCCGAAAGATGATGGCTGATGAAGCTCTGAGCAGTGGGCTGGTCAGGTAAGCCCCCAGACCTCACCCTCCTCAGTGCCCACTCCAGGAGGGCATTTCAGGATTCTACATCCGGGGAGGGGACTCAGGAGTGCCTCAGTAAGTCTGGGTCCTGGAATCCAGACACAGCCTCTGCATCCCCTCCCAGGGGATCCCTGCAGGCCCATTCAGAACCTGGACCCTGGGCCTCCTAGACCCTTCTCAGCCAAGGCCTTGAGGTCCTGGCTTCCTGAGGAGAGATGAGTCCTCACTGTCCACTCCCCTAAATCCCTGTGGGGCCATAGGCTTGTCTGATGGGTCCTGTCTGCCCACCCTCAGCCGAGTGTTTCCGGACCACGAGTCCCTCCTAGCTGCAGCCTTTACTCTGGCGGATGACATCTCCAGCAAAAGCCCTGTTGCTGTGCAGAGCACCAAAATCAACCTGCTCTACTCCCGCGACCACTCTGTGTCTGAAAGTCTCAACTTCATGGTGAGCCCAGTGCACCCAGGCCTTTCAGCCAACACTCCCAGGGCGGCAACCTGCTTCTGAGGCTCTTCCCAGTGTTTGTCAGGCCCCTCCTGTGTGCCAAGCAGGAGAGCCTGAAGACAGGCCAGAGGGGGCAGTGTGCGGACAGCTGTGGGTGGACAGGGCATGAGCTGGAGAAATGAGAGGTAGCCAAGGCCAGGAGGGCTGGAGAGCAGGGGCCTGGGGAAGGCTTCCCGGCTTCCCTCACACCCCCTCTGGAGCCTGGCGCCTCTTCAGCCCCATCCACTCTTAGGGAGGAGTCCAGGAGGGGCAGGCACAGGGCCTGAGGTCCCCCCAACTCTGAAGCACTACCCCTCTGGCACCTCCCCCCCCCCCTTCCTTTCCTAGCCTCACTTAGTAAACGCTGGCCCTTTGCTGCTTCTTTCCTGTCCGGTTCACCCACCAGCCTGGACTCTCCCTGCCCTGGTCCCACCCATCCCCATTAGGCCTCCCTGCCTCTGCAGGAGGTGTAGCTAGGGGGCGCCACAGTACACAGAGCCCTGGGCCAGAGCCTGGGAGTCATCTGCCCCAGTTCAAATCCAGTCTCAGACTCTTCCCAGCTGTGTGACCCTGGGGGGGGGGTCACTTCACCCCATTTGCCTCAGTTTCCTCATCTATCAAATGAACTGGAGAAGGACATGGCAAAGCTCTCCAGTGTCTCTGCCATAAAACCCCAACTAGGGTCACCACGAGTCAGATGGCTGAACTGCCCTCTGATTGGCTTCTCCCTGTCTCCCTCCTCCCTCCAGGCCAGCTGGAACATGAGCATGTTGCAGACCGAAGACATAGTCAAGTCCGTCCAGGCCGCCTTGGAGAAGAAGGACCTGAAGAGCGTCACCTTCTCCAAGCTCTGAGTGCCCTCTGTCCCACTCCCCCAGCCAGCCCAGAGGCCATCCCAGCCCCCCTCGCCCTCTTGCAAATGGCTTTGTAACTCCCAGCATCCTTTCTGGCCCCCTCTCGCCCAGGGTCACACAAGGCAGTGAGTTTGGGGAGGAGTTGGAGACTGGAGCTACACCCCCCCTTCAGAGGGGTCTGCATGTGTGCTGGGGCTGGGGGGGATGACCTGTCTGTGTAATAAAGTCATTCTGTGGACACAGTGACTCCAAGTGCACTTTGCTAGTCCCGGGTGTGTGCTGAGGGAGGGCCTGGGATTGGGCCAGATGGTAGAGGTCAAAGACGCTTTGGCTTGCCCTCAGCCAGAACTTCCTCCTGTCCTACACACCTATTTGTTCTGGGTGGGCAGCTTGCCCATTTCTCCAATAGAGGTTACAGCCTCTGGAGATCACCATCGAGATAAGACTTGGCTGAGCTCAAAGGTCGTGGGGTACCTTCCTGGAGCAGGGGAAGTACAGAGAACCTCCAGACCCATCCTGGAATGAATTAGGGGTGTGGGGCTGAAGTCCTGATGGGTGTGTGTGTGTGTGGGGGGGGTGATCTGTCCAAACAAGGGAGCAGGTGGGATGGGAGGGGAATGAAGGGGTGTACATCCCCCACAATCCTGCTGGACCACACCCCTTCCCTGCCTTCCTGGGGTATAAAAGGCATCGTTGGCATGCTCCCTGCCCTAATCCAGACTCTGACTCTTTCCTGTGCTGCTAGCACCCCTTCTTTATCCATACCGACATGGCCTTCATGCCGCCTCCTGGCTATCATCCCTCCTATAACCCGGTGAGTGTCCAGCCAACCGACCAAAGCTTGTGTCCTCACACTCAGATCTGATCTTTTCCCATATCCGATCTCTCATCTCCATGATAACCTTGGGTGGTGAGAGCAGACCGGTGGCAGGCGCCAGCACCGGGTCGTCTCTCCCAGTCCTGGGGACATGTAAGATCTCAATTCTGGGCCTTACTAACCCTTGCCACCCTCTCCCCACTCAGACTCTCCCTTACAGAAGTGAGATCCCAGGGGGGCTGCGCCCAGGAATGTCCATCTACATCCAAGGAGTGGCCAGTAGCCACATGAAGAGGTGAGAGCTGTGGGGGGAGAGAAGAAGGGATTGGGAGGATGGGGGAGGGGGAGTGGTCCCTGGACAGAAGTGGCTGGAAAAAACACCAGGTTCCAATCTGGCCTATCACTTAAATACTCGTATGACCTTGAAGTCACTCCCCTTCTCCGAGGACTCGGTTTCGTAATCTGTGAAACGAGAAGGCTGAATTAGATGGGAAGTGCATTGTTGACATCTATCTTAGATGGTGACTACGGTCATAGCAGGCTCAGATCCGATGGCCCTGGTCCGGGGGAGGGAGAGAACAGAACGCGGAGCCGGGAGCCCGGGGCTGGTGGGGTCCGAGCCTCTCTTTGCCCTCGTCGCCTCTCCCCACCAGGTTCGCCGTCAACTTTGCGTCGCCTGGGGGAGACATCGCCTTTCACTTCAACCCGCGGTTCGACGGGTGGGACAAGGTCGTTTTCAACTCGATGCAGGGGGGCAGCTGGGGGAAGGAGGAGAGGAAGAGGAGCATGCCCTTCCGTAAGGGGGAGCCCTTTGAGCTGGTCTTCACGGTCACGGACCAGCACTACCAGGTCTGGGAGAGGTCCGGCGGCTTGGGCTTGGGCTGGGGGGCTCTGTCCTTGGTCTGGCTCCTGGACCACAGCTTCCTAGTCCCTTCACCTCGTGTGATCGATTTAAGAGAGACTTCTCAGAGCGCGGCGGCCTTGAGGCCATCACCCTTGTAGAGCCCCCACCCCAACGTCAGCCGCAGGATTCAGTCAGTCACCGAGCATTTATTAAGCGCCTAAGGTGGGGAAGGGAAGTTTCAGAAAAGCAGTTAACCTGCGTCTGTTAATGAAGGCAGCGTGCTTTCCCAGTAAGGTGGCGCGTCCCCCGGGACTGCGGGGCTGTCTTAGAGGCTAGGTAAGTGAGGTCCCTCGCTGGGTCTGGCGGACACACCCAGAAAGTTCCCCTTTATCTGCGAATTCCTGCCCCGTGTTAAAGCCCAACTCCATACATTCCCTTCATGGTAGCCTTCCCAGATCTCCCTGGCTCCTAGCACACAGCATAGAAGGACTGAGTGAATCAATGAATGAATAGTGAAAAAGCATTTATTAAGCCCGTCCTATGACCAGGCACCTCTGGCTTGGGAATATGGCATGCTACCGATGTGTCCATTCACGTGGTCTCAGTGTCCGCAGCAGGGGTTTTATTTAATTCAACCACAGATCCTCGTCTCTGGTCTTCCCGAACACTACACACTGGGCTTGTACCTTCTGTTTCATCTCAGGGGTGGGGAACATGCAGCGTGGAGGCCACCTGTGACCTTCTAGGTCCTTAAGCGCGGCCCGACCGGACCCAGGGTTCCACACGTGAAGTTCGGATTCCTTCAGAGGGCCGCGCTTGAGCACCCAGAGGACCACACGCGGCCTGGAGCCCGCAGGTTCCCCACCCCGTACCTATCCAGAGCAGGGACGCTAGGTGGCGCTAGAGAACCAGCCCTGGAGTCAGTAGGACTTGAGTTCATATGCAGCCTCAGTCGCTTACCAGCTGTGTGACTCTGGACAAGTCAATGAACCCTGTTTACCTCTGTTTCCTTATCTGTAAAAATAAGTTGAAGAAGGAAATGACGAATCACTCCAGGGTCTCTGCCAAGAAACCCCAAATGGGACCACGAAGAGTCAGACAGGACTGGACAGCAAAAAGCTACCTAGAGCACAGTTCTGCACACAATAGGCACTTAATAGTCTATCAGTAAATATTTATTAAGTGCCCACTACGTGCCAAGAACTATGCCAAGCCCTGGGGATACAAAGACAGGCAAAAGACAGTCTGTGCCCTCAAGGAGCTCACAGGGGAGATAACATGCAAGTCACTGTGAACCAAGGGGAGGGATAAATTGGGGGCGATAAACGGAGGGAAAGCCCCAATACGGAGAGGCTCAGGAAAGACTTCCCTTTTTTGAAAGAATTCATTCGATGCAAAATTGCTATGCATACATAATTGTCCAGACCCGAGAATTTCCCAGGGCAGGGAACTTCCTTTACCAATGCAGTTTGGCACCCTCTCTGCACCCTTGAACCTTGGAGAGTCTATCGGGAGGCACTTTGAGGTGTCAGAGACAGGATTTGAACCCAGGTCTTCCTGGATACTATACTACGGTGCCTTTGATAGGTACTTCGTGCTAAGTGTTACCTGAGATCCGAGGAAGGGATTGGGGTGAGGGGAGACTTTCCCGGCAATGCTTTTTGAATAATGTCGCCTTGAATTGAGTCACGATATAGATGTTCAGGAGTCCTAACTCCTCCTCCTCCCCTTTGCCTTCCTCCCGCTCAGGTGGTGGTAAATGGCAGCCCCTTCTATGAGTATGTTCATCGGATCCCTCTACAGAAGGTCACCCATCTGCAAGTCGAGGGGGACCTGGAGCTTCAATCCATCAACTTCCTTGGAGGCGGCCCCGCCCCAGGCCATGTAGGACATCCCTGGAAGGGTTGGGATAGACTGGGTGGGGCAGGGGTGGGAACGCCATGTTCTGTCCTGTCCTCCCGGTGTGCTAGGGAAGTTCTGGGGCCCCTTTGGGAGGGACAGTGATCCAGATGGGGAGACCCGCATGGGAGGAGGGAACTCCCAAATGCCCCCTCTGAGGATTTCCTGCCTGGAGCCTAAGACGTTTGAACTAGAAGGAATCTTTGCCGATAGCTCCTCTCTCCGCCTTCCGCCACAGCCTCCTCCCTTCCTCGGTTTTACAGAGGAGAGGGAACAGCTTGCCCAAGCAAAAGAATATGATTTATAAGCTCATATATAATTCATATGAAATAATTCATAATTCACGCCCAGGCAGGCCCTTCAGTCAACAAATCCAGTTCATTAAATTATGACACGGTTGTCCCAGTGTTGTTCCGCCTTTGGGTGATAAGATGAACAACATCTGCTCATGCTGTTTAGTGAGATGGGCTGATCAGAGCCAGGGGCCCGTTTCTAATCCCAGGTCTGCCCTGTGCTACCCATGGGACCTCTGGCCAGTCACTGGGCCTGCCTGGGTTTGTCTCCTCTGTAAATGAGGGAGCTGGAGGAAATGATTTAGAAGCTCCTTTCCTGCTCTCCACACTGTGGTCTTCTGTCATCCCAGATTCTTATTTTGGGCCTGTTTCTGCAAACACAGGGACAGCAAGGAGTTTGGGGAGATGGTTGGGATTAGAAATCAGATCAGATCTATCCCTCCCAATAAAGATGGTCATGGAGGTGGGGCTTCCTTTCTCCCCTCTGTGTATGTGCTGGACACCCCAGAATTTCCATTTGGTACTTTAGGGTGCTTGGTTTCCCCTTATAGAACTCCATGCTCTTAACTCATGTTTGTGCAAAGGCTGAAGGGTGCCAAGCCTCTATCCCCTCTTTACCTAAAGTTTTGGGGTCCCCTTTGCCCTACCTTTATGCCCCTCCATTCTGTCCCCACAGATGCCTATGGGAATCTCAGCACATCGAGTAAGTATCCACTAGGGGAAGGGGGTCAGGGCATGGAATTAGGAAGTGAATCAGAGAGGAAATACAAGATGGGGTTGGTGGGAGGGCAGGAAGCAAAAGGCCTCTCACCTTTTTCCATTCCCTCATCCACTAGGGGCCAGGACCCGTTCATGCGCCACCACCTCATCATGCATTACCGGTGAGCAGGGTGTGGCTGGAGGAGGGGCTGGATCTAGGGGTGCTCATCCCTGACCCCTGTTGTAGTAGACACATCAGCAGACTGTGTGAGTCCTGGAGAAGACCCAGGTTCAAATCCTGCCTCTGTCACCAACCACCTGTGTGACCATGAATAAATCATTTTGCTTCTCTGGGACCCAACTGCCCTTCACATGCTCAATCCTGTAATCCTGTGGGTCACCTAATGTGCTCCTTTCCTCCCTTTGCAGACCATGGAAGGGCCACCAGTCTTCAATCCGGTATGGTGCTCATGTGGTAGGAGATTGGTCTTCATGGGGAAAGAGTAAGGTCCCAGAGAGGTAGAATTAGGAAGAAGGGGGCCTCATGAGGGCTTTTGAGAAGAGGGGCTTAGTGACTAGAATCTAGAGGAAGTTCATGGGGGTGTGGGGAGAAGGGCAGATCTATTTCTGTGGGAATCCAGATGATCCCCTCTGTTATCCCTGCCTGATGCAATGGAGCCAGAGAATCTGGGTTCAAATCCTAGGTTCCCTACTTCTACCAGTGTGACATGAGTCACCTTCTCTGGGATTTGCTTTCCTTGTCTGCATGTGATGGGGAGCTAGCAGGTGCACGCAGTCAGTCTACATATAAAAGGGAACTGAGCTGAATGCCCTCTAAGGTCCTGGCCAGCCCTTGATCCTCTCTATGACCCTTTGATCAACAGCCTGTGCCATTCGTTGGGAGGATCCAGGGTGGCCTCACACCCCGAAAAACCATTGTGATAAAAGGATTGGTGTCCCAACAGGCCAAAAAGTAAGAGAGCTAGCTGCATAGACTGTCAGCACCCAGCCTTTCTGAGGTCCCATTTATCCAGATCTCCAAATTCTTAGGAACCCACTTGTCTATCCTCTCGATAAAATTCCTCCTGGGGACACAGAAGTTCCTCAGCTCCTCCCTTTCCAATGGTGTAAGACATCTGATACCCTCCACTCTGCCCCCCACCCCTGCCAAGCCTTTGCCCCCTTACGAGCCCCAGCCCAAGTTTCCACTCAGGGACCCTCAAATTCAGGTTACCATCACTACCCCCAGGGACCCCAATGTGGATCCCAGACCTGAAATTCCTCCTGGGGAGTCATAAGTACAACATCTACCCAACTCTCAGCCCCATTAAGGGACCAGGTATCCTCCCCTCCCAGCCCCCTTGCTATTTTTCCCATCCTCTAGGAGTTCAATTATTCAGCTTTATGGTTACCCTCTCCCTGTACACACACATTCCTCTGCTTTTGATGCTCAAGTCCCTCAGGGCCTAAGCATAGGCATCCACCCTCAGTGACTCTCCTCCACCTTTCTTCCCCGCCAGCATCACCATCAATTTCAAGGTGGCCCAATCTGATGAAGTGGCCCTGCACATTAACCCCCGGATGCCCGAAAGTGCTGTGGTCCGCAACAGCTTCATGGGTGGCAAGTGGGGGCAAGAGGAGAGGTCCATCTCCTTCAATCCATTCACTCGGGGCCAGTACTTTGATGTGAGTCTGGGGGGGTGTTGGTGAACCTCCTCTTGCCTCTGTTTCCTTCATTTGTCCCCCTTCTTGATTCTTACACTGTCCCTTTCCTGCCTCCCTCCAGCTGTCCATCCGCTGTGGTCAGGACCGCTTCAAAGTCTTTGCCAATGGTCAACACATCTTCGATTATGCCCACCGACTCTCTACCTTCAACAGGGTGGACACGGTGGAGATCAAGGGGGACTTGTCCCTGTCCTACGTACAGATCTGAGCCCCCAGCAAGGAGACGGTCCAACCCGGGCGGGGCGGGGCTGAGAGCAGCTCTCAGTGTGTGCTGGTCCTCGTGTTTGTGAGAGCATTGGTCCTTTTCCCTCTCCTTTGCTTGCCTGTATATTCATTTGTTCTCTCACTGGCTCCTTGACTCAATTTCACAAGCATGTATTAAGTGCCTTCTGCATACCAGCCACCTTTCTAGGTCTGAGGAGTACAAAGACACAGATGAAACCATCTCTTGTCCTCATGAAGCTGACATTTTACCTGGAGGAAACACAGATAAGTAAATTCAAAATAATTGGGACAAGAACACTCATGACCAAGTGGTCAGGAAAGAGCAGTGCCTGGTTCACAGAAGGCACTTAATAAATGTTGGTTGATTGAAATGTCGACTATGTGTCAGGTTCTTTTTGAATATTATTTTCTCATTTGATCCTCATGACAACTACAGGAGATAAGAACTATTATTATCCCCATTATACAGTTGAGGAAACTGAGGTAGACAGAGGTTAAATGGCTTGCCCATAGTTACACCACTAGTAAGTCAGTGGAATCTGAGGATGGATTTGAACTCAGATGAACTGCTTCTCCAGGACCATCTAACTGCCTCTTCTGGGAAGCCCTTCTGCATACTGCATTTATATTCCCACGGTGATTTCCTTAACTCGTGGGAAATCCTCTTGCCAATTCAGATCTTTTACCCACCTATTGTGTGAGTAGAAGCAGGATATCTAGAAGGAGGGAGGTGATAGCCCTGATGTACTCTGAACTCTGACTACTACATTATAGTGTGACACTTGTATACCCCATGAGTACCCAGCAATAGTGGCACTTGGAATACTTCTAGCATCTTTTAGTATAACTCATGTTCTGTCTTCTTTAAGCATACAGAAAGGCAATATGTCACGGTATTAATTATCCAGCAAGAGAGTACAACATCTGAGTTGGCCACCAGGTGGTGCGCTTCTTGCGTGACTAGCCCAGTAGCCACCTCAATTCCTCTCTGGTGCATAGATAGCTCCGAAAAGCATCAGTTTCCTGGCCACGAGAGAGAATTATACCTGTAAATACCTAGACCACTCCCCTGCCCCAGTCTTCAACCTTTGCAGGTGTGCTAGTTGGATTCAGAATTGAATCTAAAGGGCCTAAAATGTAATAATAGCTAGCATTTCTATAGAGCTTTCAAGTTTGCAAAGCATTTTTACAAATATCTTCGTTTTATGCCCACAGTGACCTTGGTAGGTGCTATTGTTACCTCTATTTTAACAGAAGAGGAAATGGGAGCAAACAGTGATCAAGTGATTTACCCAGGGTTTATCCAGTTAGCAAACGTATGAAGCCAGATTAGAGCTCAGGTCTTTCTGACTACAGATCTAGAGTTCTACAGACTGCACCACCTAACTACCTAGCACCAAGCCCACACCCCACGCTGGGCTTTCTACTCGATAGTTATGCTTCCTCTCCCTCCAATTCCCAACACTCACACACACACACACTCACACTCACACACACACACACACTCACACACACACACACACACACACTCACACACACACACTCACACACACACATTCATGACATTCCAACATATCAAGAGAATGTTTATTGAACATAGCAAAAATGGGAGAAAAAAGTTACACATTTTGAAATGGATCCATCCCTACAGAGGATCTCATATTTTAGGACTGTAAGGAGACATTAGAAGCCATCAAGCCCAGCTCCCTCATTTTAGAGATTAGTAAATCAAGACCTGACATGTCCCCAAACCTCCTTCTTCCCCTCTCAGTTCTTTCCAGGGGTGGTTAGGGAATTCTCAAGCTATGAGCACACAGCCTGTGAGAAGGGAATGGGGGAAAGTGTGTGTCCAGGATCCCACCTCCAGGTCACAGACACTACCAGAGGATGAGCTGGCATTTACATGGTGCTTTTAAGTTTATGAAATACACTTTACAAATATTGTCTAACTTTACCCTGGAAAGTAGGAAATACTATCATCCCAATTTTTACATATGAAAAAACTGAGACAAACAGAGGTAAAGCAACTTGTCCAGGGTCACATAGTAAGCATAGGTGCTTTTATTATCCCATTTTACAGAGGAGAGAACAGAGACTAAGTGAATTGTCCAGAGTCACACCGCTGGTAAGTGTCTGAGACTAGCCACCAAGTCACCAATAAACCCCACACAATCTTGACCTGTAGAATACAAATTTCATGCCCCTTCATTCCATCAACAGGCTTCCTGCCCCAGAATATGCTCAAGATAACCTAGACTCTAGAAGCTTCCCTGGGCCTCGCAGATTCTGTCTCAGGGTAAACAAAGACAACAATGAGACAGTCTCTGAGCTCAATGATTTTATACTGTATTGGAGAAAAAAAAATACACCCATAGGAAGTAAAATACAGAATACAGACAAAGTAATCTGGAGGACACAGGGAAATGTTGAATAGGCTTTCTGTAGGAGGTTGCTCTTTGAGCTGGGCTTTAAAGGAAGGTTGGTATTCTTTGAGGTGAAAGTAAAAATAGAGGGCAGCATTTCAGGGAGGGCAGAGTGTACAAAGCCTGGAAAGGTCAGTTGGGACAAGACTGGGGAGAGCTGTAGAAGGAAAACAAGCCCAACTTCTAAAGACAAAAGGGAAGGAACTGGGGGTTCTGAAGAAGAGAAGGCTTGGGACACATAATGGAGATGCTTGGGAATGATGTGAGATCATCTAGGTCAGCAATGTCATCTTCAAATAGAAACAGCCTGCTCTGCTGTATATTGACTTAGAAACCCACAAATGAGCATTACCCATGTTGTATTGTAGTTTTATTTATTTTATTAAACAATTCCCAATTACCTTTTAATCTGGTTTGGGGGAGGGGCACTTGGGAGTTTTGTAAGCCACTTTTTGCCCACAGTGGAGTTCAATTCCTCTGCTAATAAGCTAGTTTGATTCTCTGTTCTATATAGTTAAAGAAACTGAGACCCAGAGGAGAATGATTTGGCAAAAATTAGTCACATCGTGAGTGGCTGAATCTGATTTAAATCTGGGTACAATTCCATGGTGCCCTCCCTCTCTTCCCCCTTCCTTCCCTCCCTCCCTTCCCTTTCTCCCTTCCTCTCTCTCTCTCTCTCTCTCTCTCTCCCTCTTTCTCCTTCCACTCAGTTCCTGTCTTTCCTTTTTAAAAACCCAATTTTAAAGAATTAGTGGAAACCCACTTTCTTTTTGTCTTCCACTCCCCATTATAAAAGAAGGGGAGAAAAACAAAACCTTTTTAAGAAATATGTATAGTCAAGGAAAACAAGTTCTCTCATGTATTGTATCCAATGAGTCCATCGCCTTTTTGTCAGGAGATAGGCAGCATGTTTCCTCATGACTCCCCTGGAATCATGACTGATCTTTGGGTTGATTGGCTTGCATAAGTCTTTCAAAGGTGCTTGTTTTAACAATATTGTTGTCATTGTATACATTGTTCTGTGTCTGCTTGCTTCACTTGAAATCAGTTCATACAAGTCTTCCCAGGCTTCTCTGAAATCATGCCCTCCATAGTTCTTATACCCACATTAGTGTTCCCATTACATAATTGAAAAGCTGCTTCCTCTCAGAAGGTGGCTTTTTCTCAGAGTCTTTCTCTCCCATCAAAGATTTTTTAATGACATATCTTCTCTTTTGAGGCTGGAAGCCCCAAAACCAGGATCTTACTTCTCTCTAGCTCTCTGCTCTTCACTCAGGCCCAGAGCACTGAGTAATTAGTCTCCACCATTGAGGAGAGTCTCATACAAATTACTCTCTGAACCAAGAGTTACATATGTGTATATCAAAATCATAAGAGGTTCCCTAAAAATTACAGCAACAGAGATAACCTTGTTGATGGACTCTTTGATCATTAGTATCTTCTTTGAGACAATTGGGGTTAAGTGACTTGTCCAGGGTCACACAGATAGTAAATGTCTATTTGAACTCAGGTCCCCCTGACTTCAGGACCAGTGCTCTATCCACTTTACTGCCTAGTTGTTCTCATTTGATCATTATCAAGTGAGGCATAAAACAGGGAGACCTACATACACCGAAGGAGTTAGTTCACCACTGTCATGTAAGACATCTAGCACGGAATTAGAGTCAAAGAGGGATTCTTTATCAATGAAAAAATCTTCCAGATACTCTTGTATGCAGATGATTTGGGGTTGATTGCACCAAGCTGCACAACTTTACAAATGAGATCCAAAATCACTCAAAAGGGTTTGGTCTACCAACACCACACAGGACAAACTAAGTGGATGAAGAATGCCATTGTCCAGATTATGATATTCAGTTCATAGGATTGTAGAATTAAAGCAAGAAGGGGCCTTCCAGTTCAATCCCCTCATTTTAGAGATAAGGAAACTTGAGGTTTAGAGAGGTAAAGGCCACGCAGGCAGCACTCGGATGGACAACTACAGAGTTTGGACACTTCAAGTGGACAATGAATTGGACATCAAATTGAACAGCAAGAGAGTAGGTTTAATTGAAACTGAGCAGGGAAGTTGCTCAGATTTCCACCCCTATCAAACAAATTAAGTTTATTGATCATATATTTTTAAAATATATTCTTTTTAAAAAAAATTTTATTTATGTTTAGTTTTCAACATTCATTTCCACAAGATTTTGAGTTACAAACTTTTCTCCCCATCTTCCCCTATCTCTCAACCCAAAATAGCAAGCCTACTGAATCCCCCTTCCCTCAATATGTTCTATCTCATATCCTCCCCCACCTCACCACCCAACTTTCTACTAGGGCAAGATGGATTTCTATATACCAGTGCCTTTATATCTTATTTCCCGGTTGCATGCAAAAAACAATTTATTTTTCATTTTTATTATAATTTTAAAAATTAATGTCTGTTTATTTTTAGTTTACATCATTCATTTCCATGAGATTTTGAGTTACAAATTTTCTCCTCATCTTTCCCCTACCCACCACCCCAAAACAGTGATCCCTCTGTATACCCCCTCCCCCAATATGCTTTCTCCTACATCCTCCCCATCACCCCTCTGACTTTCTGGTAGGGCAAGATGGATCCCCCTACTCCAGTGCCTGCATATCTTATTTCCCAGTTGCATGTAAATAATACTAACAATTTTATACACACACACACACACATATATTAACATTTGATTTTTGAACTTTAAATTCTAGATTCTTTCCCTTCTTCCCTTGTCACCCATCATCACTGGAATGACAAGCAATTCAATACAGGCCATATATGTGTAGTTACGCAGAACATCTCCACAATGGATATATTGTGAATGACTGACTATATTTCTCTCCTTCCTATCCTTTCCCCCACTTGTTCTATTCTCCACTTTGTCCCTGTCCCTTTACAGAAGTGTGTGCTTCTAACAACCCTCCCTACCAACCTGCCTTCCCCTCCATAATCCCCCTTCCATTCCCCTTCCTCTCTACTCTCCTGTAGGTCAAGATACCCAATTTAGAGTGTATGACATTCCTTCCCTAAGCCAAATTCAATGAGAGTCAGGTTGACCCTTTCCCTTTTGCCTTCCTGTTCTTCCCCTCCATTGTAACAGTTATCCCTAGTTTCTTCTATATGAGATGTTTAACCCTATTCTGTCTCTCCCTGTCTCCTCTCATTCTATTCGTCTCTCACCTCTCAATTTCACCTTTTAAAATATCCCTTCCTATTCAATTGATCTTGTGCCCTCTGTCTATGTATACCTGTACACACACACACACACACACACACACACACACACACATATATATACATACATGCACATATGTATTCATATGCATATATATATACATATATATAGAATTATATTCCCTTCACCTATCCTCATACTGAGAAAAGTTTCATAAGTTATAATTATTGTTTTTCCATGATGGCATATAAATAGTTCAACTTCGATAAGTTCCTTATGATTTCTTTTCCATGTTTACCTTCTCATACTTCTTGTATTTGAATGTCAAATTTTCTATTCAGTTCTGGTTTTTTCCTCAAGAATGTTTGAAAGTCCTCCACCTCATTGAATGACCATATTTTCCCCTGAAACATTATGCTCAATTTTGCTTGGTAGGTGATTCTTGGTTTTAATACCAGCTCCCTTGATCTCTGGAATATATTATTCCAGGCCCTTCGATCCCTTAATGTAAAAGCTGTTAGATCCCACTTTATCCTGATTGTGCTTCCACAATATTCAAATTGTTTCTTCTTGGCAGCTTTTAATATTTTCTCCTTGATCTGGGATCTCTGGAACCTGGCTATAACATTCCTAGGAGTTTTCTTTTTGGGATCTCTTTCAAGAGGTGATAGGTGAATTCTTTCAAGTTCTATTTTGTCCTCTGATTCTAAAATATCTTGGCAATTTTCCTTGAGAATTTCTTGAAGTTGTCTTCTAGGTTATTTTTCTGATCGTGGCTTTCAGGTAGTTCAATAATTTTAAAATTGTCTCTGCTGGATCTATTTTCGAAGTCAATGGTTTTTTCAAGGAAAAATTTCACACTGCCTTCTATTTTTTCATTTGTTTGGATCTGTTTAATAGCATCTTGATTTCTCATAAAGTAATTTGCTTCTATTTGCTCCATTCTAATTCTGAAAGAATTATTCTCTTCAGTGAGCTTTTGAGATTCTTTTTCCATCTGGCAAATTTGACTTTTTAAGGCATTCTTCTCCTCATTGGCTTTTTGGGCCTCTTTTGCCATTTGAGTTAATCTATTTTTAAGGTGTTATTTTCTTCAGTCAGGCTCCTGACTCTCTTTTAATGATTTTCTTGCATCATTCTCATTTTTCTTCCCAATTTTTCCTTCACTTTTCTTATTTGGTATTTCAAAGCTCCTCTATGGCTTGTAACCACTTTACACTTTTCTTGGAAGCTTCTGGTGCAGGAGTTCTGACTGTGCTGTCTTCCTCCCGTTCCATGCTTTGATCCTTTTTATCCCTACAAAAGGAATCTAAAGTCGGATTGCTGTTCTTGCTTTGCTTCCTTTGCCTGCTCATGTTGCTAGTCAATTACTTGACTTTTGGGCTCTGTAGAACTCTACTTTCAGAGGGGAGAGCTCTGTCCAAAATCGATGGGGTTTTCACAGCTGCTGGAACTATTAGGAGGCTGCTGTCTCTGCAGCCCCTACCAGCTTTGGCTCACTGGTCACGCACCTCAGGACCACCACCCAAGACCGCAATCCTGATTCAGGCAGGTCAAGGCAAAAGCACTTAGCTTCTGAATGGTGGTTTGGCCCCCCTGCAATCTGCAGGCCTGGAGCTATGAAACAGCCACAGGGAGGTGGCTGCAGGGCTGCCAATTCTGCTTCTCACTCTGGAGGTAGATGTCCATACCCTCTCTCCCAAATTTAGTCAAGTTCCACTAACCTTTCACTTTGTCCTTGGCTCTTACGGGTTGATAATTCTGGAAACCACCATAGCTGCCAGTAATCTGCTCTCCTGAAAGCTCCAGTTGCAGCTTGTCCTGGTCACCTTGGGGCTAAAGCTGAGGGTTCATGTGGTGCTGGTCTGGGCTCCCAGCGTGCTGTGATGAACCCTTCCTGTCTGCCTGCTGGGCTGCCTTCAGCGGGAGCTTTGTTCCTCTGTCATGTTGTGGGTTCTGGAGCTCTAAAATTTGTTTAGAGTCATATTTTATAGATATTTGAGGTGGTTATGGGGGGAGCTCATGGAGTTCTCCTGCTTCTGTGCTGCCATCTTGACTCCACTCCCAAGACAATTTTTTAAAACATTTGTTTTTAAAACTTTAAATTTCAGCTTTTTTACCTTCTTCCCTCCTCACCCACCCCCACTGGGAATACAAGCAATTCAATATAAGTTATGCATGTGTAGTTAACACAAAACATTTCCATAGTAGTTATATATGTTGGTTCTTAAAGTTAGAAAATGGAAAACTTTCCTATACATAAGTGATAGTTGTGAGGGCCTAATCTTTCTCAGATTCTTGACCAGTTTTCGTAATGTTATCTCATTTGTTCTTTTCTAATCTTGTTTTATTGCTATTTTTTTGTCTTTATATGACTTACATTTCGGGATATGTTAGTCCCTTTCTCCTATCTAGCGAACCACTCTGAAAAACAAAGATCTTAAAAGAGATGAAGAAAGTTGTTCACTAAAACCAATCATTAATTATGCCTTGAAAAATGTCAACCAATCAACCAATAAGCATTTATTAAGTACCAAGATATACATTGGATAAATTAGAGGTCCATTTAATGGGGAAGACACCAGCATTAAGGGGGAGCAGGAAATAAATTTTTGTAGGAGCTGAGACTTTCTGTGTGACTTGGAGGAAGTCAAAGAAGTCAGAAATCAGTGATGAGAAGGCAGAGATTTCCATAAATGGTGGAGAGCTGATGAAAATTCTCCAGAGTTGGGAGATGTGGTGTTGTGTACGAAGAAAAGCAAGGAAGTCAGTGCCTTTGGTTAGAAGAGTGTGCAGAATGAAATAAGGTATAAGTTATAAGAAGATTGGAAAGGTAGGAGAGAACCAGATTAGGAAGGGTTTTAAAATCCAAATGGAAAATGCAGAGAAATCTTAATAGTTTACCTGCCAAGACACACACAGGAACTACATGAACATAATTACAAAACCCTCTTCACACACAAAAAAGATTTAAATAATTTGAGAAATTTTAATTGCTCATAGATAGGGATAGGCAATATAGCAAAATGAAAATATTATCTAAATTAATTTACTTATTCAATGCCATGTCAATCAAACAGCTAAGTAATTTTTTTTTGCTAGAAAAAAATCATAATGGAACTCATCAAGAGGAACAAAAAGTCAAGAATATCTAGGGAATCAATGAAAAAATGGGAAGGAAGGGGAGCTAGCAGCATTAAATCTCAAACTATACTACCAAGCTATAATCATTAAAACAATTTGGTACTGGGTAAGAAAAAGAAAGGTTGATCCGTGGAACAACTCAGATACACAATATACAGAAACTAATAAGCACAGTAACCTAGAGTTTAATCAATCCAGTAAATGGGTCAAGAACTCAGTATTTTTACAAAAACAGTATTTTGATAAAACAGAAAAATGAAAAGTAGTCTGGCAGAAACCGGGCTTAGACCAGTATCACACATCATATATAAAAACAAGCTCTAAAATGTATATAATTTAGAAATAAAGGGTGATATCATAAACAAATTAGAGGAACATGGAAGAAGATAAGTGTGAGATCTGTAGACTGAGGAAGAATAGATTGAGAAGAAATGGAGAGGTTCACAGGAGGTAAAATGGTCAACTTTGATTACATAAATCTAAAAATTATGTAAAAGAAATAAAAAACTGTGCCTGAGGAAAACCAGTTCAGCTATAAATAGAAAGGAACCAGCAAACTGGGAAGAGTTAAACAAATGATAAACCATTCTTGCGCCATAAGAAATAATAAAAGAGATGATTTCAGAGAAACCTGGGAAGATTTGTATGAACTGATACAAAGTAAAGGGAGCAGAAACAGAACAATTCCTACAACACTGTATCTACTTTGAAGATTTAAGAAGTGTGAACAGTCCAGTGACCAATCATGACCCTGGAGGACCCATAATGAAGCATGCTTCCCACATTCTGGCAGAGAGATAGGGGACACCGAATTCAAAACAAGACCTACAGTTTTGGAAATGGCTTATGTGGAAATTTGTTTTGCTTTGCTTGACTATGCATATGTGTTATGAGGTTTGTTTCTTCTTTTGCTTTTTGGAGAGGGGAAGGTAGGGCAATTGGGGTTAAGTGACTTATCCAAGATCAGATGGTTAGTGAGTCAAGTGTCTGGGGCCAGATTTGAACTCAGGTCCTCCTGACTCCAAGGCCAGTGCTCTATTCACTGTACCACCTAGCTGCTCCCTGTTTCTTCTTTTTCAATGGTTAAGCAGAAGGAGAGAACATCAATTGCTGTTAATTAAAAAATAAGATTTAAAGAATGATTTTTTAAAAAAGAAACATATGATTGAAAAAGACAGACTAGTTACATTGCTAACTAATTGGCCTCAGAGCAAATGTAGTCCCTGAGTGCCCAGAGAGGCTGAGAAGGTCCCAAGAAGGGCATTTTATGGGAGGGCACAGAAAAGAGTCACACAGGATGGGCAGGGGGTGGACAAATCTCAATCTGCACCATTTCAGGGAATGTCAACATCAGCAAGATCACAGATCTATTGGTGTATCTTGGAATATGCTCAGCTACTAATTGGCTAAATTCTCAAATGGAGGAGGGATTAGTGCAAAAGAATTCCCCTCCTGCTGGGCTACTGAGGTCAAAACTGGGAGCATCAGAGGGAAGCTGGAAAGAGCAAAATGCCAGCTCTGTAGAGAAGCCCCTAGGGTGTGGCTGGGGAATGGTGGATTCCAGGTTCCCCCTTTCCTGGAGGTCTTTAATGGGAAACTGGTTATCAGAGAGGTGCCCCCTGAGGTCCTCTTGTAATGGTAATCAATTTGTTTGATACTTAGGGCTAAGTAGATCAGATACTTAGGGCTAAGTATAGAACTCTGTCCATTGGTGAAAAGGTGTGAACTCCCCTGTTGACTTGGGAGAAGGCCAGTGCTTATAAGCAGGAGA
>CM053596.1:18082514-18093737 GCA_028646575.1 Pseudocheirus occidentalis | reverse complement strand
CCTTGGAAGTTCTCAGTAGAAGCTGTAGAAGCAGGATCTCAGGAAAAAGGTGCAAGCTCCCGGTGGTGTCTGTCCTTTAGCTTTATTTCTTCTGGCTTTATAAATGAGGAGATTGCCCCAGGTGCTTCCAATCCACTCTCCTCTCAACTCCAGCTGTGATTACTCCCAAGGAGTTAACTGGAAGTAAGGAGCTAAGCCTCTGAGGTGCCAATAGAAAGGGGCATGGAAGAGCTTCTGATTTCATTAACATTACAAACAGAGGCTGTACCAACTCACAGTTCCCCCAATAGAGAAGTAAGTTCCTGTGCTCCCAGAGCCCCTCCCACATTTGTCATCTTTGCCAGTCTGCTTGAGAAGTACAAGACAGAATGTCAGGGTTGCTTCAATGTGCATTCTTCTAGTCATTTCTAGTCAAATTCAAAGCATTTTTCATCACATTGTTGATGGCTTGGATTCACTGCCCACCCCCCAGTATTCTCTCTCCTCCTCCCCCATCCCAGCTTCTGGAACCTCCTCCTCCAAGTCTGTCTCCATCATTTTCATGTTTATATCTCTGATTAGAATGTAAGCCCCTTGAGGACAAGGGACTGTTATGTTCCACTGAGCAGAGAGATAAAGCACTTAGTGAATCCTTATTGACTCACTGATGGATGAGTTGTAGACAATGTGCATCCCTTACACCTGGGATGAGGAATTTATCTCTTTTTCCTTCCACACAGCTCTCTGGGGGCCTCTGAGTGGTAAGTTTTTGCCTTCTCTTGCCAGGATTGAGGTCTTCACCTCACTTCCTAAGCTATCTCCCAGTCCTTGCTGCCCCCACTCCCTTCCTGTCTTCTCTTCTAGGGTAGCCTCTTTACTTGTTTATAAACGTGTAATAAATGCTCCATCTGTCCAGCCAGCCAACCATGCATCTAGTCTATGTCTTCCTGTCTGTCCATCTGTTTACTGATCTCCCCATCCAACCTGGGAGTTCTTTATAACAACAAAACCCCAGGTAAAATCCCGATGTAGCCCACAATCTTCTTTTCCCCACCATGGGTTCCTCAGTGAAGAAAGAAGAGACAGAAGTTTATCTGAAAAAGATGTGAGGGTCTTAGTGGACTGGAAGTTCTCCAGTTTGGGAGCATGTTGTGTGCAAGGATCTGGTGGGATATTTGGAAAGGCAGTGTGTCATAGAGGTTAGGTAGGGTTCAAAAATCCCTCCTCTGATGCTCTTTGTCTATGTGACCTGAGACATGTAACTTTAGAATTTCCCAGTTTCATCTGCAAAATGAGCGGGGTTTAGCTAGATGACCTCAGGAGTTCCTTTCAGTTCTAAATCTATAATCCCAGAGAATGATGGGAGGGACACTGAGATGACCTGAGAAGAGAGGTTAGGGATGAAACAGGTCAGGGAGAGGCTTTAGGATTATGGGATCATCTGCCTTGTAGGGAGGATCTTCTTCCCCCTTCCCACCCCTAACCATTCTTCAGAAGTCCCAGTCCCTCCATTCCTCTTCTCCTCTTTCTAACCATTGTCTGACCGGGAAGCCTGGGCGTGGTGAGATGTGGGACGAGATGTTGTGTAGTATCATACCAGCCAAAGCTTGTACATAATAAGATACATTATGTGAAACGAGATGCATTGTCTGTGTGGGATAAGATGTGTTACATGCAGCTAAGAAGATACATTATTTGTAACAAGACGCTCCCTGTGGGATCCCTACCCGCCTAAGCTCCCTGTATCTGCCTCCTTGGCAGTCCTTCACACACTGGCTTATCTTGCTGCCTTTCTTCCCATCTAAGACCAGTCCCATTACCTGGCCTTCAAGGCCCTTCCCCCAGGAAGCCTTCCCTGCTATCTCCCCACCCTTAGCCCTGCACCAGGCTAGAAAATTACCCACAGTTCTGGCTTCACCTTTACTAAGGTTCTCCCACTCTTAATTCCAAGTAATCAGGGCAGGGATCAGAGCTGGTACAGAAGAGCTCTGCCAAGACAAAACCCTGCTGGAGCATTGGTAAGAACCCTGGATTTGTGGTTAGAGGGCTCTGGCTTCCACCTAGGCTCTCCATTGACTAGACAGGTGACCTTGGTCAAGATTCTGCCCTCTCTCAGCAGCCTATTTTCTCATCTTAGAATGAAAGGATGAAATCTGAGGTCCCTTCCAATTCTCCCACTGTGGCCTTCTGTGTTTCTGTCTAACTTCCCAGGTGTCTCTCAGAGTAAGCAGTAGATAGGGAATGTCTGGAATGGGGTCCTCTTCTGCCTTTCCCTGGGAGTGTGGCCAGTACTTCAGAGGGAGAAAAGGAAACAGGGACTCGTATGGCTATGTGTGTATGCATGGACATGCATGTTTGTGGGGGGTGCACATGTATGTGTGTATGTATGCGTGTGCTTTGGGGGAGGTTGGAGGGAGGCTTATGATTCTTCTCTGGCTCTTTTCTGGCTAGATTATGAAGTTGGTCATCCCCCCTCCCCAACTCTATTCTCCTCTGGTGATCTGCTTGGTGTCTCACTTATGATTGAGGAACACTGAGGACAGGGGCTGAGTGTAAGGCTCTCTTTCTAAGACATTCTCCTTTAAGTCTGGAGCCAGAGTGATGGCATGTTGATACCAGTATTTGGAGCCCCAGGAAGCAGAATCTAGAATTGGAATGGGGGAGTCCTTCCTTGGAAGCTGTGTCACAGTTAAACTGGGAAAAAATAGAGAAGCATCTGGGAGACCATTAAGGCAAGCCCTTCACTGCACAGGGGGAAGGGACCCCAGAGAAAGAAGACTATTTCTGCCCACAGATGCATAACAAGTTAAGGGCATAACCAGGGCTCCAACTAAGGTAGGTATTGATCTAGGCAGCTGAGCTCAGAGCTGGGGGCTCCCAGCATCCCTGAGACATTCACTATTCCACCCTCCAAGAGAGCCTTGAAATGTTCCCCTAGACCCATTTCCCTTTCAGGTTGCTTAAATCTCAGCCTAGACCTTAGAAATTACCTGGGAGCTCCATACTCCTTAGGACCATTCCTCTTCTGGCAAGGTGGAAAGGATGAATCAGGAAACAGACAACTCACTAAACAGACAATTGCAACCCAGCTACCATGGAGTAGGTTGTCTTTGTCAGCATTAGAAGTAACCCTGGAGGGGCATAGGAACACCCTTACCCAGGAAGAGATAAAGGAGATTGGGACCCCCTATTTGATCAAAAGGGATAAATGCCTTAGAGATGATGTGGCCTCTTTGGTAAAACACCACTATGCTTTACAGACTAAGGATGAATTGCTCAGACTTCACTCTTGGGATTCTAATCCACAGACACCAGCTGGGAGATTGGGTCCTGATCAGGACTTGGAAGGAGGAGAAGCTAACTCTCAGTTGGAAAGGCTCTTTTTCAGGTCCTGCTAACCTGTAATATAGCCATTGGGACCCAGGAGAGAAGCTGAACTCACCATACCAGAGTAAAAGGACCTGTTGAAGCTCTGGTGACATGTACAATTGAATCAGCCAAGTCTGAGAACCTGAAACTGCACCTCCAGGGCAGCCTTGGCTTTCCCACTGAGTAGAAACACATTCCCTTCTGGAATGAGAGCTTTGATTGTTGTGAGCTTATTGATTCTCTTGCTACTTATAATTGTCTGTTCTGGGGGTCTTTGCATGTGTTTCTGTACCTCTACACCATTGTTTTACTTGTAACCATAGTATGACGCCATAGAGGTCCTCCTAGTTATTTCTTCTAAAGGTTTTTGCAAGTTTCTATTCCTTGGCTATTTGCAGAGAGCCATTTTTGAACAGCATTTTCTAGGGGCTGTGACTTTCATCTCATCTTATGGCAGAGTGGCAGAGAGATTCACTTGTTCCATTTCATCTATGTGAGATAAATGCCTCCTATTTGGCCTCTGCATACTAAGTTGCTTAATATAACTTTTTGGAGATGAAACTAACCCTCATTCTAAAAATAAAAAAACAAAAACAGAGATCTCTTAGAATAAGAATAGGAATTTATTCTCTTCCCTGGGAGAAAAGGGCAGTCTTCCCCATGACTCATCATGGAGGAGAGGCCTGTTACAAAAGGCAGTGCAAGAATTTATACCTTAATGCAGTCAAGCTCCCTTTCCAACTGTCTCTTCTCTTGTTGGTTGAGTGGCAGACTTAAGTCTCAGCATGAAGATCTTCCCCAAATGGAAAGTCACAGGGAAGCCCGCCACTATTTCTCAGTGGCTGAGAGACAGGTTTACAAAGAACAAGGATGCTGACTGAAAGCAGGTGCAAGGAGGGAAGGGTCCCAAGTAAAGGAGGAAGAGTGAATCTGGGCTGTTCCTGCCTCCCACTGGCTGGGAGGAGGGGTTTGCTGAGGCAGGAAATCAGACAAAAGAAATGAAAGTGGGAGTCAAAAAATTCCTGTAGAGACTTTCATGCTGATTGACAGCAGCAATGAAGGAGGAAAAGGGAAGCTAACAATCCCAAAAGTTTTCACTCACCCCATACAATCCCCACCCACCATTTTTTTAAAACATGGAAAACTACTCATAAATTGCTCATCTTCCCAAGATGGGGTCTCCAGGAAAGAAACAGTCCTGGTAAAGGTCAGGTCCAGACTCTCGGGAAAGCTGTCTCCATCTGATGTTTTCTTTTTCAGATCCCTTGGCTCAGAGGAGGGGTAATCTTCAGATGCCTAGAGTTCATATGCATAAACTGTCACAGCCACCAGACCTAACAGGGTTCTCAGAAACATAAGATTTGACATCAAGGGTACATACAAAGGTCCAAGTTTCCCAGCCATGCAAGACTAGGTCCAAATGGTACAATTAAATAGTTCAGTTTTTCTTAGCCACACAGGGCTAGGCCCAAGCCATACAATAAGGTTTTCTCACAATTTTACAAAATTACATGCTTACATTAAGTCAGGTACAGATTAAATTTCTTAGATGGCTCACAGTATACTAGCTTTTAGAAAGGTGATTTCATGTCACCAAGGTAACCAAGAAAAAGTGCACAGAAACCAAATAAATGAACAGAATCATTATTACCAACGTCCATTAACATTCAATTAGTTGTATCCCAATGTCCTATTTTATTGAAACAATGCTTTTGAATCCCAAATGCCTCATGTAGTTCCACAATTCAAAAAGGAGTTCTGTTTCTCCAGTTCCAATCTAGATGTTACTAGATAATTCTGACTTAATATAGGTTGGTACAATCACTTAAAATTGGTTCCACGTTTTGCAAAGATTAAAAAAATGATTTAATCTGCCCTTTAAAAGTTACCAGACAGATGCTTTAAGACATATTAATTTCACTCTTACCACTATCTTATAGAGTCCTTGTACTAAAATCCAAACCTTTGATCTTATTCCCAAACAAGCCCAAAGTTTCAGTTCTCGTAATAGGCAGTTTCTGGAAGCCAATCTTATGCATCTGTACATAGTTCTAGAGGAATCATCGAAGTCTGATCCTGCTGCTCTCTCCAAACTTCATTATCCTGTTCACTTGGACATCTTTTGCATTATACTTTTGCCTCATTACTAATCTTTTTAAGGATGTTATCCCTACATTTATTTATTCATTATTTGGCCCTACATATTACTCCTAAATGAATTTTCTATGGAAGAAAAAGAGGGACAATGTCATAAATCTTGCTAGAAGGAAAAACTTCCTTAGCTCTATTTGATTCCAGGCATGAGTCACCTCTTGTAGCAGTCAGATGGCCACTAGGTGCTGAAAGCAGGGCTTAGGCATAAATAGGTGTGTGTATGTGTGTGTGGGTTCCTTTTCAGAAAGAAAATGCACAGCTGGGAAATAGAATCAGAGAGGATCTCACCTAGGCAGTGTCCAAGGTTGTCTTAAGAATTTTTCCCAGGCACAAACATCCACCGTTAATAGTTCTCAGCCTGCAGCCTCTACCATTCCATTATTGGCCTTTATGACAACTATTCCTGTAATCAAGCTCAAAATAATATTAATTTTTGCAGTCCCCCAAATTCTTAAAAGCAAGTTAATATAGACTAGCATCCTTCATATAAGGCCATCTAAAATTTCATTCAACTATGTATTATAACATCAAGTTACAAATCTTTCCATCTTCCTAAATACTTCTTTACCTTTTCTTTTTCCAAAGCACTTAACTCCTTTTAAAACTGACACAAAGATATCCTGACCACTATCTAGAGACAGGAGGAGCTTGGATAAACTCTCATTTGTCCCCAAACCTTATCTGCCTTCCATATTTCTAATCAAATCTTTATCTATTGTTCCAAATCCCGCAAACCCATTACCCAGTTTATTCAGCTTTCCTTTCCATCTTTAACCTAAAACAAGATAGCTGATAAGTTATTATTCTTTCTTAACATAATGGTTCTGCTTAAACACAGCAAAGAGGTTAATGGCTAAACCCCATGAGCTGATGGATTTATGCCCTTGCAAGTTTTTTATTCTTCCCTAATTATACTCGGTCTGTAAGAGTGAGATACTTCAAGAATCTAAAATTTTCACTTTTATGTTCAAATACAACTGTTAACTTTTACTCATGCAATGCAATAACTACAAATTCAGATTAAAACAGCAAAATCTCTTTTTCTTTACATCTTATTGCTTTAGTTTAAAAATAGCTTATCTTAAAAATTTACTAAACCTTAACAAATATAGCACACAACACCTTTCAAAACATCTCTTCTAAAAGTATTTACCTTTCTTAAAACAAAAAAAACAACCAGTTTGAATTTATCCCAGTGATCAGAGGGATAATCAGTAAACCTGTATGAAAGAAAAATTAATCGGAAAGTTTTAAATCATATCTATCTTTTCCTTTTAGCAAGAATAAACCTTTAAAATTGGAATTCATTATGCCAAATTAGTGTCCTTCAGTAAAATTCCTAGGTATCACAAAGTTTACTCTTAAGCAGTATGCATAACATTCTGCACATGTTCTAATTCTAGATATAAACATATTAGATTTTCCAGTAATCTAACACAAAAGGACTCATATCTTTTACTGACTACTTGCTCTGATCATAGAAACTTGGTATAGAAGGGGATAAAAGGAGGGACATGTTATATTCCAAAAAGTATCCTTAGTTCTGTTTAAATTCGTGTAAAGTCACAGATATCCAACCATGCAGTATGTCTTCCACCTCATAGCTAGATTCAGGAATAGGTGGGAAACAATCCTTTTCAAAGGAACCCCATGGGTAAACTAAGCCAGGAGGGAGTCCACCCCAGATAGAGGCTGAGATTGTCCCCTCTGCTTTAACCCAGCGTAGACATCTGCCTGTTAACAGTACAGGATCACATTACCTCAGAGTAGCTTGTGGCATTTCTCTCAGATACTGACTTAATGCAGACAATTTTACCCAAATTCAAACTTAGAACAAAATTTAGTTATGGTCCTAAATGCCTTTTACCTTAAACAACAAGCTTTACCTATCACAGCTCAGAGCCAGTTAGTTATCTTTATTCTCATGGATCTGAAATAAGCAATAAAGATTTACCAGGTCTCACAAATGTAAGGAAGTCCATTTACCATCATTCCTTCTGAAATCTAAACTTATCCTGGAAAAACAAAACAAAACAAAACAAAAAAACAAAAAAGAAGAAACCCACCAACTGATAGAAATCCCTTCTACCTATTGTACATGAATTTGCAACTTCTCAGCATATCAAGTTACTAAAACAAGTTCCTTTCCCAGGCTGAATGACCTTGCCTAAAAGAGATAGTTTCTAGGGTCTTTGGAAGTTTTATAACATGAGGAAAATTTATATGAATTCAAAGCAGGAGAGACTGGAGGAGGGGCTGTTAGTGATGTCCCTGCTTAGCCAAGTCTCATACATGCAGGAGGAATGTTCTGAATGAGCAGAATTAGACATAATAACATTTTATCAGTCTCCTCCTTTATACATACTGTCATCAATGAAAACTTTAGGTTTTAGCATTAAAACAGTAACCCAAATAACTTAGTTAAAAATCTTACAAGTTCAAACAATCTTAATGAAAACTTCCATTTAAACAAAGACAAACTTGGAATCTTATGATTTTTTTTCAAATTACAATGCACTAAACTATAACACCTTTTAGATTGTAAGGGAAATTGCTACTCTTACAACATAGATAATATAACTGTTTACCTGTAACCCAATTATTATGTTCTTAAAGTTTAATCTTTTGAATTCCATACCAATTAATTACCAACTGGGCCACCTTGATTCAGGGGGATGCATTTTTCAAATTGTTATTCACAACCTAAAACTTGCTTTAATGCCACACAGCCAATCCTCTTATCACTATATATATATATATATACATATATATATACATACACACACACACACACATATATATATATATATTCCCTCCCTCCCTTCAGTATTTTTTTATTTGCTCAGTAAGAGTTCTCAAAAAAAAACTACGCATTTCCAATTCCCCTTGTACAGAGAATCATTTATAACTTAGAGGTAAAGGTGTAAATACCAGGAAATACCAGGTCTTCTAAATAGCAGAACACAATGACATTATAACAAGGTTAGCAGAACTGATGAAGTGACATAACATTTTACACAATTTTCTCCATCTTTTAGCTCCAACACAATTCAGATTAAACCTGCTTTATCTGACAGTATTCCTGGCTCACAATTGTCACTCAGTTTTTACAATATGTAGTACAAAATTACATTTTTGCAATTTTAAGATACCATAATGACACAATGACATTATGACATTAATTGTATTTCCAAATCATCATATATAAAAATGATTGATAGAAAATTGGGTTTGCCCAGTACAGAGACTTTTCTCCCCCCACTCATTTTTTTTCCTAATGGGGTGAGGGTAACTCAAATTCCCTTTCCTTATCTGAACTTTCATTATAATTCCAGTCTGCCCAGTCAAGGAAATATAAGGAAAGGAATTTTACAGATTTCCCAAAATACAATAGTAAAAAATATCATTATATTCAGATCAGAGTGTCTCATTCACCATTTTCTATTCCTTGGACAATACAGTTTCTAGTTTCAACAACACTTAGACCAAAAAAAAATTGCTCTTTTTACACCATAGATAATACACTTTCCTGCTCACATTTGAGATCAGTTCACAATATGCTAGGCTAATCATTCTGTTTCTTTTGGTCCTAGTAATAATTACAAATATCTTTACCATAAACATTAAAGTCAAATTAACCATATCTCTGTATGTAACAAACTTGAAAAATAATTGTATACAGTTTATAAGAACTTTTAGGGTACCCAACAGCTTCTAAATAATAATACCAAGAAGAAAATTGTTTTTTAACAACAGAATTCATAATTTTCTCAAGTTACAGAATTTAAAAAATGTCCCCAAAATCATGTATTTAAAAAAAACTTGCTCCCATCCCATCAATTGTACCAGGTTAGCATTTCCAGATCATTTCATACAGGAAATAAACTATCTCCTGGATTCTCCTTTCAGTGAAGGCTCCCTCCCCACCCCCATAATGGTATTTTGGACAAGACACAGGAAAATCAGCAGTTTACATCCCTAATTCCCTGACATCTACCTCACCTAACAAGATTAGATCTTTTCCCTTTCTGAAACATTTTACATACTAGAAGTACTGGATCCCCTCTCACCCCATCCCCTACTCCTGCATGTCCCAAAGAGAAAGAGGGGGAGAGAGAGATTTTTCAATGGCCTCAATTCCCTCTGGAAGAAGGGGGTGTGCAAATCCTACCTGCCCCTTTCCATTTCAGAGGGTAGAGAGCTTCTAACCCTCCCTCCTCAGGATTTCCTGAGGAATTGCTTTGTCTCCCAGACCCAGCCAGCCTTGTCAGCTAATGGGGGCCACTGCTTTCCTGCCACTCCAGCACTTCTGCAGAATCTCTGGCTTCCCCAGAGATAAAAAAAAAGAGAGAGAAAGGCACCTTCACCTTTTCAGGGAATTGTCGCCAAATTCCCCAAGTCAGAGACTTACTTATTAGGAAGGAGACTCTCATTTTTTTACTTTTAGTGACCCTAGGAACTTATCAAATGGCATCCTTACCTTTTTTTTGTTTTGTTTTGTTTTTTTGTTTTTTTATATTCAAGTAAAAGTAATTTATTTAAATCAAACAATATGATTTCATCTTTGTATAGTTCAGAATTTTATCCAAGCCAGTGTCTCTCCCATTTTACTACTTTTAAAAAGAAAAAAAAGACTCAGTTTTGGTTGAGGAAAAGCCACACCAATGAAGCTACGTTAGAGATCAGACATAATATACAGTCTATGCAGCCACATGAGAAATAGTTTTGGCCACTTTGTTATTACACAGGTAGTTGGTTCTATCAGCTAAAGCCTGGTGATTTATATTTGCTTTATGCATATTGGGTTTGTTGTTTTACTTTGCGGGAGACTGTACTCCCTTGAGTCAACTGTGTTCATTGGTCAGAATAAATTCCAGCATCTGACACCATTTCCATTAATCACAGACAAACCATAAGACATGTGTAAGATAATAGAAAGACAGAAAGAAACACTATCTGGTCTTGCTTATGTATGCTGTTCAGTAATACAGCGGGAGGCTTGAGGAATTCTTTTGAGTTTAAATAACATCAAACTGCCTCATACTGAAGAGGGGGGAAAAAAGGCATTCTACCTGAAACACTCAAGATCCCAAGGCAAAAAGTTCTCTAACTCAGAAAATGTCTGGATGGCATAAGTTACAAGTAACAGATACACACTCATTACCATAAAGCTCCCTGGAAGGAAGGCTAGCTTGTAAACTCCCATACTTGTAAACTGTTCAGTTTGGTTTGCTCTTGCAAAACTCTGGCAACCCCACAAAAATTCCTTAGCATCCTTACCTTAAGACCCATTGGATATTGCTTACCTTTCTGGGCCTATGCATATAGTTTTCATGACTGTCCTTCTCATCAATTGGCTGGACCTTTTGTCTGACTTTAACTCCTGTCTTCCTTTCTGTTCCTGTTCTTCTCTAAGGAATGGATCTCTCTTCAGGATCTTCCCAACCCAAAAGCACCCCTTCCCCTAAAGTTTTATTAGATTTTAAAATTTAAAAACTTGTTCCTAGTTCTCCTTGTCATTCAGCTGTCTCTTTTTTTTTTTAATTTTTGGTACCAAGAGCCACCTTTATTCTCCTTCCAAAGTGAGTCAGGTTTTTTTAAACTTTTGTTTATTTTTAGTTTACATCATTCATTTCCATGAGATTTTGATTTACAAATTTTCTCCATCTTTCCTCCACCCACCACCCCAAAACAGCTCCCACTGTGTACCCCCTCTGCCAA
>CM053596.1:18055616-18075983 GCA_028646575.1 Pseudocheirus occidentalis | reverse complement strand
TAAGAATTTGTTACTATATAAACTCTGCTTAAACCAAGGCTCGGGGAAGATCCAGGGACTTGTTCCTGGGCTGCCGCTGGCCAGCAATAAACTGATGCCTCCTGAGTTGACTGTTGGTCTCGGTCTCTGATTATTGCTGGGTGTCCAGAACAGATAGGGATATTTACTCCCAAGTACCAAGCTCATTGGTTAAAGTAATGGGACTGATGGCAGTCATCTTGGCTGGCCAATCAGCCAATTCAATCTGGTTCCACTGATTTATGGCACAGAATCTGCTCTGATGCTTTGGGCATCCCTGTTCACTCTCTTGCTCACACTGCCCCCCAGCACTTTGTCTCTCCTCCAGAAGCCCACATAAGAAGAAGAGAGAGGATAGAGTAGGTGAAGAGAAAAAGAGTGAATTTGTTGTACAGGTGGAAGGAAACTTTTTATCCTGTCCTGTTACTGCAAAAAGGACCAGAGACAGGCCCTTTCCTGCACATGAATCCTGGAATTTGCTCTGCAAGCTTGCCTCTGCAGCGTTCCTGATCCCCGGGGGGGAAAAAACATTCAAAGGGAAAACACGTTGAAAATAAAGGAGACCACACCCTATTCATGTGGGAAAGATGAAAAGGTGTGGGCTAGACCACAGCACAAGCAGGTGAATTCAGACCTGGTTGAATGACTGGACCCAAAAGGCTAGTATTAATAAAAAGGTTTGGTGTCTTGACGTTAACTCAGAAAGAGGTCTCCAGTGGACTGCCGTAGGAATCTGTGCTTAGCCCTGTTCTATTAAACCTTTTAGCAATGTCTTGGATAGAGGCATAGACAACATGGTTACCACATTTCTAGATGATACAAAGTTTGGAGGACTAGTTGACACACACAACCTGTAGATTCAAAAAGATCTTGGCAGACTAGAGCATGCCTAGAAATAGGTAAGTGGAATTTAATCAGGAAAGAAGCCTTGGTCTTAGGCTAGAAAAATCATCTCTATAAGTACAAGATGGCTAGGCACGAATAGACAGAAACTTCTCTGAGAAAGATCTGAGGGTCTTAGTGGACTGGAAGTTCTCCAGTTTGGGAGTATATTGTGTGTAAGGATGTGATAGGATATTTGGAAAGACAGTGTGTCATAGAGCTTAGGGTTCAAAAATCCCTCCTCTGATGCTCTTTGTCTATGTGACCTGGGACATTTAACTTTTGACTTTCTGAGTCTCATCTGCAAAATGAGTGGGGTTTGGCTAGATGAGCTCAGGAGTTCCTTTCAGTTCTGAATCTATAATCCCAGAGAATGATGGGAGGGACACTGAGATGACCTGAGAAGAGGGGTTAGAGATGAAACAGGTCAGGGAGAAGGTTTAGGATTACAGGATCATCTGCTTTAAAGGGAGGACCTTCTTCCCCCTCCCCACCCCTAATCATTCTTCAGAAGCCCCAATCCCTCCTTCCCTCTTCTCTTTCTAACTATTGTCTGACCAGGAAGCCTGGACGTGGTGGGACGTGGGAAAAGATGTTGTGTAGTATCATACCAGCCAAAGCTTGTACATAATAAGATAAATTATGTGAAACAAGAGTCATTGTCTGTGTGGGATAAGATGTGTTACATGCAGCTAAGAAGATACATTATTTGTAACAAGATGCTCCCTGTGGGGTCCCTACCCGCCTAAGCTCCTTGCATCTGCCTCCTTGTTGCAGTCCTTCACACACTGGCTTATCTTGTTGCCTTTCCTCCCATCTAAGACCAGTCCCATTACCTGGCCTTCAAGGCCCTTCCCACAGGAAGCCTTCCCTGCTATCTCCCCACCCTTAGCCTTGCACCAGGCTGGAAAAGTATCCACAGGTCTGACTTCAGCTTTACTAAGATTCTCCCACTCTTAATTCCAAGTCATCAGGGCAGGGCTCAGGGTTGGTACAGAAGAGCTCTGCCAAGACCAAACTCTGCTGGGGCATTGGAAAGAACCCTGGACTTGGGGTTAGAGGGTTCTGGCTTTGACCTAGGCTCTCCATTGACTAGACAGGTGACCTTGGCCAAGATTCTGCCCTCTCTAAGCAGCCTATTTTCTCATCTGTAGAATGAAGGGATGAAATCTGAGGTCCCTTCTAATTCTCCCACTGTGGCCTTCTGTGTTTCTGTCTAACTTCCCAGGTGTCTCTCAGAGTAAGCAGTAGATAGGGAATGTCTGGAATGGGGTCCTCTTCTGCCTTTCCCTGGGAGTGTGGCCAGTACTTCAGAGGGAGAAAAGGAAACAGGGACTCGTATGGCTATGTGTGTATGCATGGACATGCATGTTTGTGGGGGGTGCACATGTATGTGTGTATGTATGCGTGTGCTTTGGGGGAGGTTGGAGGGAGGCTTATGATTCTTCTCTGGTTCTTTTCTGGCTAGCTTTATGAAGTTGGTCACTCCCCACCTCCTTGTTCCCCTTTTCTCCCTCCCTCTGCTCCCTTCCCCTTTCCACACTTCTGATCTCATTGGTGTTTTAGTTATGATTGAGGAACACTGAGGACAGGGGCTGAGTGTAAGGCTATCTTTCCAAGGCATTCTCCTTTAAGTCCTGAGGCAGAGAGATGGCATGTTGATACCAGAATTTGGGGCCCCCGGAAGCAGGATCTAGAATTGGAATGGGGGAGTCCTCTCTTAGAAGCTGTGTCACAGATAAACTTGGACAGAATAGAGAAGGATCTGAGGGACCACTGAGGCAAGCCCTTCACTGCACAGGGAGAAGGGACCCCAGAGAAAAAAAGATTTTTCCTGCCCACAGATACACAGCAGTTTAGTGGCATAACCAGGGCTCCAACTAAGTCTAAGGTAGGTGGAGGGACCTGGAACTGGCTGGAGAAGGAAGTCAGATGGGGGTGGTGAGGAGGAGTGGGAAGGGGAAGGGGACAGGTAGAGCAGGGGAAGGGGGATTGGATAAGCCAGCATCTTTTGTCACCAGGACTGTCTCCTGTGCAGTGTCCCCCAAAGGGGTTAGCCTACTGGGACTTCCTGCTTGGAGCGTGTGGCCTCCTCTCTCCCCCTTTTGGTGTGTGAGTGGAAGAAATAGGGTGGCATTTCTGGTCTTCCCTGGCCACAGAAGTTCAGAGCCAGCTCTCAGAGAGAGGATCAGAGAGGAGACTCCAACCCACATCTTTTGATGGGGATCTTTGGACAAAGAGAAGACTAGACTTTAGGCTGAGATATTTGCTGTCTCCAGAAAGAAGGAGGTGTATTTTGTGTGACTCAATACTTTCAGCATTCTTTAACTGTTTAAAAGAAAAAAAGATACATTTGCTTTGCCATCACCTTTATTTCTAAACACTTAAAAAATATTTATCTAAATTCTTTATAATTTATCTAAATACTATATTTCTAAATAAATTCCTCCTGCCCCATCAATCCTTTACAACAAAAAAATAAACTTAGTAACAACACCAAAAGCACAATTTTAGTGAGACCAACATATCCCCTGAGTCTACCTGTATGCAATATTCCACACCCACAGACCCCACCTCTGTGAAGAAGGGAGGGGCATGCATTTTGTCCTCTCTACTTCAGGACCAGGCTTGGTCATCATAAATACATGGTGTCCAGTTTCAAGGTGGACTTTCTGTTTTCATTTTGCTAGTTTTTATGTACTTTGTTGCATAAAAATTCGATCTTGTTCTGGTTCCTTGAGCCCTCACTCCCTCCAGCTCTAGTGAGTATAGTAACTAAGTTTATAAGCAGCTGAGATAAAGGCAATCACAGGAAATAAAGATTACCAAGAGGACCCCGGAAGTCACATACAGACTGTCCCAAAGATCAAAGAAGAGGAATTTACAAATTCCATGAAATATTAACCAAAATTCCCATCCTTGTAACATCTGAAATCAGCAGACTTTCCTAGGGACTGCTGTCAGGGTTCTTGGTCCTGTGAAACGTAAATCGCAGACAAAGTCCAGACTTCCACGATTCCAGACTGGAAGAACGTCAAAAGGTGCTTTGAGATTACAGGCACATGATAACTTTGAGATGCCTTGGAAATGTTAATGACCCGCCCCCAAGATGGCACAGACAAGAGTTAGTATGTTCCCCTCAAACCCTATCCAAATGAGATCTCAAAGTCCCGGCCTGCGAGCTCTCCATGGGTGTCCAGGTTGCCTAGTACTCCCCTCCCATGGTAGCCAGGGTGACACGCTCTGCCTCTTCTCCCCTCCCCCTCCTCCTCTCGACGCCCTGTCCCTCCCCTTCCCCCTCCCCTTCCTCCTTCCCACCCCGCCCACCTTCCTTTCCCTCCACCATCGATCTGCCTCTGCACTCCTTTTGCAGCACGCCTCTGCCTTTGTGAGCTTTTTGTAATCACACCCCTGTGTTTAATTAAAGTGTGCTTGGCGTCCTGCTCCCCGCAGCCAGTCGGGGTCCCAAAGAGCTGTCTCTGTCTGCCCCCATCCCCTGATTTCATAAATTAAGTATGAAATCAATTGCTTTCTTGATTCCATCTCATTCTGCCCACTCTTTTTCTTTGTTTTTTTTTACCCCCCAAAATAGTTTTATTGCCACATTTCCTACAATTTTCCCATGCGTTTCTCTTTCCCCGTCTCCCCCAATCTTGTCTCCCCAGAGCCATCCCTTCTAACACAGAATAAAGGACAGACGTACTTGAGCAGAACTGACCAATCCATTGGAAGAATCGGCTGTGCTATAGAGTGTCCCAGCCTCCGCGCTCACCCTCCTGCGGCGGCCCCGGGGCGGGTGGCTTTCGCCGCCTCTCTGGGCCCATTAGAATCAGTCATTATAATTGCACATTTTGGAGCCTCGGTCGCTGGGTTGTTGGCATTCCTCAAGGTTTCTCTTCCAGAAGCTTTTATGGACTTTGTTCGAGGCTGGAGGTGGGGTGGGGAAGGGAGGTACATGGATGGGGGACATGAACTTACTCCCCTGCATGGTCCAGCTGAGGTCAGAGCTCACAGTGCTGGGGAGGTGCTGGGAGGCAGATTTTGTTTCCATACAATGGAGAACTTTCTGAAAAACCTGAGTGATCCCAGGCTACCATGGGCTTCCTCAGGGAGTGAGCTCCTCCTCCTTGGAAGTACCAACACAACAAAGATTTAAAAAGGGGGGAGGGAGCAGCCCAACCAGCATATCAGCTGTGGTTGATGGGACATGTAATATTCCATAGGCCCCCACTTTGCAAACCTCTCTCCTGGGGTTAGGTGGGTTGTTATAATTACAGTGTCCAGCCTTTGTTGTTGCTGGTTCGGTTTACATTGTAATTATTGTGTTTCATATTTTGAACAGAGACCCTCAGGGTTTGGGGGCAAGTGGTTAAGGAGGCAGGTAATTGCCATTCAAGGCTACTAGTGGAAGGGGAGCAGATCTCCCTGGGACACTCAGGGACCCTAATCCTTCCTTGATCCCAGCTGACCGAGATTAGTAGGAGAGATATGGCAAGAGGCCAGGACTAGGACCTTTGCTCTGTATCTGTTCCTAGAAGTCTCCTCAGGTTTCTCTGAATCATTTCTTATGGCACAGTAATAATCCTACCTCAGTCACTTACTGTGTGACCCTGTGCCAGTCACTTAACATTTCCCAGCCTCAATTTCCCTGTCTGCAAAATGGAGATAGTGATAGCATTGTATGGGGTGAGTGAAAACTTCTCAAGCAGTTAGGGCTAGTTAGCTTCCCTTTTCCTCCTCCATCCCTGCTGTCAAGCACTTTCATTTCTTTGTGTGCTCCAACCCCCACCCCCACCCCCTCCTCCTGGCCAGTGGGAGTCAGGGACAGCCCAGGCTCACTCTTCTTCCCTTGCTTTGCAACCCTCCCCCCCTTTTCTTGCTGTCCCATTTGGGGAAGAATTTGGTGAAATCTGCCTTTCTGCCAAGGAGAGAGGAGACAGTTGGGAAGGGAGCTTGACTGCTTTAGAGTATAAATTCTTGCACTGCCTTTTGTAACAAGCCTCTCCTCCATGATGAGTCATGGGGCAGACTGCCCTCTTCCCCGGGGAAGAGAATAAACTCCTGTTCTTATCCTAAGAGATCTCTGTGTTTATTTTTTGTTGTTGTTAAATTAAGGATGAGGGTTATTTTTTATCCCCAACAGCATCCACCTCACACAGGATTTTGTGTGATTCAAATGAGACAGTGCCTGTATTATAAATGCTTTTCAGACCTTCAGGTCCATAGAAACATCTGCTCCTTTTATCACTCAGCCTCTGACTGTCCCACCTGGCACAAGAGGGAGGGAAAAAAAAATAGATTTCTGCTACTTTCCAAATAAATAAATACCAAGAACAAGCACTCTTTTAAAAAAGGAAAGAAAAGAACATTTATCCTAGTTTTAATTTAACAAAGACCTCTTCCCCTTCCATCTCACATGTGCTCATGCTGCTTTGAAATTCCTGACTGTCTTGAAACAGACCCAGCTCCAACTTGGGCTGAGGCCCAGGTAAGCCCAACCAGGCCCTGCTCTGACTTGAACCTGGAATCTCCAACCCCTCCCTACTTGGACCAGCTCTGGGTCTCCTCCATCAGCTTCTTTCCATTGCCCTGCCTGGCACCACACCCTCCTCTTGGAACACCTGCCCTGGAACCCTCCCGATCATGAAGGGTGAGGTCAGCACAAGAATCTATGGAGTCTCTCACAACCACGAACCGCTCTAGCTTACTGCCCATGAACCCCCTGCCACATCCCTAACTCTCATTCTCTTTCCCCACCTTCCAGCTCTTGAACTACCATTCCTGGGATCTGTCAGTTGACTTGCCTTCCCTGTGATTTCCCAAACAGTAGCATTCCTTCCTGGCCACCACCATGACCCTGTATGTTATCTTGACTTTATTAAAATGTAAGCTCAAAAACATCCAAAAGAAAAAAAAAGTATTCTCCTTGAAGGGAGGAAGCATCTACTTTTGTGTCTGGATCATCAGTTCTTAGCATGGCCCTTGGCAAACAGTAAGTGCTTAATTAATGCCTTTTCTGATCTAATATATGTAAAGCATTTTGCAAGCCTTAAATGTTAGTTAGCACTCTCATTCAGGCCTCCATTTCTTCTGAATCTTATTTTCCTGGGCCCTAGAAGGAAGACTAGGGAGTATTAACCCCAGGGTGGCTAATGGCAATGATTGTTCTTGGGCAGATTTTTGGGAGGGGAGCTTGTAGGGAACACTTTCCCTTAAGGGATAGTCATGCTGGGATGGGAAATGGTTTGTCCACCAGAAACCAGAGCCTATACCCCAAAGTCACTCTCTAGGGAGGATCAGGAGGAGGGGAATGAGGTAAATGGTGATGGATGGAGGGAGACCCTGGAATAGAGTGCTTGGAGTGGGTAGCCTAGAGCCAAGAAGAGGACTGAGGACTTTATGTGGGCCAATGGAGATCTAGGAAGCTTGGCCAAGGCAGTCCAATAGCAGATAGGATTTGTCTTTACTTCACTTTACTTTACCCCTTCTTGCCCAAGCACAGGAATTTTGGCAATGAGTTCCTGACCCAGCTGATAGGAATGTTAGAGGTTCTGGATCCATTGGTCAGATAGAGAAGGCTCCTACAGGTCAAAAGGAGGGTCCTTGGGCAGCAGAGGGGAGGCCTCTAGAGAGTGACCCTACCTGGAGGTAACAGCCCAAAGCAGACACTCCCCCAGGACTTGGTCCCTCACCCAGTTGGGCTAAATAGAAGCTGTCAGACTTGTTTCTTCCTCTGTTCCCTGTCACCCCCACCTTGTCTCTAATAAGATTCTGTATATAGCATGACCCGGAAAGGTGGCTCTAGAACTCATTGGTTTGTTAATCTTTGGGCTTTTCCTGGTGGTAAGCCTGGGAGCTGAGGTTCAGTATCTGGGTCTGGATGGCATACTTTCACATTCCAGAAGTTTCCTTACCGTGACAAGGGTCTGCCTGCTCCCTCAGAGCTCCCTCCAAGCTTGCTTTGGGAACCGTATCCACAGGAGTGTGCTCCAGCACCTGCCTCTCCCCATGCTGGAGAGCTCTGTCTCTCTAGTCTCTTTCTTTCCTAGGCCACATACATATGTTGGGAGAGAGGACTTTCTTCAAGGCCCAAGCAGGCCACACTGCCCCTAGAGGGCTCCTTTTCACTCCCCCTGCCCACCCTAATCTTTCCTTCTCAAAGCCCCATGATTGGACCACATGACACCCCAAGAACCTGAGCCTCTCTTTGGGGCTGCTCCCTCCTTCAGAACCAGGACACAGCCCTGCTAAGGGCTCAGCAGCCCTTGGCCTTTGCACTGATTCCAAGCCCTTTGGCAGTCAGTCTGGGGAAGTCTATGCACAGACCCCTTCTCAGAATCATGTGCTTAAATGTATGAAATCAAATACACAGAATTACAAAGGAAGCCAATTATATAGAAATACAGTTATCTAAGTATCTGAAAATCTATGTCATATATGCAGTTATTTGTCAAGGCATTAAACAATGACATTTAAGATGCTTGTCCTTCCTTTCTGAGGAGGGCCTATGATATCACGGGATGGTCTTGACTCATGTGTGAGTTAGAGTTAAGTAGGGCAGTTACACAAATCCCTCAGCCTCACTCTCCTTTCCGGTGTCGCTGAAGTCCAGTATTAAGACAAAAAAGAGGGGCAGCTAGGTGGTGCAGTGAATAGAGCACTGACCCTGGAGTCAGGAGGACCTGAGTCCAAATCTAGCCTCAGACACTTAACACACACACACACACACACACACACACACACACAACTAGTCTTGTGACCTTGGGCAAGTCACTTAACTCCACCTGCCCTGTAAAACCCCTCCCCCCCAAAAAAGGCAAAGACAAAAATCAGGTGATGGACAAGGGCCAGGATGCAATGGATGACCTTGGTACCTTCTATTTCTGACCAACCTCTAAGTGCTCCGCAGCGCCTTCACAGCCATTGGAACAAATTGTTATCCTCCATTCTGCTGGGGGAAGTCTTCACATGCCTGGGGTAGACACCCCCTAACTCCCTCATGGGTTTGAGGCTTGTTGACTACCCTCAACCTGGCTTAGCCCATCTGCCCCGCTGGTTTTACTGGGGTGTGGCCATGACTACCACTTCTTGGAGCCTCAGGTGAGAGATGGGTGAAGGGGGACCTTGAAGATACAGACAAGTCAAATGGCCTATTGACTAGAGGAATTAAGAAGCAATAATGTGTAGGGTATTTTGAACTATCTGAAATGACTCGTTATGTGATATGAAAATATCTTTAATCACTATTGGTAACAAAGTCCCAGCTGCTGCTGATCCTGCTGTGTTTTGTTACCTAGATCCCCAAACTGAAGAAAATACGATATTTGAGCTAAAGGTTAGTGAAAATACAGATATGATTTTTTTTCTCATACAATTTCACAAATTTCACAGATTTCCCTGAAATCTCTCAACGGACCCTGTCTTAGTACTTCTGGGAACCCAGGAACCTGTCTAAGGTGGTATCTGAGGCACTACCTAGCTGTCCTGTGCTGAGTGACCTGTGGGGCACTACTCAGGTACCCCTGTCCTGGTTGGTCCCTGAGAGGCACTGTGGCTAGCTAGCCTGTCAACTCCCCGACCTTCTACCCCCAGCTTGAGCACCTTTCAGAGTTTAGCTGAACTGGTACCAGGACACCAGACACACAGTCTATCTGTCCCCAAGCTTTGTCTTTCCAGCTTGCTAGGACCTGCCAGAGCCCTTCTCCTTTGGCGTAACCTTCAAGAATCCAGGGGCACACCAGCATAGGTACAGCAGCCCATTCAGTGGTAGCAAAAGACTGGAAACAAAGTATTCATCATTGACTGGTGAATTAGAAACAAATTGTCAAGCTGTAAAGTCAACAATCATTTAATATTAAGTGCTTACTGTATTCAGGTACTGTGCTAAGTGCTTGGGATACAAAGAAAGTTAAAAGATGCTCTTGCCTTCAAGGATCTCCCTTACTAATAGGGGAGATGGCCTGCAAATGGATATGGACAAACAAGATCTGGACAGGAAAAACTGGAGATAATCCACAGGGGAAGGTCCCAGTGTTAAGGGGCATTGGGAAAGGCTCCCTGGAGGAGGACCTGAAGGAAGCAGAGAAGCCAGGAGGAGGACATAAGAAGCTAGAGCATTCTAGGCATGGGGCACAGCCAGAGAAGGTGCCTGAAGTTCAGAGATGGAGTATTTTGTTTGTGGAACAGCCAGGAAGCCAGGGTCACTGGATCAAAGAGCATGTGGTGGCTAGTAAGGTGTAAGAAGAACGGAAAAGTAGGAAAGTAGGAGGGAGCCAGGTTAGGAAGGACTTTGAACATCAAACAGAGGATTTGATCTTTGATCCTGGAGGGAAACGGTGGTTCTTCAGTGGTTTCAGTCATGTCTGACTCTTTGTGACGCCATTTGGGGTTTTCTTGACAGATACTGGAGTGGTTTGCCACTTCCTTCTCCAGTTTATTTTACAAATGAGGCAAAAGGGAGGCAAACAGGCGAAAGTGACTTGCCCAGTATGTGGAGCTGGATTTGAACTCAGGTCTTTCTGATTCCAGGTCTGATGCTCTATCCATTGTGCCATCTAGCTGCCCCTTAATATTAAAAAAAAATTAATAAACATTTTAAAGGAGAAGGGAGGAAAGGAATCTTTACACAACATCAGAAGTAATCAGCATACTAGCAAGAGCCTAATAGATCTCAGCTCTCTCCTGCTATCCAGCTTCCCCAGTATCAGGCTAATCTTCTTAAAGTCCAGTTTTAATCATGTCACTTACTCTCCTGTGCCCCAAGGTGGCTCCTTCTCCATTTTCATTTTTAAGAGTATATGTCATTGATAGTTTCTCTCTGTGTCTCTGTGTGTGCGTCTCTGCCCCTCTGTCTCTCTCTGTCTCTCTTTCACTCAGTCTCTTTCTCCCCCTATCTACTGCCTTCTCTTCCCACTGAAGAATTTTTTAAACCCTCAAAACCAATAGGTATAATCCAGCAAAACAAATTCTCATACTGGAGACGTCTAAAAATGCATATCTCCTTCTATATTCTAAGCTCACCACCTCTCTAGCAGAAGAGAGATGGGCTGTTACATCTTCAGTCAGCTGGGTACTGACCAGAGTTCCAAAGTCTTTTATTACTGTTTGTTTTTAACAGTGTTGTTGTATTGTACAAATTATTCTCCTGGTTCTGTTCCTTCACTCTGTATCAGTTCATACAAGTCTTCCAAGGTTTTTCTGAAACTTTCCATTTTGTCATTTTTATAGCACGATAATATTCCATTATATTCTTAATTTATCTAGTATATGCCATAATTTATTTAGCCATTCCCTGGTAGGTGGGCACCCCCTTTCTTTCTAATTTTTAGCTACTATGAAATATTTTTGTACATATGGTTCAATTTCACCTTTCTTTGATCTCTTTGGAGTTGTAGGCCTAGGAGGAGGTCAAAGGGTAGGCACAGCTTAGTGACTTTTGGAGAATAGTTCCAAAATGCTTTCCAGAATGACTGGACCAATGATTGCATCAGTGTGTCTGTTTTCCCCACCCCTGCTTTAGTCCCTCCAACATTTGTGATTTTCTGATTTGCTAGTCTGATAAGTGTGAACCTCAGAGTTGCTTTTATTTACATTTCTCTGATGAGTTATGAGTGTAGAGAGTAAGTTGAATCCCACTCTCCCAGGGCCAGGCAGACTGTGTGTACCCCTCAGCGTTCTAGGGTATCCTCAGGGCTTTGTGGGTGTCTTTTTTTCCTTCTGCCTTTGGTTAAGGGCACCAGTGACTAGGCTTCCAATTAATTTCAACCACTTCACACTGATTACCTTCTAAAATGGGGTATTTACTTCAGAAGTAGAAAACATTTCTCAGAATACCTCAAAGGTGTACTTTTCCCCATACAACCCTGATTCTGGAGGATAATTAGTAATGACAAGAACAATAGTTAGCATAACAAATCTCAAAGGCTTAAGACAAAGAGCTTTACAAATCTTTTTTTATTTCATCTTCAAAGCAGCCCTGGGAGGTAGATTTTACAGAACAGGAAACTGAGGCAGACAAAAGATGAATTGCTTTCCTCCGGGTCCCACAGTGGGCATCAGAGGTGTGATGCGAGCTCAGCCCTTCCTCAGTCCACATCCCATGCTCCTATTCATCTAAGTGACTTGACTTAGCTCAGTACCTACATGGCATGGGTCCCTCCAAGTTCAGGTTCAAAGGTTAACATCACTGCCAGCTGAAGCCTTGCCTCAGGTGAGGCTGGGCTGGCCTCCCACGCTGTAATGGAAGCAAGTCAGTGCAAAGAGCACCAGGTCTGGAGTCAGGAGCCCTGAGCTCAAATCTGGCCTCAGACACTTCTTAGTTGTATGACCCTGGGCAAGTCATTTCACCTTGTTTACCTCAGTTTCCTCATCTGTAAAATGAGCTGGAGAAGGAAATGGCAAACTATTCCAATGGTTCTGCCAAGAAAACCCCAAATAGGGTCATGAAGGGTCAGAAATAGCTGAACAACAAGGAAAACCAGGAATAATTTTTACATTTTAAAATCTAATACAACTTCGTTTAGAAATGAAAAAGCCTTCCTTCCTTGCAGCCTTCTAAAAAGAGATGGTGGGTTGGATTTGGCCATTGTTGGCAGACCTCTGGTCAAAAGTGAATTTAAAGCATACGGCTGCACGGTCCTCTGGTGATGGGCGTCTTTGCGCTCAGTGAACATTGCAGTATGGTGCAGAATCGCTGCTGTTTCTTCCTTATCTGCTATCCTCTGCTGGCTTCCTCTTCTGTTTTGTCCTTGGAACAGCTCATTCTGATGATTCCTCTTTCATACCAGAGTTTGAGGTCATACCCTTCATTTTTTTCTCATGATTTCTCTGGAGGTTCCAGGCCTTTGGGGTCTCCAAATGCATTTTGTTATTACTTTGTCAGATGCTATAAAATATCCTCTCAGAAATCTCCCTGTTGCTGCTATGATGAGCCTAGCACTGCAGTTCTGCAGTCTACATTTCCAGCCTTGTTTCACATCACTTCCTTCTTCCATAATCTTTGCTACACAGGATGCCACAGTGGCTAGAGCAGGGGGCTCACAGCCAGGAAGAGCCAGGCAGACGACTTGGGCAGGTCACTTTACCTCCTCTGCCTCAGTCTCCTCATCTGTCAAAATGGGGATAAAAAAACATCACCTGCCTCCCAGGATTGTCTTGAGAATCAGGTGAGACAGTATTTACTTATTTGTTTGTTTCTTCTTAATTTTTATAGTATTTTATTTTTCCAATTTTATGTAAAGACAACTTTGTAGTCTTAAGTTTTAGAAGACTTGGGTTCCAAAGTTTTCTCCCTCCCTCCCCTCCCTGTCCCAAAACAGTAAGCAATCTGAAAGGTTATATATGTGCGATCATGTCAAACATATTTCCATAGTCACAGTTGTGAAAGAAGACACAGACCCAAAAGAAAAAAATATGAAGGAAGCAAAAATAGTCTGCTTCGGTTTGCCTTCGGACTCCATGGCTCTTTTTCTGAAAGTGAGTAGCATTTGCCATCATGAGTTCTTTTGGAATTGTCTGAAATCATTGTGTTGTGGAGTTGAGCAAAGTCTATAACAGTTCTTCATTGCACCATGTTGCTGTTACTGTGTACAATGTTCTCCTGGTTCTGCTCACTTCAACCACTTTTTTTTTTTTGAAGGAAGAAGGCAGGGCAATTGGGGTTAAGTGACTTACCCAAGGCCACACAGTTAGTGAGTCAAGTGGCTGAGTCTGGATTTGAACTCAGGGCCTCCTGACACCAGGGCCAGTGTGCTACCTAGCTAGTTGCTAAGTTTTTTGCTGGTTTTGCTCCCCTCACTCAGCATCAGTTCATGTAAGTCTTTCCAGGTTTTTCTGAAATCTGCCTGCTCATTCTTTCTTATAGCGCAATAATATTCCATTATATTCATCTACCATGACTTGTTCAGCCGTTCCCGGTTGATGGGCATACCCTGGATTTCTAATATTTTGATGCCACAAAAAGAGCTGGAGATATTTATCAAGGCCTTTGCAAAACCCTCAAGGCTATGTGAACACTAGCTCATAATGCATCCACTCTTCCTCTGTGCCCATTAGACTCCATGCATTTCTTTCTTTTCTCCCCAATAGAATGCAAGCTCCTTGTGAACAGGGATCATTGTGAACCTTTCTGGGGAGCCAAATAGGTTATTGACTAATGACTGAGTTTTTTTGTTTCCTCTATTTGCTCTTGGAACCTTCTGTAGTGGAGAAAATAACCCATTGTCCTGACTGAGCTCCTTTTCTGGAAAGGAGGCCATTACCCACCTTGTGGAGATACCACAGACAGGAGCAACACTAAAACTTTATTTAAGAAATTTATCTAGGGATGGCTAGGTGGTGCAGTGAATAGAGCACGTGACCCTGGAGTCAGGAAGACCTGAGTTCAAATGTAGCCTTAGACTTAGCACTTACTAGCCATGTGATGTTGGGCAAGTCACTTGACTCCAATTGCCCTGCCCTCTCTCCTCCAAAAAGCAATAAATAAACAAGTATTTTTAAAAAGATAAAGTTATCTGGAATTATTACAGGGTGGGAGTAAGCAAGACAGAAAGGGTAGAAACTGGTTCTTTTCTTTGAATCTAGAGCCATGTGTGTCCCAGCCAGGGCCCCTTCTGGGAGAGGTCCCCTTGGGCTATGGTATACAAAAGGATCCTTTTCCTCATAGAATTCTCAAGTCTGTTTGTAGTGAACATCTGAGTCAGAGGAAACATCCTCCTAGCTTCTCCTTCCTGCACCCTCCTCCCCCACGAAAGACTCTGCTCTTACTCATTCATTCCCCCAGTGCGAATGTCAAAGCCACTGCTCCCAAGTACTTGTGTAGACTAAACTCCATCTCCAAGAGACTGGGAGATTTTAGTCAAAAGAAATCCCAGCACTGAACGGAGATACTTTGGACCTTGCTGCTCAGTTTTCTCTTCTCTTACAAAAGTCTCTATAGACAGAACCATATAGTGGGTGCTGGGCAGATGCCAGCTAGGAATGCCAGCTTGGAGCCTGGGACAAGGGTGGGTGCGTCTCTTCAGAATTTCTGAACAGAGTTCATTTTTCAGGGCTTTTTCAGGGGGTGGGGAAGGTATTTAGACTAACTCACTGTATGACTTTAGACAAGTCCCTTCCCCTGTTTGGGGAGAAAACCGGTGGGCCTTCCAGTATCTGACTCACCCGCCTTTCCACATTTATTCTCTATTATTCTCCTTAATGCACTGTTTCTTCCAGTCAAGCTGGCTTTCTAATGTTATCCACAGCCAGAGAAAGAACTATGGAGTCTGAGTGTAGACTGAAGCAGACTATTTTCTCCTGTTTGCTTTCTCTTTCTCATGGTTTTCCCCTTTTGTTCTGATTCTTCTTTCACAACATGACTAATGTGGAAACACATTTAACATGATTGTACATGTATAGTCTATATCAGATTGCATGCTGTCTTGGAGGAGGGGGAAGGGAAGGGAGGGGAAAAAAATCTGGAACTCAAAATCTTATAAAAGGGAATGCTATCTTTACATGTAATTGGAAAAAATAAAATACTATTAAGTGAGGAAAAACAAATGAAAAAAGAATTACAGTTCTTAAAAACAACAATAAACTTTCTAGCTTTTCTCTGTATGAGATATTCTACTTCCCACCTACATGTATTTATCCAAGCAGTCTCCCATCCCTGGCATGCCCTCCCTTGTATAGCATTCTCTCCACCTCCAGCTGACTTTGTTTTACTTTCTTTCTACTTATGTGGGGTACATGAATCACAAGGAATAGCAGGATTTTAGAGCTGGAAGGAACCTTAGAGATCACATAGCCTCACCAAGACCTGAAAAGGAATCCCCCCACAGTGTGTCTGACAAGTGGTCATCCAGCCTCTGAAAACCTCGGAGGCCAGGAAGCTCACTACCTCCCTAGGTAGCTTGCTGCACTTTAGGGTAACTCTCAATGTTGGTTAGTCCTAAACTGCCTCTTTTTTTCTTTTTGGAGGGGGCAAGGTAGGACAGATGGGGTTAAGTGACTTGCCCAAGGTCACATGGCTAGTTTTTGTGTTAAGTGTCTGAGGCCACATTTGAACTCAGGTCTTCCTGACTCCAAGGCCGGTGCTCTATTCACGGCACCACCTAGCCACCCCTAAAATGCCTCTGTGACTTCCTCTCAATACTCTGAGTCCTGCCCGTAAGGACCAGACAGGACAAGGCTCATTTCTCTTCCACATGAGAGTCCTTCAGATACTTGTGGAAGGCTCTCAAGTCTTCTCTTCTTAACACGCCCCCAGTTCCTTCAGCAGATCCTCCTGTGGCATGGACTGCAGACCCTCCACTGTCCTGGCAGCTATTCATCAGATTATCGTTTTCCTTCTTAAGCCATCGTGCCTAGGACACTGCATACAGTATCCCAAGCATTATTTGGCCAGAGGAGAATATATTGGGGTACCTATTCCTGGAAGCTCTGCCTTTCCAAATGCAGCCCAAAATCTCATTAACTTTCTGGCTGCCTCTTAACTCATTCTGAGCTTGCAATCCACTCAGAGCCTCGGATCTTTTTCAGACAAACAGCTAACTATACTTTTCCTCATCTGGTGTTTGTGAAGTTGAGTTTTTGAACTCAAGGGTAAGATTTTACAATACATCCCTATTGAATAATTTCATCTTATTAGATCTAGTCCAATGTTCTAGCCCATTAAAATCTTTTAGAATCATCTACTGTGTTAGGTATGCCTCCCAACTTTGTGTCCTCACTGATTTGTTAGCATATCATTTATTTAAGCTTTTTAGGAATCGACTAACATGTATAAAGCACAGGGCCAAGCACAGATCCCTGGGGCACTCCACAAGACCTTGCCACTCCTGCCAAGCGATCATTGAACCATTAATGACTTTTCTGAGTCTGACCATCCAACCAGTTTGAAATCATTCTAATTGTAAAAAAATCCACATCTCTCTGTGTTCTCTACAAAGCTAGTAGGAGATGTTATCAAAAGCTTTGCTGAAATTTAGATAAACAGTTCCTAAGAGGTATCAGGCAAACTAGTTTGTACTGGTTTGCTAACCCTGTCAAAAAAGGAAATGAGGTTGTTCTGGTATAACCTGTGCTTGATGAAGCCAGGCAGCCTCTTTGTAATCATTACTTCCTTTTTTAATATTTGCCAACCACCTCTTTAATGATCCCTTTTAGAATTTTCTCAGGAAATGAAGCTAATTGAGTTGGTTAACTCTGCTCTCTTTGCTTTCTTGAAAAAATGGAATCCACCAGTCTTCTTCACCTGTTTGCTACAGTCTTTCAAACATCCCTGGCAGTGTCTAAGCAATCACACCTACCAGGTCTTTCAAAAGCTTCGAATGTGACCCATTTGGGCACTTGGATTCATCAAAGTATAGCATAAGCCAGAGCTACTCCCTCCCAATCCCCAATTTGCCCTGAAAGGTTGGGTCCCTAGAAGGAAGATACTATGTTTCTCCTCTGGATTCTAGGGGTAACCTAGAAAGTTTGGAGGATAGTTTTTATAATACTGCATGAGCCCCCACTAGTGGTATTTACTTCCACCATCACTTAGCAGAATACCTAGCACAAAGTAAACACATAAATGTTTATTGCCTTGTCCAATGCCTTTCAGAGACATGTAAATTGACCAAGAACCTTTTGCATCTCATTTGGATTTATCTATTGACTGATTCAACAAAGTCTCTATATCTTATCCACACCTAGTTCATATCTCTTACCGAATGAGATATTTCTTATCATAACTGGGTATCAAGGAGTACCATCTTGTAGACCCTTCAACTGGCATGGGTTGATTTGATTGGTTAATTTAATTGACCCCCACCCTTGAAAGGGTAGCTAGTTGCACTGTTTATCTTGGGCAACTCCCTATGAATCATTTCTATTTTGTAATTTCTGAACAAAGGTCCTTCTCTTGGACAGAAAAAATGGAAGGAAAATCAGAACTGAGCAGCTTTGTCTTCTGTCTCTGTTGTCAGATAGCCCAGGTAGTGGTTTTAACCTTTCTTTGGGTCTCCCTCCCCCTAAATATGCCCACCCCCCAAAACTCTCTCAACAACTTTTGGTGTCTTTAGCTTCCATCATTAGTCTCAGTTCCTCCTGAGCTTTTAGCATTCTTAATATTGTCTTTGCAGGACTGTGTGTGCCATGTTCCTGTTTTTATTCTGCTACCTGCCATCTTTCATTATGCAGCAAGGGACACATCAACCAGAGCCCCAGCCTTAGGGCATGTGCAATGGCTTCTGCTGGCCACCAAACTGTGTGGGGAAGCTTGGTGAGCCTGCTTCAGAAAGAGCCTAATAATATAGAATGGAAGGCCCCTGCTCACCCTTCCAGAACATGTGCAGTCATAGTTCTGAGACTCTTTCCAGGCTGCTAATCATGTAGAGAAGAAATGGACCTTTAATTGGTTGCTGAGCCAAAACTGGATGCCCATCCGAGTGGCCAAAGGAATCTTTCTTTCTCTTCCTGAAGGCTTTACAGAAATCCTTACCTCCTTACCTGAATGAAGCCTGCTGTCATTGTCCAGTCATTTCAGCCATGTCTGACTCTTCAGGACCCCATTCCTAGCCAAGATACTAGAGTGGTTTGCCATTTCCTTCTCCAACTCATTTACAGATGAGGAAACTGAGACAAACAGGGTTCAATGACTTGTCCAGGGTCACACAGTCAGTGTCTGAGGCTGGATTTGAACTCAGGTTCTCTGAACTTCAGATCCGGCACTCTATCCCTTATATCACCTGGCTGCTTGAATGCAGCCTATGTCTTTTTAAAAGCAGAAGGAAAATGTGAATATTTATCAATGAGGCATTGGTCATTTCAGGAAGGCAAAGTCCATACTTGTCGTATTAGTCTTAATTGATATTTTAAAAGTATTTATTCATACAGCAGATGTCAATACTTACACATCCAACCAGGTAGAAATTGTCTCCAAAAGGAATTCATCTGACTTATAAAGTAAAAACACCTAGAACAACACAGACGGTAAAAATTACCCCTGTTTCTCGAGAGCAATGGTTCTCAACCATCCTAATGCCGCGACCCTTTAATACAGTTCCTCGTGTTGTGGGGTCCCCCAACCATAAAATTATTTTTGTTGCTACTTCATAACTGTAATTTTGCTACTGTTATGAATCATAATGTAAATATCTGATATGCAGGATGTATTTTCATTGTTACAAATTGAACATAACCCACAGGCTGAGAACCGCTGCTGAAGAGGAGCTGCAAACTAGCATATCCAAAAATAAAAGTTCCAGTTAGACAATCTCCATTTTCAGGAGGTTGCTACAAATTTTTGTTGTCGTTCCATCACTTTTCAGTTGTGTGTGACCCTCCAAGATCCTGCGGCAGAGACACTGGAGGGCTTTGCCATGTCTTTCTCCAGCTCATTTTACAGATGGGGAAACTGAGGCAAACAGAGTGAAGTGACTTGCTCAGGGTCACACAGCTGGTGTCTGAGGCTGGAATTGAGCTCAGGAAGACAGTCTTCCTGACTGCAGGCCTGGTCCTTTCTCTACTGTGCTACCACCAAATATATATCCCAGAAAAGACCAACATATGTATAAGCTCTGAGGATCCTTATTGCAACTCTCATTGGCACTGGCAAGTCAGGTTCTCCAAGAGCAAGGCAAGTGACTGCGTCTCCCTCTCGAGGTTCGGGGGGTGCACCTAGGGGACAGGGAGGTTCTTCCGATGCCCTTGGCTCAGTCTCTATTCTGTTGTCAGAGATTACCATCCCAGCTTCATTTAACAACAATTAGCTGTTTCAAAAGGATGTTGTCTGAGAAGATTTAGCAGTGACAGAAATATTAACATTATTTATATGTTAATATTAACATATCCATATTCTCTCCCTCCACCAATATCTGGGGGACACATGCTCCCCTATATCTCCAACCTAAGGTAGTCACTACCAAACTTTCACCACCAAGTTCCCTTCTCAATTCATCACTGAATTGACAATGGAAGGGGAGTCACGCCCTCTTGGCCGCCTTTAATCCGCAGCTATGCTAGGTGTGGAAGGTGGGTTTAGCTGCCACACACTGGTATGGACTCCCATCACTGGACTGTAGGGGGCTCACTCTTCAACTCTTTGTTTCTTCCTTTTTTTTTTTTTTTTTGTAGTTAGGGTTAAGTGATTTGCCCAGGGTTATGTAACTAGTAAGTGGCTGGATTTGAACTCAGGTCCTCCTGACTCCGGAGCTAGTGTTCTGTTCACTGCAGCACCACCCAGCCACCCCTCTGCAAACCTTTGAAATCTCACAAGATCAGACCAGTCCAGTCCATTTCTAATACTCCTTCCCCCAAGGCAGCCAAGACTAGACATAAGGGAGACATGAGAAATGCCAAGGCGACTAAGAAGAACTTGGAGGGGACCTTGAGACTCCAGCTAAGTCACCTCACTTCACCGGCTTCAGTTCTCCTATCTGTAATATAGAGATAATCAGACTTGCTAACCTCATAGCCTAAACGGGGGGGGGGGGGGGGGGG
>CM053596.1:17979087-18055516 GCA_028646575.1 Pseudocheirus occidentalis | reverse complement strand
AGGCCTGCAGTCAGGAAGGCATGAGTTCAAATCCAGCCTCAGACACTGGCAGCTGTGACCCTGGACAAGTCATTTGATGTCAGTTTCCTCCTCTGTAAAGTGAAGATTATAGTACCACCTTCCTCCCAGGGTGGATCCGAGGATCAGATGAGACAATTATTGTAAGCGCTTAGCACAAAATAGGTGATATAGAAACATTAGTGAGGGGTGGCAGGTGGCAGGTGGCGAGGTGAATAGAGCACCAGCCTTAGAGTCAGGAGGACCTGAGTTCAAATCCAGCCTCAGACACCTTATGCATACTAGCTGTGTGACCTTGGGCAAGTCACTTAACCCCAATTGCCCTGCCTTTCCCCCTCCAAAAAGCAAAAAAAGAAACATTCGTGAACATTATTATTATTATTTTTTCTTGTCTTTCTGGGTATGTCTGCCTCTGTCTCTTCCCTCTTCCTCTCCTTTCTTTCTGTCCCCCTCTGCCTCTCTTACTGTTTCTCTTCTCCCTCCTCTTTTGTCTCTGTCTCTTTTCCTCTCTCCCTCAGTTTCTCCATCTGTATAAATTATGGCTTAGTAGAATTGTTCTAATATTCTTTCATTCTGAGTCTCTGCTTCCTCATCTGGACAAGACAGCATTGAGGAAACTGAGGCAACCTGAAATCAAGTGACTTGTCCAGGGTCACTGCTGCCAGCGTCTGAAGCAGGTCCAGAGCCATATGGCTTACAATCCAAGCTGTCACAAGCCAATGTAGGTGACAGGATCAGAAACCCAGATTCTCAGAGTAAAAGGGATCTCAGGGGTCCTCAGGCCCAGCTTGGACATGCTCAGACCAGGATCTCCTCTATGATGCCCACAGGAATGGGCACAGACGCTTTGCTTGGAGACCTCCAGGGATGGGGAGCTCACTACTTCATGAGGCAGCCCATTCTCACAGTCAGGAAGTTAGTCTAAATCTGACTCTTTGCAGTTGCTCATTTGGTCCTTGGGCCTCAAGATGATAGCAGAGCCCCACCCAGGAAATACCAAGGGAAGTCTAATGAGACACACAGAGATATTTGACCAGACATCTCAGAGACAGAGATATTCCAAGTACAGAGACAGAAAACTCAGAGACGCCTAAGGAGAAGACAGACGTAGGAGGGTCACTGACAATTTGGGGAGAGAGATGTGTTGAGGGTGGGCAAAGACACTTCAGGGACCGATGGGGCAGAGGCCGCCCCCTCCCAGACTGCTGATCTGAGGCAGATTCAGAGATGCCACCCCGGACTTTATCTTCCCCAACACAAGCAGTTCTCACCTGTGATGAGGGTATTCTAAGCCCTAAGGGCACCAGAGGCTGGCTTGGGGACCTTGGGGAGCAGGGCTCTGGAGGGCCGTCCTTGTCTTGAGATTAAAGAATGAAAGGATACAGGAAGAGGCATTTGATCCAAGCCTGCCCCATCCTGTATGTCCCTAGGCCTCCCCTGGCCTTAGCCTTGTCCTGCTTGCATCCTCCAAATGCCGGCCAGGGGACAGGCTCTGCTTTCCTCACCAGGGCCACAGCCAGCTATGACCAGCCACGTGGAGGCAACAAGCTACTGTGTCTGTTTGGAGAGAAGAGAACTTATTCCCAGGGACGCCTCTAGTCCTTTAGACTGAGAGCTGAGCCAGTGTGGGAGCTGTCTGTCTCCTAGGCCGCTGGTTGATCTAATGTCACTTGAAACATCTAAAGGGTTAGCCTGGAGAAAAGAGAGCAGACAAGTTCTGGTCAGCCCCTGGGGCCAGAAATGTGGAAGTTACAGTTAAGTTTAGTTCAACCTGAGGAGCAATCAGAATTTTGCAGTTTTGAAGTAAGCTTCCTTCAGGAGGTAGTGAAGGGCTGGAGGGAGGGAAAGAATTTGGACTTCAAAACTAAAAGAAAAAAAATTAAATTAAAAAAATTGTCAAGTTAAAAAAAACACCACAGATAATGAGCTCCCCATCATGGGACATGGCCAAGCAAAGGCTGGATGACCTTCTAGTTAGGGAGATCTTAGAGGGGATTGGCTGCCTTGGCAGGGATCTGAATTCTATAGTCTCTTGGGCCTAGGACTCTGGGATTCTTGGAGCGAATGTGGGGGGAAGGGTGGATTCCCTCTCACCTGAAGCATTTACAGGATTCCTCCAGCCTTCAGGGAGGGAAGAGGCTGGGGAGGCCAAGAGCGGAAGCTGGAAAAGGAAGCTAAGGGGGCAAGGGATGTGACTTGTAACCCCTGAGAGCCTTGTCTGGAAAAGGACATCCAACAAAGTAGCACTTGGGGTCTCTTCCAGTCCATCAAGAAACATTTTTAAGGGTTTTCGGTGAGCCAGGCTCTGGAGCTCAGCGAGCAAACAACCCAAGGGGCCCAGCCCTCAGGGAGCCTTCATTCTGGTGGGAAGACAATGGAAGACACAGACTGAGCACAGAGGACTGTGATAACAGCCCATGAAGGGCCCCTGCAGGAAGCCAGAGAGTCTCAGAAGCCAAGATTAAGAGGGCAAGCAGTCCAGGCAGGGGGCACAGCCAGTGCAAAGGTTCAGATGTGGGAGATGGGTGAAGGACAATAGCCACTTGGGCCAGGATGGTGGGATGTGTCTGCTCCTGAGATCTGGGATCCCTTCTACCCTCTTCCTTTTGTTATTTGGTCTTTTCGGTCTTGTCCAGCTCTTCATGACCCCATTGGGGTTTCCTTGGCAGAGATACTGCAGGGGTTTGCCATTTCCTTCCCCAGTTCATTTTATTCATGAGGAAACTGACAAACAGGGTTAAGTGACTTGCCCAGGGTCACACAGCTGGTAAATGTCTGAGGATGGATTTGAACTCAAGAAGATAAGTCTTCCTGACTCCAGGCCCAGTTCTCTGTGCACTATGGCGCCCCCTAGGCTTCTAGCAGAGCGCTACAGTCTTTCCTGGCCTCCCATCATCTTCCCATCTGCCAAAATCCAAGCCCATTAAGTTCCACTGGCAGGCCACAACTGAGGGCCCGGAAACCCACAGGGTGTGTCCTACTTCCCCCCACCAACCATCAATTAATATTAACGAGGGGTGGAACCTTGACTGGAGCGTGGCCAGAAGTAGGGCAACTGACCACAGGTCCATAGGCAGCCACCATTCCTTCGTGATCTTCCTGAGCTCCTCCCCAGGCCCTCAGGTGGTGCTTGGAGATCCCTGGGAGGCAGGCCCCTCCCTTCTCCCAGCCTCAAGCTTTAAAGGGCCTCCTCCAGGTCCCAGAGTATCCCCAATGGCTATTCAGAGGGTGACCATCCAGCTGGTGGAGGAAGATGGAGATGATCCCCAGGGTCCTGTCTGCTTCCGGGGCCAGTGTTACCGGTCCCTCCAGGAGAGCTGCCTGCAGGCAGGGGCCCTTTTCTTGGACCCCTGCTTCCCTGCTGGGCCTGCTGCCCTGGGTTATGACCAGTTGGGACCCAACTCAGAGAAGGCCAAGGGCGTGGAGTGGCTGAGACCTCATGTGAGTCAGGGGAAGTTGTGAAAAGGGGTGAAAGGGGCATGTTTTGGTCCCTGAAGGTGAGGGGTGGGTACTGGCAGACTGGATCCCTGAGGTGACTGGGGGCTCAGGGGCCTAGATAAGGCCCTGGGTTCTGGAGAACTAGATGTCCTGGCCTGTGAGGGAGGGTGGGAACTCAAAGATGGGACCCCTGGGTTCTTGATGGGGACAGAAATTGGGGATCTATAAGCCTAGGGCCTTCAAGGGACTGGGGAAGTGATCCCCTGGGTCCTGGCCATCCCAGGGCCTCCTTTCCCTATCTCTGCCCCCTCAGGTTTCCTTGGGGCCCCAAAGTTCCTGAAGGCAGCGTTAGGAGGCCCTTTCATCCTGGGGAGGATGGGAGCATCTCTGTCATTAGCTGCAAGAGGAGGCTTTAGGCCTTAGGCTCCCAGCTAAGGGAGACCTCAGTGCAGAAACATCTGGGGACTGGGATAGCCAGTCTTGGCTCTGAACTTTTGGCCCCTTCTGCCCCTCAGGAGTTTTGTCCAAACCCCCAATTCATCTGTGAAGACATGGACCGGACCGATGTGTGTCAGGGCAGCCTGGGTGAGCCTTCCCCACTTTGCCTCCCCAGACCCCTCCTCCTGCCTCTGAATCCCTCCCAGGGGTCTCTCCCAGCCCTCCTGACCCCTCCTGGCCCCCCCCAAACTCCTGCCTCTGAGTCTTTCCCAGGGGCCTCTCCCAGCCCCCCTGACTCCTCCTGGTGTCTCAGGTAACTGTTGGTTCCTGGCTGCGGCGGCCTCCCTCACCCTGTACCCCCGCCTCCTCTATCGGGTGGTGCCCCCCAGGCAGAGCTTCCAATGGGGCTATGCAGGAATCTTTCACTTCCAGGTAAGGAGGGAGTGGGGCAAGGGACAGAGATCAAGGATTTAACTTGGATTTAACTATATAAAATGTAGGTCTCTGTAAATATATGTAACATGGACTTAGCAGCTACTCTAGGAGAGCGGCAGGTCTCGGGCCTAGGTTGTTGACAGGCCCATAGGTCTGTGCCCCACTGAGCTTGGTTGGGGCAGGCAGGATAACAGGCTTGGGATGGCCGGGGCAGAGGCTGGGGGCAGTTGTTGGCTGCCCCCTCCCCGGCCTTCTCTTGATAGCTATGGCAGTTTGGTCGCTGGGTGGACGTGGTGGTGGATGACAGGCTGCCTGTGCGTGATGGGAAGCTGCTCTTTGTACGGTCAGCCCAGAGAGCCGAATTCTGGGCCCCGCTGCTTGAGAAGGCCTATGCCAAGTAAGGAATTCCCCCTACCCCCAAAGTACCTTGCTGACCATCAGGGACCCGGTCTGAGCCTCTGAAACTCCCAGGGATAATACATTGAGAGAGCTTTCAAAACCTGCTCTGTAAATGCAGTGATCCTCAGAGACCTCAAAACACCCCAGTGGCCCAAGCACAACTATCTCTGATTCTCAGAGGCCCCAAGAGACCCTCTGGGGACTCTTGTTGATCCTCAAAAATCTCAAAGAACCTTCAGAATCTATTCCCCAGTCCTTGAGAGCACAAAGTCTCTTCCTGAGACCCATCTGGGTGCGATCTCTGATCTTTGTAGGCCTCAGAGACACCCCCACATCCTAAAAGACCCCTGGGACCATGGGGGACCCGTCCCTAAGTACCAAAGTTCCCCACTCCCACCCCAGCCTCACATTCACCTGACTCATTCACTCTCTAAAACCCTCTCCCCATTTGTCCTCCTTCACCTCCCCTCCAGGGGAGGGGAGGGAGGCTGCCTTGGTTTCCCCACAGGCTCCATGGCTCCTATGAGGTGATGCGAGGTGGTCACATGAATGAGGCCTTTGTGGACTTCACAGGCGGTGTGGGGGAGGTCCTGTACCTGCAGCCGGACACTCCTGTTCTCTTCTCTGCTCTCCGGCATGCCCTAGCCAAGGAATCCCTTGTGGGGGCCACTGCCTTGGTGAGCCTCCTGGCCCCTGGAAAGGGCAGGCCGGAGTCTGTGCACACACATGTGCCCCCCACATGCAATGCTCACACATAGTACACACATGTGTTTACAAGTGCATACATGTACATGCTCATGCGTGCGTGCACATGCATACACCGCACGTGTAACACACACACATGCCCACACCCCTCCTGCTCCTGGTCCTGTGCATTTCTTTCTGCTATCCGGTGTCCTTGACATGCACTTCCCTCTCCCCCATGTTTGTTCCCCAAATCTGACATTCTCTCTCCATGTGCCTGTTCTCATGTTTGTTTCCACACGTCTACTTGACTGCATGTCTCCCCATGGGCCTCCTTCCTGTGCATGAGTGTGCATAAGTGTGCACATGAGTGTGTGTGTGCATGAGTGTGTACATGATTGTGCGTGTATTCACGTGTGTGTGCGTGTCCCAGATGTCTTTCCCATTTATGCCCCTGAGCGCCTCCTTCTCATCTCAGCATCTCACACATGCCCCTTGGAGAGTATTCCCTTGTGATTAGCCCCGACCCTGACCGGTGGCCCAAGTGTGTCCCCAAATACCTCCTTTTCCTTTGTTTAGGGTTAAGGGCAGAGGGCCTTAGATCCCTGCACCACACTGCTTCCTCTTTGTTCATGGCCCCACACCCTGACTCATGTTGCCATGTCCATGTCCGCATATGCCTGTCTCTCCAGGCTGGGTGACCCTGCTTGGGTGGCCCATGGACAGAAGGGATCTGGCCCTTTCCCCTACTGTGTCCACGTCCACCTTTTCCACCTCTTTCCCTGAACACAGCTCAGATACATTCATGTTTCCTGCACTGTGCCAATGTCCCTGTGTGTCTTCCCATGTCCCCATCTGACCAGAGTGACCGGGGTGAGCTCAAGACGGAAGAAGGACTGGTAAAAGGTCATGCATACTCCGTGACAGGGACCCACAAGGTCAGTACTGGCTGAGGGCTTGGGATGAGGTCACTTTAGCCCGGCCCTGGTCCCAAAGTGACCGTTCCTCATCTGTGTCCTCAGATGTCCCTGGGATTCACCAAAGTCAGGCTCCTACGACTTCGCAACCCCTGGGGCCGCGTGGAATGGAACGGGGCATGGAGTGACAGGTGAGGGACAGGCCCATGAAACTGAGAGCCAGACGCAGGGCTGGGCAGCTACAGCCTTCCCCCCTTCCCCATTCTTCATCATCTGCCCTGTCTCCTGCTTAGCTGCCCCCGGTGGGCTGCCATCCCTGAAGAATGGCGGGATGCTCTTCTGGTGAAGAAGGAGGATGGAGAATTCTGGTGAGGGATGAGATAACCCTCCAGCCCCACCCCAGGCACCCCCACACTCACACTGCTGCTCCCTGACACCAACCGCCAGCCAGGGAACTCCTGACTCCGGGGGCGATGAAGAAGGCAAAGGGGGAGGGCCTGATAAAGGGGCATTGGCGGTGATGGATATGTTGGGGCACTGAGGGGTCAGAGGCTGCATTAGGAATCTAGTGCTGGAGCAGCATGGGATGGAAGACCAAAGGGAGATGAGGAGGGGCATAGAGGGGGGACAGTGAGGATGAAAAAGGAGAGAGGGAGGGAACAGGCGACAGAAGGAGTACCCTGTGAGGGGGAAACAGAAGGGATGGTGGGGGTCCGGAAGGAAGGAACACAGGGATGAGCTCAGAGGACAAAGAGAGGGGGGACAGAGAGCTGGGTGGGGACAGGAGGCGGGAAGGGTAGCCCAGGGAGGGCCCAGGGAAGCCTCTTGGCAGACCAGGGGCCAAGAGGTTGTGGGGTCTCTCCTGCCCAGGATGGAGCTGGGGGACTTCCTGAAGCAGTTTGACACAGTGCAGATCTGTTCCTTGAGCCCCGAGGTGCTGGGTCCTCAGCCCAAGGGGGGTGGCTGGCATGTCCACACTTTCCAGGGCCGCTGGGTGCGAGGCTTCAATGCTGGTGGGGGCCAGCCAGGCAGTGGTGAGGCCCCAAGTGTAGGGGGGATGGCCCATGGGACAGGGGAGGGAAGTCTGAGGTGGGAGGGAACCCAACCTCTTCCCTTCGCCCCCCAAACAGAGACCTTCTGGACAAACCCCCAGTTCCAGCTCACACTTCAGGACCCAGATGAAGAAGAAGCAGAGGACGACGAGGGGGGTCCGTGGGGTGGCTGGGGGGCTGGAGGGGCCTGCCCTGGAAGGGGTGGCAGGCATCCCAAGTGCACCGTGCTCCTCTCCCTGATCCAGAGAAATCGAAGGCGGCTTCGAGCCCGGGGTGTCACCTACCTTACTGTTGGCTTTCACGTTTTCAGGGTGCGGGCAAGGAGGTGGAGGAGGACAGAGGAACCTGGGGAGGAGTCACAGGGGTCTGGGAGGATGGACACAGGCAGAGGGAGAATTGGGGAGACATCTAGAGAGAACTGGGAGGACAGAAAAGAAAGAAGAGACCAGGGGAGACACTATGGAGTCTAGGGGGAGAGGGAGGAGGGAGTGGTCAGGACCTGAGGTCAGCTCTGACCTTGTGCCTGTTTTCTATCCTACAGATTCCTGAAGAGGTAACAGACGCTGAAAACAAGCCTCCTGTCAGCATGCTCCTCACTCCCCAGATCCTCTCTGTGGGGGATTGGGGCAGGAAATCTTGGGGTGGGGTTGTCTGGGGTGGCTTTGGGGAAGCCTCATGCCTCTTTACCTCCCCCTCCCCCAGCTGTTGTGCCTACTGGACTCCCCCCGGCGCCGGGAGCTCCTGGCTGGCCTTCTCCGGGCTGACCGGTCCCCATTCAGCGTCCGCCGAGACGTTAGCCGCCGCTGCCGCCTGGCGCCAGGCCATTATTTGGTGGTACCCAGCACCGCTCATGCAGGAGAGGAGTCTGACTTCACACTCCGTATCTTCACAGAGCGCCAGCATACAGCCATGTGAGGCTCCCTGTCAGCCCCAGCCCTAGCCAGCGGTCCCATGCTGACACCCAAATCCAGGCACCCTCCCGGGCTGGAGATGGTGCAAAGAACCCCGTTCAAATTCTGTGTGACCTTGGACAAGAGTCATGACTTCTCTGAGCCCCCATTTCTTCATCTGTAAAATGAGTGGAGCTGGTCAGATGTTCTCTGAGGCCCCATAAAACAATCCTGTTTCGGTTCCAATATCCATGGGTCAGCATGAGGGTAAAGATCAGAATCACTGGACCCTCAGAAGCCACCTGCTCCTATGTCCCTCCCACTGCCCCCGCTCTATAGATAAGGAAGCTGGACCTTAGCAAAGGGAAATGACCCGCTCCCCACCAGCAGACCCAGTGTTCCTTCCTGGGCATGGTCTATTATCACAGAAATGTCATAGGAGAGCTGACCCAGATCAGAGGCCCTAACTCTGACCCTTCCCAAATGGGGCATCTCCCTGGCCCTCCCCCTCCAGCTAGGAGAAGTCAGGCTTCCTAGGGAGGCCTCGCTGAGTCCTCTCCCCTTCTTTCTTTAACAGGGAAATAGATAATGCGGTCAGTGCTGACCTTCAGGTGCTCACGGTGAGATGAGGTCAGGGGTGAAGGAATGGGGTCAGGATGGTGTGGGGATGGCTTCGGTCAGTGACGGAGCATTTTCTCCTCCAGACCCCCTCTGCACCCCTGGAGTTTGAAATGGAACAGCTCTTTCAAGAACTGGCTGGAGAGGTGAGAGGGGCAGAAGGGAGAAGGGTAAGACCTGAATTCTGGGAAAGCATTTTCTTGACTGGAGTGGAGTCACAGGGAGAGATGGAGGGGAGAGGAAATACAGGTAACTTCTGATGAGGAGTGGGGAGTAGGAGAGGAAGACAGGCTCAGGACAAAGCGGGACAGATAGCTGGGGGAGAGGCAGGGAAGGCTACCAGGGCTGGGGAACCTGTGACCTCGAGGCCACATGTGGTCTTCCAGGTCCTCGAGGCCACATGTGGTCCTCCAGGTCCTCGAGAGCAGCCCTTTGGCTGAATCCAAAGTTTTACCCCAAGGCTGCAGGTTTTCCACCTCTGAATTCTCCCACTTTTTGCCTTTGATCCTTAGGAAGAAGAAATTGGAGCTGAGCAGTTGCAGACCTTACTCAGCATAGCTTTAGAGCCTGGAGATTGGGGTAAGTCCTGGTTAAGACCACAGGAGAGTCAAGTGGTTGGAAGCCCAGAAAGAACTCTGCATCAGGCTCAGAAAACCTAGGCACAAACCCCTAATTGCTACATCCTGCCTGAGTGACCTTGGGCAAGTCATAGCTGTAGAGACACAAAGTACGGGCTTGCTTTGCCACTAAATACAGCTGCCACCATGAGCAAGGTCAAAGGAAGGAGACAAATAGTGGTGATTGCTGACTTCCTACTAAGGATACTGAGAAGTAAGAAAGCCTGCTGATCTTCCTTAGGCAGGAACCCCAGGCATGGAGCTTCTGGAGTCTTTGCGAATCCCCTCCTGTCGATGCTCGTGGGGGGCAAAGGACAAAGGAGTTCAGAAATCATCCATGTTTTTTAACTCACTGTCGATTGACTGAAGGTGAGGTTGTCAGAAGTCTGATAAGGAACAGGAGTCCCTTATGAATAGGATCTTATTTCTGGACCATTAAAATATAAGCCTTAAAATATAAGGATGACAGATACTTGACCAGTGATGGAGTTCACCCAATGATAAGCTAGATTTGCCTCAAGCAGAAGGCTCTCAAACTGAAAATGAACAGGGAGGAAGAAGGCTGCCCACCTATAGCTGACAAGTCAGATATCACAGGGATTAACAGCTAGATTAGCTGGGTGGGAGTGGGGGGCTGGGGAAAGGAAAGGGCAAGAGCACCTGCCGTGTGCCAGGCACTGCACCGAGCACTTTTTTGGCACCTCAGTGCCCCAGAATTCACAAACGTCAATGCCCAGCCTAATTAAAACTATGGTTTCAGTTTTGTCTACATACACACAGAAAAATGGGTAGAATACCCAGAGTGGAGAGACGTAGGGTACAGGACACATTTAATGCCAACTTAGGAGGCCCTACTGGCATGTTCTAGTAAACCACCCTTGGCCAAGGTTGGTCAGCTTTAGCTGATAAATGTGTCAGAGCGCAAACTTTGCCTTTGTTCTGGTCCCCTTTGAGACAAATCTGGGAGAGATGCCATGTTGGAAGACATCTCAGTGGACAAGAACGGTGGGTTGCCTTGAAGAAGGTGAAGCATAGGGATATACATGTGAAAGTACAGGATGGGAGAGGCCTGACTTGATAAGGTCTGTGTAAAAGAAGTGGGTTTACTGGGCTGAAAATCCAATTGTGTGGGCAGGCACGGGACTGCTAGAACAAGTCTAGTGTTTAGAACAAGGAGGTAACAGCCACCACTACCTACTCTGCTGTTACCAGACCATTTTGCTAGGTGATGTTGTTTACAATGCCAGGCCCAGAATCAAGACTTGAGTTCAAATTCTGCCTTAGACAGGTCCTGCTTGTATGACCTTTGGAAACTCATCTGGAGAATGGGGAGAACAGGACCTACTATCAAATGAGATATCTCTAAAGTGCTCAGCATGCCTGGCACACAGTAGGCATTCTAGAAAGGTGTGCTTCCTTCCCTTCCCTATTATGTTCAGCTGTGAGTTCCTCATTTTAGGAAGGTTACTGACTTGCTGGAGCACATCTAAACAAGGGCAACGGGGGATGGTGAGGGCACCGACCCAATGCTGTTAGAGTGCCACGTTGGGAACTGGGGATTCTTACCTGGAGATCAGCCTCAAGGAGGGTATAAGAGCAGTGTTACAGGAAAGGGCCCTGCTCACTCTGCTTGACAGGAGATGGAGGGTGCTGAGCAGCACAGCCAAGCCAGACGTGAGGGACAACTACCTAACAAGCAGACTGCCCCAAAATGCAGCATGCTACCTGGGGAGGTTGGCATCTCCTTTACTGGGAGAATACATTTATACAAGGCAAGGGGCATTGCTGGGGGAATTCCCACACTCAGGGACAGGTTACGCCAGATGGAACCCATGGACCCTCCCAGATCACATCTAGAAGTTATCTCCCCTTCCCAGGCCCCAAGCGACCAGATCAGATGGGCTCCTAAGTTTCTTCTAGCTCTAAATCCCAAACCAATTATGGTAGCACTAAAGACAGAATAATGGCCCCAGGGCATGCAGCAGACTCCTCAGTCTTCAGTTAAGCAAGGTTCAAACGGTATTGTAGTTTTCTGGGGTTCGACCAATGGGTCCCTTGTCCTTCTAAGACTTCCTTCAAATCAGAAAACATAGCCTGAAAATTAAGGCCTAGTACGTCTTCTTTCAGCCAGGTCCTGGACTCACCCACCTGGAGAGATCGGACTCCGGACCTGTGAACATCTAACACGCTGTTTTGGAGTATCCTTATGAAACCGTTTTTTTAGGGGGGGGAGGGAGGGATCTCTGCCAAGTAGCAGATGGTTTTTCAGGGAAGGGGGGAGGATAACTGGCTCCTGCCTGTCCACAATTCCCTGACCCATCTTGCAGCAAGGACAGTGTCTGACACTGTCTGAGTTTAAGCAGCTGTGGTATCGACTCCAAGGGTGGCAGGTAAGAGAAGTACTGGGGGAGCAGGTGTGCCAGTGAGTGGTACTAAGGGAGAGATCAGCAGGTGGTAGAAGGCCCATCTCAACCCCTGGCAGTGAGGGAGGGGGTGCTTTGGATCCTGGGGCAGAACAGCTGTGGTCTGATGCATAACTTCTCCCACCAAGGCCACATTCAGCAAGTTTGATGCTGACAAATCTGGGACCATGAATTCTCATGAGCTGAGGCTGGCACTCAATTCAGCAGGTATATGGGCTGATCTGGGGAGGTGGTTGGCATCTAGGCAGAGATCCCAATGAATCACTGGGTGACCCCCAGGCTAGCTGTCAGGGAGGTCAGGTGGTACGGTGTAATGAGTGGGATGTGGAGCAGGGGGGCAGGTGACATCACAAGTGTTAATCCCAAATGAATGGCTATGACCTGGTCCACAAGGAGAAGTTGGCCTCCTTTGCTCATCTGGCAAGCTTGGGGTGTCCAGGACCAGGTGTAGGGATATGGAAAACCTGAGCAATGCTGACTGGGGGAGTGGGGGAGGGGAAGACCCGTCCACAGGGCATCTCGCACTCCCCTCATCTTAGGCCCTGGGTACTTTAGACAGAGGCTCTGTTACTCATCCTCAGCTATCACCAGCAACTCCTTGAGATGAAAATAAAGCCTAACCAAGTTGTGACCATTGAGTTCCTAGAGCTGGGCCTAGACCATGGGCCCCAAGACCTACCACTGGCTCTCTTTGGATTTAATACTGAGAACAAAAAAGTCTGTATAGCATTTGGGGGTCACCAGGAGCCTTCCTCACAAGGCTCAGTCACAGAGGGACTCTGGTCAAGAGACATTCACACCCAGAGCCCTCCATTTCATAGATGTTTCTTTTTCTACCACCCCGGGTGATCTGATATTCAGGTGTTCAAGCCTCCTTTTCTGGCTTCCATCCTTGCTCAGTTTAAGAACAGCGGCATCTCTCATCCACAGTCAGGAGGCCGATGCTGCCAAGGAAGTGGCTCTAAACCATGCTTAAAGGACTGGGGCTTTGCTGCCTAGGGATTGCCGAGGCCCTGGGATACGGCCCCCTCCCTGGGGAAGGAGGCTGGGGCTTAAGGGGTCAGGCCAGTGGTCTCTAACCTCCTCTGCTGAACCACAGTGACCCGTGTACAGCCAGGGCAGAATCCCAATGTCTAGACCCAGTAGGCTCTGGTGTCTGTGGAGCCTCTCCCACCCCGGGAATAACCAGAAACTTCTACAGGGGGCAAGGGCAGGTTGAGCAGAGCCATCCATCCAGTTGCAGGCACCCCCAGGGCTCCTTAAACCTCTGAAGGCCTCAATCCCTTCAGCTCACTGGCTAATTGGTAAGAAGGTTCTGTCCTCCCACCCCCCACAGGCTTCCAGCTTAACAATCAGCTGACCCAGTTGCTCACCAGTAGATACAGAGATAGTCGTCTGCGGGTTGACTTGGACCGCTTTGTGTCCTGCGTGGCCCAGCTCACCTGCCTCTTCTGTAAGTGACCCCTATCCCCACCTGGGAATCTGGGACAACCCACAGAAGGGAGTGGCTGGTGACTGGCACCCCCCTCCCCCCACCTCTCCTCTCATGATAGGTCACTGCAGCCAGCATCTCAGTGAGGGGGAAGAGGTCCTCTACATGACTAAGAGACAGGTGAGGGAAGGCCTGGGGTGGAGGCAGGGCATCTACAACCCTGCAGGGCCATCAGGGTCGGCGGGTCTCAACTCTACCCATTTCTCTTACAGTGGATGGAGCTAGCCACTTTTTCCTAGAACCTTTTCTTCTTGGAAGGAGACAAAGCACAGAGAAAGGGGACATGGCCTACTTGGAGAGAGAGAAACCCAAAAGGAAGGCCCCAGATCCAGACTTCCTCTCCCTTGTCAGAAAGGACAACCAGGCAGGGAGGGAGTGGGAGGGCAGGCTATGGTCAATAACATTCCCCAGGACAGGTGTCCAGCCTTGGGGCGATCTAAGCTCTGGGAACTTTCTAGTCCTTTCCAGGACAGAGAGCTCTCTGTGAGGTGGCTCTAATTAATCTTCCTTCCCTTGCAAACCTTTAGGCATCTGACCTGGAGTCTAAAACAGTAAATAAACAGAAAAGAGAGACAGAAGTGGAGTACATTTTGGAAATCATTCTTAAAAATATTACACATTTTATTGTCCTGCTGGTTTTTCCAGAAAAAAAAATTGAAGAGAATGAACACACACACACACACACACACACACACACACAAAAAAAAAAAAAAAAAAAAAAAAAAGACAAAACCACAAACAGAGAAGCAGCCAGTCCAGCCTTTTTCTCCCCTAAGCCAGGCCCCCAGACCCTCCCATCAGGGGGAATCCCCAAAGACTAGTCCCTGACAAAAGACAACAAAGAGAAAGAAGGCAAACAAGGGAAGGGCAGAGGGAGTCAGGATAATCAGCTGATATCTTAATTACAAGACCAAGAAAGACAGCAAATACATGTTGCTAGGCGAATATATATTTATATAATAAATCCGTAAGTTAATAAAGTAAATAGTAACTCTCTGAAAGTTTTTAATTATTTTAAAAGTTTTTTTTTGTGGGGATTTGATGGGTTGTTTTTTTTTAATTTTTTTTTACATTTTTTCTATTTTTTGGTCCTTAGAGAACTTGCTGAGGGAGAGTGCAGTCAGAGTGAGAGCGGCATGCTTAGTGAGGGACAGTGTGTGAAGCTGGGCTGAGCCTCACTGCTCACCATGCTCACGCCCTTTTTCAGGACACGTAGCAGATCCCCCATTCTGTGACTCCTCCTCCACTACTCCAGCTCCTCTCAAGTTCAGCCATCAGCAACTGCTGCTCCCTAACTCCCAACACCAATAAATGACCATGATCTAAGATGCCCTGGTCGACTCAAGATCTATCCCTCTTTAAACATCTTTATATGGAAAAGAAGTAGGAGGGGGAGAGAGGACAGGAACAGGACAGCTTAGAGGAAGAGGAGGCTGTGGGCCGAGGAGGTACCCAACCTGTGGGGCAGCCACCAGGGAACCCATATTCTGAGGATGCTGGGTTGCCTCCCCGTTCCTTTGTCCCATCAGAGAACTGGACCCAAGAGGGTTCCTAGACAAGGCACATGGGCTTTGGCCCTGAAGGGAACAAGCTGTAATAGGGCTCTGTGGAGGAGGGGAAAGAGTTTATCTGCTGGGATTATGGGGGAATAGTGAGTGTGTGAGTGTGTATCTGTGTGTTGGGGGTTGGGTGTGCCAGGGGTGATATGAGGCTGAGGAGACATGTTATCATGATGCTGTGTAGCTTGGGGAAGGAGGCCAGTCTTCATTTCACGAGGGTATCACCTCAGCTTACTTTAAAAATATATATATATATTATATATATTTATAACAGACCAGAATGATTTACTCTAAACTCCCCCTTCACCATTACCCCTGCCCCAGGCTGGGGAACTCCTGGCCAATCAATTCAGAGAGAGGAGAGCTCCTGCCCCTTCCCACCCTCCCACAAAAAGGAAGGAAAGAGAGAGAGTGTGCACTTTGCATAGATATCTGGTCAGGTCAGAGAAAACTGGACTATAACAAGCCCCGCCCAGAAGGAGAAGGGGGCTTGGGGCCGCCCCCCCCTCCCAAGAGATGGAGATGGGAGAGGGCGGTTTGGTCTCTGTGTCTCCTCAGTGAGGGGCGGCAGGGGGCTCACAGGTCACTCTCGCCATAGAGGGCTGTGGAGAAGGATTTGTAGTCCAAGGCTCCAGGAGCAGCATCTGGGCCCTGGTACGGAGCCATGCGGGCGATGCAGTACTCGGCCTGGTCTGGGGGCAGCTCCCGCCGAAGCTCCTCGGCTGTGATGAAGTTCTGGCAGGAAGAGGAAAACCTGAGCCCGGGGAGGGGGGGGGGGGGGGGCCCCAGCCCTGGGACTGCTCTTCAGTTCCCTTCCCCCAGAATTGTGGCAGAGTTAATTTCATAGATAAGCCTGCCAGAATCTCTGTTGATCCAGAATTCAGGATTCCCATCAGGCCCTTCTGGACCTTGTTTGGATTTCAGTGAGCCCACTTCTTGCACTTTCTCTTCTACATACCAAGAGAAACGTTTACTTCAGCTCTCTCACAGGGTGGAGATCAGGTGTGTGGTCCTGTTTTCCATACCACTGTGCCCTAGCCAGGGTCCACCCATTACTTGGTGCATGACCTCAGCCAGAGCCAATTACTTTGCTAAGGCCCTCTTAAGCTCTGATCCCTCCTTATGCTCCCACCCATGCATGATCGGGGGGCAGCGGTGGGGGTAAGAGGGAGTGTGCCCTTCCATTTCTGCTCTCTGATGGCATGACCTACTCTGAGTCAATCCTCCCTAACTGTTAGGCCTCCTCAAAGCCCTGCTAGAGGTAGGTCATCTCTGCTTCTGAGTACCAGTCAGCTCACCTTATCTCCAGCCAGGACCTTGAAGGAAGCAATAACTTGGTCAGCTGTGTCTGTATCGGTGGTCTCTCGGGACATGAAGTCAATGAAAGCCTGGAATGTCACGATGCCACTATTGTTGGGGTCCACAACGCTCATGATGCGGTTGAATTCAGCATCACCCTGAAGGGGAGTGGGAAGAGATGGGAGGTGTTGTTACTGCACTGTTCAGGGATCTTTCCTCCCTGCCTGAGGGGAGGAGCAAGCCCTTGGTGGGCCTAATGCACCCTATCTCCTGCCACAGAACCCACTAGCCAACCAAGCTCAGCTCCCATGCTAAAGTGAGCTTCCTCTTTAAAGGATGAAAGACCCTGGTTCTCTGTTGACAGTTTGGTATCACCCCCCCCTTTTTTAGAACCCTAGAACCCTGCTTAAACTTAAGCATTCACTAAGGTTCTCCTTGTCTCTTTGATGGCACCTAGCACAAGGTTAGGCATGTTCAGCACTACCCATTTTCCAGGCTAGTCTTCTGACAAGTATGGGTCGCCCCTGATCCAGGGAAGAAGGGAGAAAACCAGCACTTCACCTTCTATGCTCTGGGAGCTCGGCTGCCCATGTTTGCTAGATCTGTCCCCTCCCCCCAAATCCAAAATGACTATGCACTTAAACCTAGGCTACCAGCCAATTCTGCCCATAGGTACCAAAGAGGGAACAGGGTAAAAAGGGAAAGGGAAAAAGATAAAATGGGAAGGGGGTGTGGTGAAGAGAAGTAGAGGGAAAAAAAGACTTCCTCTGTCTTGGGGTTTGGCAAAGCCAAGAGCGCAGGGATGCTGGGAGAGAAAGTAAAGGGCTCTGGGCAAGTCAGCGAGGGGCAGCAGGGGTGGTGGGAGCAGCCGGAGGTAGAGTGACCCTCCCACCGGGCCGGGTCAAAGGCAGAGAGAAGACAGGAACGCTGTGTTCCTTTCCAGGGGAGCTGGGAAGTTTGGAGGAGGAGGAGAAGGAGGAGAGGGCAAGAGAGCGCAGAGCGTACCAGGCTATATCCTGTGGAGATAAGCAGAGCTCGGAAGTCATCAGCGTCCATGCTGCCAGTCTGCTTCTGCTCCGAGGGAAGGCCCCAGAACGGGGGATGAAGAGAAGGAGGCGGCACACGTAAGAGGTGGAGGATGAAAAGCAGGAAAGAGAGGCGAGGGGGGATGGAGGAACGGACAGAGAAGGCCAAGAACACTCAAGGTAAGAGAAAAGTATGGGAAGAGCAGAGGGCAAAGAAGATGGACAGAACAGCAATGGTTTAAATGGTGAATGGGAGTGGGAGAAAGGGGGGGAGAGAGAGAGAGGCGGTTAATCAAACTGTTGGGTGGGCAGGCCCAGCAGGGCATTCATACCTGTCGGTCATTCTCCACATCGTAGCCCAGGCTGATGAGGCATGCTTTGAACTCCTCAGGCCCCAGCGCCCCGCCGTGATCCTGCCGAACCGTCCAGGGGGGCACAGTCCGGACCCCACCGAGCAGGAGGGGAGGAGGGATGGGCATGGAAACCAAGGCCGGAGACAGGGAGAAGGAGCCATGAGGCCACATGCAGGGTTGGGGAAGGGGAAGAGGGACACATGGGAAAGCAGACAGGAGGGAAATACATCATTAGAGGGTGACACAGACACAGTGACCTAGGGAGAGGGGAAGGGGTGTGGGGGAACGGAATTAGAGGTATAGAGGAGGCATGAGCTTGTCTAGCCAGACTCCTGACAGAAGGAAGCTTTTAGCTAGTTCCTCTGACATGAATTTCTGGCTCAGCCCCATCTTCTCTTCCTTACGTGGGTGACCTTGAGGACAGTAGAAGGCATACTCCCCCTGCATTAGGTAATAGGCAGTAATGGAGGTGAGGAGTCCTCAGCAGGGCAAGCTTCCACAGTTAGGGTACACTCTCCTCTCGACCAGCCCATGCAAGAGCTTTGCAAAAGCCGTCTGTGTAGGACTGAGCTCCTTTTGGCCTTGCAGATGGGCCTGGGGATTGTCACCACTCATGACCTTTCTCATAATGCCTTGTATGAGTGTTAGCTGTGTTTTTGTAGCTGTCTTCTCCGGCCTCTGGAATTAGACCGTAAGCTCGGTGAAGGCAGACAGTGTGACTGTGCAGCTCTCTAGTCTCTTACCCTGTCTCTCCCTACCCAAAAATGCTGCAGAGGCCTGCTCGGTCAGTGCTAAATCAACAAACGAAGGAAGGAATGAATGAATGAAGGTGGGGGTTAGGGAAGGAGGGGAAGAGGACACCAGGAAGGGTTCTGGATGAAGTGGGCAGTGGAAAACAGCCTGGTTTGGGAAGGGTATAGGCGGCAAGTGGCACAGAGGGGAGCAGGGTTGAGTCCACTCACTTTGTCGAAGTGGTTGAACGATGCCCGGAACTCTTGCATCTGCTCCTGACTGATGCCCTTGGCATCCCGGGTCAGGATCTGGTTCTCTACCTCGTTGATGGTCCTGGCAATGGTGGTGAGCAGCTGCTCCCAGCCCACACGAATGTGCTACAAAGGAGGGGGGACCAGAACGAGGTGGAGTTAGCTGGCGGCAGGAGCAGGCGCGCTGGGTCCCAAGCCCCTGGAGTGGTGCGCCTACCTCCATGGTGTAATTGGTGTGCTTGTTGTCAAAGATGAGGGCCTCCTGGATAAGCTGGTGCTGCTGCTCCAGGAGGTCCAGGTTAGGCTTATAGTCCACGATGCTCTGCTCATACTGCTTCAGGTGGTTCAGTTGGTCCTCCAGGGTACCGTTCATCTCAATAGAAATGCGCCCAATTTCCTGGGTTGAGAAAAAGAAGGAGAGTCCCTGATTGAGTGAGCTTCTTCCTCCCCCCCAATAATGCTCCTGCCTAGGGCAGACAGCCCCTTCCTTCTTTTCTCCCACTGCATCTCAACAGGAACTGGGCCTTCCAGCTTCTAGGGTCTCTTTTTATCACCATGCCCACCATCCTGGACAAATATCAATGCCACGCTACCTTTTGTGCCTCTGCTCAGGCCCCAGCGAAGCCTCCCTGGCCACTCTATCCCCAACTGTCCCTCCTCCGAAGCTTAAAAAAAAACGAGAGCCCAACCCCAATGCCTTCACTGAAGAGTTGTGTGTATGGAATCTTATTCCTTGCAGTCTCCTGCAGCACTCAGACACTGGCTGTCATGGACAGCATCAGACACCAGGTGGCGCTCTAAGCCCATGGCCAGACCTTGCTGACCAGCTCCTCCCTCACCTCCATCTTGGTCTGGATCCAGGGGCCCACAATGTTGGCCTGGCTGGCAAACTGCCGGCGGAGGCGCTCGTTGGACTGCTGCTTGCTCTGCTCCTCCAGCAGGGCATCGTCGCGCTTTGGCACAAGCTGCTGAACCTGCCCAGGAGAAAATTTGTGAAAAGGGGGTGTTCAGGGTCATCAGGCCAGCCTCAAGAGCACAGAGCTGTTTCCAGCCTGCCTCTTGGGCTTACCTTCTCCCACTTGGAATTGATGATATGAGGGGTGACGGTGGTGTAGGGGTTGCTCCCCAACAGCTTGATGTGGTTACACTCAGCAATCCTCTGTGCTTCCCCATGGATGGCCAGGATAGCCTCCCGCTCCTTGTCGGCATCTGGCAGGGTAGACTTGAACTGGTCGTGGGCTGCGATTAGGCCCTGGAGAGTAAGTGCAGGCAGGGATCAGACTGTGAGCAGGATGTTGGGGCTCCAGAACTGAGGAGGATGGCAGGCGCCAGGCTGGTGCTGGGGGTGCTGAGGCAGGCCCTACCTCGATCTCCTCAATGGTGTGTACAATGAACATGTCCTGCAGGTCCTCCATCGCACTCTCCATCCAGTTGTTGAACGGCGCCGCGCGCTTGGCATATTCCAGGTGCAGCTGGTCGATGGTCTCCAGCTGCTTCTCTGTTTTCTGAAGCGGGGAGAATGGTGGTAGTGGGTGGGGAAGCCCAGGGCAGCCCCAGCTGCACCTGCAGGACACCAGGCTCTGCAGGAGGCCTCCGGGACACAGAAGCCTGCCCCTCAAGGCTGGGGTGGCCCCTTGTACTTGGCCCACTCTCACTGCTGTGGAGTTTTCCTTCCCTGCCCCTCTGTAGCCAGGTGACAGCTATTCAAAGGGCCCTCCCCGCTACCATGAGCATGCTCCCTCTCCTCCAGGCCCTGGCACAGCCCTGAGGCCCTCCCTGGGTACTCAGGCTTGTCGGTGCCACCTGACAATGAGGCAAGAGCAACACTCCAGCGAGGAACCAAGGAGGCCCAGAGCAGGGGATTCTCTGGCCACCCTGTCATGCCGCTGAGCAGCACTCAACTAATCAGACCTCCCTCATATGTGCACTGGGTACTCTGTCCTCACTGCCCATCTGCACTTCTGATGTCTGGAGAGAAGGGGTACTTGGCAAGTGTGGGTAGTGCCAGGACATTAAGAGGCTCTGTTATTTTATCTCTGTGCCCAGACCAAAGACCTCACCTCAAGAGCTTCTCTTCGACTGTGAGTCAGTGAGCCAAGCGCATCCCACTGGTCACAGATCTTCTGGCACCGAGTATTGACACTTGGGGAATCATAATAATCCAGTTCACTGTGAAAACAGGGAGAGAAATACTGTGGAGGCCCATTGAGGCCCATTCTCCTCAGCATCAACAGTGCTCTGCTCATCTATCAGAGATGCTTAATGGTACAGGCTGGTCCATCACTGCTTATGACAAGGAAGTAGATGAGATGATCTCTTGAGGTCTCACATTAATTAAAGGCTTTCCAATGGGGCTAATGTCACACACATGGGGGCAGGCAGCACCAAAAGCCATCAAGGTTCCAGAAGGATTATCATATATCGAATTTGCCAAGGTGAGTAAGGTAGGGCAAGGGAGCCCAATGGCCATCAAGAAGGGCTTGGCCTCTCCAAGCATTAACACTGGAGAGGGTAAAAAGCAGGCAGAAGAGGGGAGGCCTGTGCAAAGGGCAGTTCTAGACAAGGAACAGACAGTTATTTTGGGAGCTCTCTGCTGGAACTGAAGGATTTTCCATTAAGTCATGCCCTGGGCCTCCCACTTCTAGGTGGTAGACACCCAATGTAGGGGAATAAGGCATACATTCATTGGCTCCCCACAGGCCCAATGCTGAGTGTACTAATTGCGCGCATGAGTTTATCTGACTGGGGTGGGGAAGTGAGGAAAAAAATCCCAGGCTGCCTGGAAGCTCTTACAATAAGAGTATTCTAATCGGGGAAAGAAGCGAAGGGGGTTGGGAGTGCCAGGAACAATAGTGCCACTGTACTTTCCACTCTCCCCTTGGGATGCAGGGCTGGGGGCAGCCTTGCTCAAACACAGCCATGCAGTGAGCATGTGGGCCAGCAGGACCCACAGGGAGGGAGGCAGAGGGAGGCCAAGAAGCCCTCCCACCAAAACCATCCTACTAAAACAACCTAGGGTCTATTTACATGACTCAGATACTGTGCAGAAGGAGGCTGCTCAGGAAGGCCTCTGGTGATAAAAGGACTGGTGTGAAAGGAGACAAAACCTAGGGCCACAGAAGGGCGCTAGTTCTTCATTCCCCAAAGGTTAGACCGTGAAGGGCCAGTATTGGTTTCCTTTAAGGATGTGTCCCCACCCTGGGCCCCATGGGGGAGAGGTGGTGACATACTTCAGCTCCTGGGCAATGGCAGCAATCTGCTCCACGCGGTCCTGGTGGGCTGCCAGGTCGCTCTCAAAGGCTTCGTGTTTCCTGATGAGGGCTTTGATGTCAGACAGGGTGGCGGTCTCATAGTCCTTCTGTTTCAGCATGGCCTCCTTACCTGGGGGATAGGGGTCAGAGAGGCATGGCCAGAGCTCGGCAGCAGAGACCCAGGAAAGGAAGACAAGGAGCAGAGCAGGTTCCGGTGCAGGCCCAGCCCCAGGCTTGGGGAGGAAAGGACTGGGCAGTCCTAGTGGCACTGGCTGTGGGGCTAGGTTTGGGAACTGGAAGGCAGGCACCTTAGGCCCAGAGAAGCCATATTCGTGATGGTTTCAGGTGGTCACATTTTAGGTTGTTTTCAATGACTAATGCCTAAGAAAATTGATTGAAGGATTAGGGGTGCCTAACCTAGAGAAGATAAGATTGGGGATAAGGGGAGAAGGGGTAGGGGGGAAGGGGATTAAACGTGCCCTGTTTGGTGCTAGAGAGCAGAACTAGAAGGAATGAAAATAAATTTAAAAAGGGCAGACTGCAGTCAGTTAAAAAAAAAAATCAAACTTTCAAAAGCAAAACAGACTGTTCTGGGAGCTGAGGCTTGTTAGGGACCCTGAACAAGGGAGCATTATTACTGTTCAGGGATGAAACAAGATGAGCTGGTTTATGAAATGCCTCCTCACTTTCACGGCACCATTATGTGAATGAAGGCAGGGCTGGAGCTGGGCCTGAGGCAGAAAGGAGGGAAGAGGGCTGGATGGAGGCCCAGCACAGAACCTGAGGGCCTGGGGGCTGGCCCTGATCTCTATCCAGAGCTTTCCTAGGCTAAGTTACACCATCCCATCTTTCCCAGGCTCTGTACAATGGGACAGCTGGAAGTACGAAGGGTTTGTCTGTCAGGCCTTTTGAAGGAGACAAATGCTGTTATTAGGCTTGGAGTCTGAGTAATTATACACCTGAGAACAAAAGCCAAAGGAGAACATCAGAGAAAGTTCACACTTTTTAGGGGAACTTTAGAGAAGAAAACCATTTCCAAGGAAAGGAGGATGCCAAGGTCTATGTTCATAACAAGTATCTCCTGTGGGCACTGACTGGGCCATTGGTACTTGGATTGATTTCACTGGCTCTGATTGGCTATGGTCTTTCAGAAAGCTTAGGCTCCAGGCGTGCATTCAGTGACAGGTCCAGAGACCCAGGACTTGACTCCCTCAGAGCCTTCTACCCAAATCCAATAAAGTTATAAAGGCAGAAAAGGCAAGTCCTCCTTTCCGGCCTCCTACCAAGGGTAAGCACCATAATGAGTGGACTGCGTCTTTCCTTACGCTAACACAAAACCAAAAAAATGAGGAGTTTGGACTTGGTTGGGCAGGGTATGGAGAATGAGAGCCAGCGTTCACACAGAGCACTGTGAGATTTGAAGAGTGTTTTATGTGCCACCTAACTGGCCCTCACAACAAGCCTGTCAGGTAGATGCTCTCAAGGTCCCCATTACTGAGGTTGGAAGAGGCTCAGCAGCTTGCCTGGAGGCAGGATCCCAAACGAGGACTTCTGACTCCAAGTCCATTGTGCTGCCTGCCAGGCCAATGAGAATGGCAGAAAAGACTGCCTTAGCCGGGGCTAAGGGTAAGGAAGTCACCGTTCTCTAAGAGCATTTCCTCCCTGTGCCTACAAAGAGCACTGTAAGGCCATTAGTCAGTGGGGAAGCCAGAGGGCCAAGTCAATAGCAGAAGTAATTTAGGCAAAGACAAGCTGCCCACATTAACCCACCCGGGAGGAAGGAGCAAAAATTTGGAGCCTTTTTGTCTCATATCAGAAGGAGGAAAGAGGTACCATTTTCACACGACCCCACAGCTGGGAGAACAAGAGCTTTGGCTCTGGGGAAGGAGAGTACGACAGCCAGTATAGGGATCTGGACAGACACCAGAGAAAGAACAGCATTAACTTCAGACAGAACTCAAAAACCCCAGGGCTAGGGAAGCCTTCCCCAGAATGGCCTGAGGAGGGCAGCGTGCTAGACCCTGCTGCTGAAAAAACTCTGGTAAAGAACAGACTCCAGTGGGTCAGAGGAAGGGACTGGAGGGATCTAGCTCAAGATACTCACTTAGAAACTAGTCTGTGGCCAAGGGGTGATCTGGCAAAGGTCACTCAACACACAAAGGGATCTGTGACTTTGCCGATGCCCTGCTATGACACAGACCGGCCGCCAGCGGCGCCTCACCAACTCTGGGAAGTTCCTTTGTCACTTGGCCTCCCACGAACCCCTCCAATGACGGTCCCTGACAAGTGAGCTTCACCCTACTTTACACTCTCTTGCTAGTTACAGTGAGAGGTCTGAACAAGACAAGGCCTCTGTGGTTCTACCTTTTCTGAAGAATCTTATGTAACTTCGATGTGTGGGGGAGATACCATAAGAAAAGCTGGTGTTCTGTTCAACTGAATCAAAAGCTTTTTAAAAAAAAATAGCACAGGAGCATTTTGGGATTTTTGATCTTTTAGTCACCTGTGGTACGCTGTGGACTAGACCATCGCCTGTGACAACCTGTCTGCTCTGACCCTGAATGTCTCAGAGCCTCCCCCTTCTGACTCAGCCCAGCTTCTTTGCCTTCCTCTCTATCCACCAGTGCCTTCCCCACCACGGTCCAAAGGTGCTGGGGTGATGCCTCTGAGGATGAAATCTTGAACAGGTTTCATTCCAACCCAGCATTTGCTTGTGGTTTTCCCTTTTGATTTCATTCATTCATTCACTCACTCACTCATTCATTCATTCTCCCTACACAAAGATGAGTCTGGCTGGGACCACAGAAGCCAAGATAAAAGGGAACTGATGGGAGCAGGGCATTTGTACTCATGCCTAGAGCTAACAGGCAGTCACTGGAGAGTTTCATAAAATCTCTCTGCCTCTCTAACCTGTCTAAATTGCAATTATGTAGAGGTGGTTTTTTCTGCATACTTCTCAGGAGCACTGAAATACAAGATGAGTGGCTGCCCTGTAAAATACCAATGCCCCCCAAAGCCCAGGCCCTAAGAACCCTGCCATTTAAGCACACGTTTCTCCCCCTCTTTGGGGGGTTCATTTGTACAATGCTGTCCCTTCAGCAGCCAGTCCATGTGCTGGCCAGCAGATGAGGCTCTCCCACAAAGGACTACATTTCTATTTAAAGACAGGCTAAGAACCACGTGATTCTGAACACACTCTATCCCCTTCTCTGCCAATGCCACTGCACAAACGGAGGCTGGAGCTCACTTCACGAGAAGACCCTCAGCAGTTTTTCTTAGTTTCTGGTTTGCAACAAACCCATGGCCAGAGTCCTGTGATGAGCTTGTTTGTGGAAAACCTCTAGATACAAAGGCAGAGGACCCGAGTTCAAAAAACTGGAGCTGCCACTTTCTTTGTCACACACACACACATACACCTTTGTGTTAAACAATTAAGACAATCTATCTAGGAAATAAGGAAGAGGGTGGGGCTGTAACAAGGTTCCAAGCTGAAGGAAGGAAAGCAGCTTTCCTCAAATGCCAATTCTGTGCTGGGCACCGTGCTAAGGGCTTTCTAATTATTATCTCACAACAAGCCTGGGAAGCGAGTACTATGATTCTCCTCATCTTACAGTTGAGGAGATCAGGGCAGACAGAGGAGAAGTGGCCACACAGCTAGGAGTGCCTGAGGTCTTCCTGACTCTGGGCCAAGCACCTAGCTGCGTCTAAAGACAAAGGAGACAAGCCTAGGACTCCTGTGATGGACTCAGCTTCCCCAGGAACCCTGAAGAGCTGGCTGAGAGGGCCCATAGGAGAGAGGCTGCGTCTCCACTGAAGAACAAAAATCAACTCTGTCTTAATGGGCCAGTGCTCTGGCTCCAAGGTGAACAAACCACATTCCTCTCTTCTCAGCCCACAAACCCAGAGCAGATTAGGGGTTTGGGGGAATCTCCTGGATAGCTCAGGAACATGAGGGAAACATGAATGTCTGAGAAGCAGACTGCTCCAGTCAGCTGCCCCCAAGGAGGGGCAGCACTAGCTTATGTGACAAGATACTGTCTGCTCTGCAACTCCCGGTGCCTGTCTGGGCTTGACAGCTGAGGGGGCTGACTAAAGGCCGCCACTACAATTCTGAACCACGGACAGTGAGGCTGGCTTTTCAGTGCAGTTAATCTTTCTTCAGAGCCAACAATCAAGGGATTGGGAAAAGAAGCAATGGGCTAAACAAAGGGAAAAAGATAGAAGGCCAAGTCTAGGGGCTTTTCCAGGCTCCTCAGACTCTGACACTCTAGCATGCACACCTGGCCATCCCTCAGGGGAAGGGAGCCTGACAAGACATGCACGAATGGGGGTGCTTTGGGCCAACAGAAGAGCAGACAAAGCGCTGAGGCATGTTAGACTAAACTGTCCTTTGCAGAGAAGCATCATTCTCAGGCACGACTGGGTCCTGAGGAAGCAGGGGAAGACAAGCAAAGGCCCTAGTTCTGAGGAGTCAAAGATCTGCTTCTTGGTCTCCAGCCTCTCCCACTTAGAGGGACTGTAACGACCAAGCTGGGCCCAAAATGGAGTCTGTTCCTCAGTATTTCTGATGAATCCATACACATTCTGGACAAAGTGTGGAACAAAACGTGTTCGGCAAAACTCATAGGGATTGAACAGGCTGTGTTGCAGGGGGAGAGTGGGTTGGTTGTTCAGTATTCCATGCAAAGAAGAGTGAGTGATTCAAAACTATAACAGTACTCATCAATCTATAACACAGGAATTAAGTATTTTTGGGGGAGGTGAGAAGGCAATTGGGGGTCAAGTGACTTGCCCAAGGTCACACAGCTAGTAAGTGTGTCAAGTGTCTGAGGCCAGATTTCTACTCAGGTCCTCTGACTCCAGGGCTGGTGCTCTACTCATTGTACCACTTAGCAGCCCCCAAATTAAGACATCTGACTGGTGAATTTTCAATTTGAAAAAAAAAAGCTGAGAAGACAGTACTGCTGTCTTTAAGATCATGGTGAGTGTAGAAAGAGAAAAAAACAACTTACCCTTTAAAGCCTAGGACATTAGAACTGAGCGAGCGGGGGCGGCTAGGTGGCGCAGTGAGTAGAGTACCGACCCTCGAGTCAGGAGGACCTGAGTTCAAATCTGGCCTCAGACACTTGACACACTAACTAGCTGTGTGACTTTGGGCAAGTCACTTAACCCCAAGTGCCCTCCAAAAAGCAAAAAAAAAAAAAAAAATATATATATATATATATATATATATATATATTAAAAAGAAAAAAAAAAAGAACTGAGCGAACGCCCAAAGAGGCAGCATGCTGGAGTGGGAGGAATGCTGTCAGCAGAGACCTGGGTTTAAACCCTGGCATCACTAATTAGTAGGGCTGTGATGATGGGAAAGTCCTTTAACCTCTCTGTGAACCTGTTCATTCACTTCAACCTGTTTTCTCATGTGTAAAATAGGAGTAACAATCCCCTCACTCTCTACCTCCGAAAGTTTCTGTGAGGAAAACGTTTTATGACCCTTCAAATGTTAGTGAAATGTTACCATCAGAAAGATCAGACCATCAGACTTGAGAATATACATAACTATTCCCTAGCTGGGATGAGCTGCCCAGCAGTCAAGGCCAGAGAATTGCTGGGGATCTTCAGGGACACTGGGCTGGGAAGAGCAACACCAAGGGTCAGATACCCAGCTTTATGGGGCCTCGAGGGTCCTTCTGCCTGGCCGTGGCCATGGCCATGGCCGTGGCAGTGGCAGTCTCCCTTCAGACCTCTCTGATGGGACACTCGGGCTGAGGGGTTGGAGACAGACAGGCAAAGAAGAGACATGAGCGGGTTACTCAGGTCCCTACCATCGGTCCATGCTTCATGGATGGAGGCTTTCTGCCCAAACTTCTCCGCCAGGTGATCCAGCCTCTCCAGCCGCCGAATCACATTGAGCAGCCACTCTTCAAAGCCCTTCTCTGCCTGCTCCAGATGCTGCCAACAATTGTTGATGTCCTAGAAATCAAAGCACAGAAAGAAATCATTCAGAGTCACTGAATGAAAGCTCGCTTTTATGTTCACAGAGAAAGGACAAGGAATGGTGTCCCAAAGACTGTTCTCAAATTCTCGTGTGTGTGTGTGTGTGTGTGTGTGTGTGTGTGTGTGTGTGTGTGTGTGTGTGTGTGGGTGGCGGGGGGCAGGCTAAGAAACCAATCTGAGCCAACACGACACTTGAGGAGCCCCTTCGACCCTTCTCCCCTTCTATTACCCAGGGGCTCCTATGGAAGAGTTCCAAGGTCAGTCCTTGGGACTGAATGATTTAGAGGTAGAAGGGATCTTACAATTGGAAATGATCTAATCCAAACCTCTCATGTGATTAATGAGATAACATGGGCCCAGAGTGGGGATGTCACTTGACCAAGGCCATGTAAGCACCCCCAGAGGGATTTAGCTTCCAAGTACCAAGTTCCAGGCTCTTTCCCAAACACCCATTTTACTCTCACTCCCAAAGGAAGATAGTGACAATTAAAGACTGTCCATCTTGATGAATCACTTACTGACACCATCTTGCCCTCAGAGGGCATGAAGGCAGGGCGGTTACTCAGCCGGAGTTTGGTCTGCAGAGTATTGAAATTGATCTCCAGCTGGCACTTCTCCTGCACTTTGGGTGGCTTGTGCACCCGCCGGTAATCACGGAAGTCCTCAAGCTTCTGCTGCATCTCTTGGATGGTCTTCTGAGGCACACGGTCTTCTAGCCAAGGAATGGTACGTCGGATCCACACCAGCAGCTGGAGAGTCAAGGAAAGCCAGGTTTGCACCAGTGAGGAAGCTTATACTATACTTTCAGCAGTATTACACACATACACAGCAAATGTGGACACCATAATCCCAGGAAGAAGAAAGGCTGGAATCTGAAAGTTGAGGGGCTGATTTTTCTAATGTGGTTTCAATCCATAAAGGGGTTGGTTTTCGGAGGACAAGAACATGATATCCCTTCATACCTAATGAGAGTTATGAGTCACCCATGACAAGCACAACTTTGTAGTTACAGAAAATATAGGTTGTGTTTATTAGTAAGTTGAACTGATTAACGGCAAGACTGTCTCCTGAGCTGCTACTTTAGATGCTGGTCAGTGACAGCTGACGTATTACACTAATGATACTCCACCCCCTACCATGGAACCAGCCCAATCGTGTTACACACTCACAAAACAGTACACACACATGCTTTCCCCCCCCACCCCCTCAACTGTTTGCATCAGCCTACGACCAGATGTCAAGAGAGGTGGGTCTGGGGGCAGCTAGGTGGCATTGTGAATAGAGCACCAGCCTTGGAGTCAGGAGGACCCAAGTTCAAATCTGACTTCAGACACTACACACACACACACGCACACACACGCACACACACACGCACGCACACGCGCGCCATGCAACCTTGGGTAAGTCACTTAACCCCAACTGCCCTGCCTTCCCCCTCCAAGGAAAAAAAAAGAAGAGGTGGGTCTGGCCCTTCCCCTTGGCTCTAGCCCAGAGGGGACTCACATCACTGGCCAGCTTCTCATAATCCTCCATGAGGTGCTCATTCTCTTGATTGACGGCCAACACCTTGCAGATCCTGTTAGCTGCAGTCTCAGCCTAGTGGAGCAGGCAAAAGAGCACAAAGACAAATGTCAAGGTCACAGGGGCCACTCTCCAGCCTAGGTCCCAACTGCCCCCTCCCACTCACCCCCAACCCTGAAAAACATGGGGAAGAAAAGGAAGCAAGTCAGTCCCAAGCAAGATTAAGTCCTGAAGAACTCACAGTGCTGCCAGCGTTCACTGGCGCTTGTATCCCCATGGTGTGCTCCTAAGGAAGGCTCCCAGGCTGCCCAGCTCCCCAAGATGGAGCCCAGCCTCAATACTGCCACTATTGTTATGCCAGGTCAGGAAGAGACATCCAAACACCAGAGCTAGACAGCAGCCCCCAGCTAAAAGGCCCACTGTCCATCTGGACAGGTGCAGCATTTCTGGTGCCGACACATCCATGTAGTGTCAAACCTCCAGATTTTTCTTTTTAATAAATGAATTCAACTGCAACCTGGCATGCTCCCCTAGCATTAAGAGGAGTTTGGGAAAGGCAAGGTAGGGGAGCCAGGTCGGCAAGAGACATAGATGGAACTAATCTAGAGTTTCTGATGTGGGCAGGCCTGTAGAGTCTCTTCTCAGTGGCCTGGCTGGGTGGGCGGCCATACGGTGCCTTTGAAAAGAGTCTGAATGCACAGTACAAGAGTTGTGCCCCTTCCCCTCACATAGCCCCTGTCATCTTCCCAGCAGAATGTGCTTCCTATGGGAAACTCCAGAAAGCATAAATTATCCTCAGAGATGAAGGGGGAGAGACACAGTCACAAAGAATAAGGAGACTGAATTCAAGGTGATCAACATTGGGAATGAATCTAGTAGCACCTTGAAAAAACTGGCACAGGGCCACCGCCCTAGCTTCCTGCCCTTTTGCTCTCCCTAGGGCCAGCGCTGCTTTCTTCAAAAGATCATGAAACAAGGGCCACGGAACTTAAGGAAGGTGAGGGAAACCACACAGAGAAAGGAAAGTGGAGAGAACAGGTACCTTTCAGGAAGCACAGAAAGGATCCAAGAGGAGGACTTGAAAGCCAGACAGCAACAGAAATAGTGAGGAGGGTCTACAGAAGGATGGGGAAGGAAAACAGAAAAGGCTAGGGAGGTGAGCTACCAAGGGCCTCCATAATCATGAACTCTAATATGGGTACCAATACTGTATCTAATACAATACCGTATCTAATATGGCTTGAGCTGAGTGCCCTCCCCAGGCCCCACCCTTGCAGACTCCACTAGCCTCCCCATTCAGCCAAAAGGGAGCCTGCAGCAAGAATTGGCAAGGGAAGGGTGGGCATGCCCACATATGCACACAATCACACACTCATTCTGGGGCGCACTGGCACATGCTGCAAGATGCTTAACAGAAGCCAGAGTGCCATGCGAAGGGTGCAGTGTATATAAGCTAATGCAGAAAAACTCCCCAAAGAGAATGTCAGGGAAGCATCAACACAATGAAGTCTTGGCTGGGGGGAGGGGAGGATGTTAGTCCTTAACCTTTGTCCAAAACAGAAATCAACCAAAGGACTTAAAGAAGATGAGCTCTGCACTTCCTGTCCTATGACCTCTCCCTTTCTTCAGCAGCCAGTCATGCCCAATCTAGTAAGACTAATACATCTACAGAGCTAATGATGGATGCTGAAAGTAGGCATCTTAGTGACTGGACATAGGACATGTGTGGCACCCCATCACCTCGAGGTGGAGGAAATCACTGCATAAAGTCCTCACCAACACTGCAGATACTTTCCCCCCCCCCCCCCCCCGTGACAAGGGACATGGGGGAGCTGGGCTCTTCACCACAAAGAGCTGAGGGCATTCCTGCTGCGGCAACACAATCCCACTTCCTCCAACACCGAGGAATCAAATGTGGGACACACAGGCCTAGTGGTGCCATGTGGCAGCACAGTAGTTTCCCCCCATGTCTGGCGTACCATGGCTTTCCAGCTCCCAGGCTGCACTTAGGCAGCCCACAACTCCAGAGTTCCCTCTGAGGTGGACAACAGGCTGTCTAGAAAATCTCTGGACTTCCTTTATGATTCTCCATCCCAAAGGAACAGGCTTGTAGAGAAAATGGAATAGTAGCCCCCAGGTGAGGGTAAGGCTCAAATAACAGAAACAGGTTCTCTGGCAGGTCACTTGCCTCCTCACTCATTTCAGCCTTCAGACAACTTAGCTGCCCTTCCCCAAAGTCCATTTCCAATAACCAAACCTAAACAAAACCACAGAGCCCAGGCTATCACAAGTAGGAGGCCTTCCCATGACTAAGGGGAAGAAGCCAATGCCATTCCTAACTTTCCTTTCAGCACTAAACTGACTGAAAAAGCCAGCTTTGCACCACTGTAAGAAGGACAACACAAGAGTAGAAGAGCCCAGGCTCCCCCCATTTCGGGTTGACCTGTTTGGACTGCAGTGGTGTTCAGAGAAGGTCACGACTGAGGATATGGAGACCAATGTCTCAACCAAGATAGCTGGGCTCCACTGAGCCCCTGGGCTCTATTGCAGAAGCTCTGAAGCCAGGAGAGCCAAGCTGGGCCTAGTGCTTTCTTCCGTCCTCGGAGGTATGGGAGGAATGGGGAGGGAAGTGCAGTGCAAGCTCAAGATAAAATGGATTAGTATTTTTCACTCAATTACAAATTCCTCCATGGCCTTTTCAGGGCACTATGGGTCTAGAATGCTTTGAGCTAAGTAAAGAGCTGAACCAAGGAGGAGTAGGAGGCTACCGTGAGCAGCACCTTTCCAAAATTCTGTGAGTTGGCAGAAAATAGAATGTGGTGAAAAGCTGTTACTCCCGCATCATCCCGAGCCCTAAGGCTCTAGCCTTGGACAGATAACAGGGTTAACAGCTCACATCCTGGGCAGGATGCAATTGATGAGAGAGTACTCAATAGATGTTAGCGTGGGAGATCTGGGGTGAAAGAATGCTCAGACAGGAAGACTATCTTCCAATACAATGTTTACTCTGCTACAATCTTAAGATGTTGAGGACAAAGACAGACTTTTCCTACCATACCAGGGTGGGTGGCTGGCACCAGCTGGAGCATCTCTTGGTGCCCCTGCCAGCCAGGATCCTGGGCTGAGCTGAGGCATTATTTCACTCCAAGGTCAGCCCAGAAATCCTTTAGAACAGTGGTTCTCAACCTTCCTAATGCCACGACCCTTTAAAACAGTTCATGTTGTGGTGATCCTCAACCATAAAATTATCTTCACTGCTACTTCATAACTGTAATTTTGCTACTGTTATGAATTATAATGTAAATATCTGATATGCAAGATGTATTTTCATTGTTACAAACTGAACATAACCCACAGGTTGAGAACTGCTGATTTAGAAGGAAGTGATAAGAGTGCCTGGCTTGCTCACTCTGCAGTGGCCTCTTTATAGGTTCTGATGGGAGCAGGAAATGTAGAGGCAGGTACAAGCCGGAGCGGTCTCCTGGTACAATCTATGCCCTGGCAAATACTCTGGAGATTTCTCACAGGGATCCAGCCCCCTTGCTGCAGCATTAAGGGCTCCCCCACCCAAAGCTCACCTTCTGAGCCCCCGAGAAAGCGTGGTAGAAGCAGGACACGTATGTCATGATGGCCTTCTCATCGGGCCTCAGAGTGCCCACAATATCTGTGCAGAGAGAGAGAGAGAGAGAAAGAGAGAGAAAGGCAGTAGAAAGTGAAAAGTGCCAGGGCAGCTGCTGGAGCCAGGGCCCTGGGCTCATGCAGGAGAAGAGAACAAGCATTCGCTCTGGACTGGAAACCAAACCCCAGCTTGGCTACATGATTCTGGTGTGTGTGCCTTCATGCTTGTTCTGTCTCCACAAACTGGTTTCCCAGATTTAGGAGGTGTGGGGTGGACAAAAGAGCTTTAAAAAAGTGGGTTCCATTCCCAAACACACATTTCAATGCTGGAAATTTGCCTGGGTGGTGGCAAGGGGGAGGAGGAGACAGGGCTAAGGAGGGCCTGGCCCAAGCTTGAATGCCCACAATTGCCAGTATGCTGTGCCCAGTGATGCAGTCTGACTGGCTCTGCTGGGGGCAAACACACAGATGAGTACCAAGGGGAAGGGAATGGCTTCCAGTCGGCAAGAGGTCACTGCCATCTGCAAGAGAAATGAGGTGAGCATGGGAGGCTGCAGGGGCAGAGGGACAGCGAGGCAGGCCCAGCCCTCTTCGCCGGGTACCTTCTGCGCTCCCGAAAAGGCATGGTAGAAGCTGGACACATAGGTCATAATGGCCTTCTCATCAGGACGGGCTGTGTTCACGATGTCTGAAAGTGAACAACAAGGGTTAAAGCAGCCGGCAGATGGGAACCTGCTCACTGGGGTGGGGGCTGAAGGGAAGGAGAGGAGGGCACAGGGGTGCCAGGGTCAATGATATACCCAGAAAGCAGTTGGCTGCCGCCGCCTAGGAGACAACATTAGTGTGATAGAAGCACTGTACCCCCAGTTCTGCCATTAGTCAGCTGTGTCCCCTCGGTTTGGCTCTTTCCCCTAGGACCTCGGATGAGCCCTCTGTAAAAAGATAGGACCAAATAAGACAATCTCTATGGCCTGACATACTCTCTGTCTTCTTCCAATGGCACAGTATTTAGGAAGCTCCTAAGATCACACCAAAAAAAAGATCCAGGTCAGAAGGACTGCTTGCAAGGCCCATCTCTCTGGAAGAGCAGGCCCATCAGAACAGGAACAGGGCTGCTCCAAAGGAAGCTTTCTGCTCTCAGGAGAGAGTCGCTGAGCAACTCAGGTTGCTGAGTCGCCTCAGTCCTGTCTAGCTCTTCATGACCCAAGCCAGTCCATGGGGGTTTCTTGGCAAAGATCTTGGAGAGTTTGCCATTTCCTTCTCCAGCTCATTTTACAGATGAGGAAACTGAGGCAAATAAGGTGAAGTGACTTGCCCTGGATCAAACAGCTAGTGAGTGTCTGAGGGTGGATTTGAACTCAGGAAGACAAGTCCTCCTGACTCCAGGTCTGGTGCTCTATCCACTGTTGTCACCTAGCTGCCCCTCCCCGGGGTAGGGAAACAGCAAATTCCCAAGGCCAAATACTGGCTGGGAGAGGGAGAGAGGGCCCACCTCGACCAGCTCTTGACTCCACAAAGGAGTAAGAACAAATGGCTTATGGTCATCTGCCTCGGACCTCTGGCCAATACGGACAAGGGGGCAAGACGAGCATCTTGTTTTGTTGTTGCTAAGTTGTATCTGACTTTTTGGGACCCCATTTAAGTTTTTCTTGGCAGAGACATTGCAAGGGTTTGCCATTTCCTTCTCCAGCTCATTGTACAGATGGGGAAACTGAGGCAAACAGGTACGTGACTTACCCAGGGTCACATGGCTAGTGTGTGGTCAGATCCGAATGCAGGAAGAAGGCTATCCACTGAGCCACCTAGCATCTTGCTAGAAACTAATTAAAAAGTCCTTTGTGCAAATCCAGCCTACATTTCAGAAATCAAGTCCTACCTTCTATGACTACACTGTCCTACATGTTGTTTTTTTCCCTCCTTTCTCTGGCTATCTGCATGTGGACTTAGGAAACCAGAAATTACCATCATCTCTGTATTTTTATTTTATTACACATTTCCCAAAGCACATTTGATTTGGGCTGCACCTTAGGATTTTTGCAGGCAGATTTTTTGAAGTCTCTAGTCTAGACAAAAAGGTTTCAGAGAAAGGAGTTTGACACCAGGGATACAGACCATTCGTTCTGCCATGGAGTGGTATACTCGGTCATGTACTTGTCTCTGTTTAATGTGTGCTTGTTCATTTTATTTTATTTTGTAATGACACTCTAAGTACCTTGAAGAAAGGGACACAATACAGGCCCTCAGCACAGACTTGCTGCGCCAACACTTAAGAAACGAAAGGCCAGTAATTCAAGTGCTTACCCTCAGCATCCAACATCTTGGGGATGTCTAGATACTTCTCAGCAACTTCGAAGGCATTGTTCAGGTTTGTGACAGGGTCATCCTGGAGGGGAGACAAGAGGGTGAGCGAGCTACTAGGTGCTGGTAGAAGGGGTAACTGTCTAGGAAGAAAAGAGGGCAGAGGGCAATCCTGGGCCCCGCTTAGGCTGGGATCTACCACAAGTGTTTATTCTCAACATCCTGTGTAAGCCGTAAGGAATCGCTAATGCTGGCAGAAGAGGGAAAAGACTGCACACATCAGGCTACAGCTCATCCGAAAGGTTCATCTTAGATCTGGCTGTAGGGAAAATGAGGCACGGACAAGACGGCTTCTCCACACGGCTGCCAGATTAATCTTCTTAAACCTTCACTGCATACACTAGTCTTTCCTCACTCCCCCAATATCTCCCCCCCAAGAGCTCTCCAAGTTAAAGGTCAAAGTTCTAAAGGAAAGCATTCGAGGCCTTCCACAACCTGGTCCCCACAGGACCCCACGGGCTCCAGCCAATCGCAATTCTTCATGCTTCTTTCAATATAACACCCAAGTTCCTGCCTCTTAAGATTTTGCCTAGCCCCAATTCCATGGAGGGTCCTTAAGCACAGGTCCAGGCTTTCTCTGGGCACCCTTTGCCAACTGCTCTCACCCTTAGTAACTTCATCACTTTCAGAACTCTGCCCCTGCCTATTGTCTTCCCTGGTATGAATGGTATCCTAGCATCTCACGTAGGAACTGCACATAAGAAAGGATGAGGAAATGTCTACTAGGGATGGATCGGAGGAACTTCCCCTCCAGCCAAGAGTCATCAAAGGTCATATGAGGGCTGGGCTTATCCAACCCTCAGTGGTCCTAGGGTAGTTACAGGGCTTGATTTTAAAGGAAAAACAAGGAGGCCTCAGGACTACAAGAATGAGACAGTGTTGACAATGGAGCCAGGTGGAGGATTTGCTTCCAACACTGCCCTACGCTGCTGTCCTTCAGCAGTGGTGTGCGTGACTCACGTAAGGGGCCTACCTTCCGCAGCTTGTCATACTCTATCAGCTCTGGTCGGTGCCTGTGGATCAGGGCGTTGAAAGCGAGACCGTCCTTCCAGCTGGGAAAAAAGACGCGTGTGAGTTCCCTTCTCTCCACTGCTTTAGGAGCAGACTTTACTAAAAGCCTCCAAGTCAGTGACTAGTTCTGAGAAGAGTAACAGGAGAGTCACAGGATGAAGAGCCGGAAGGTCCTTAAAGATAATCCAGTCCAATTTCCAAATTTTACAGATTAGGAAACCAAGAGACAAAAAGGTAAACCACGTAAAACGGCTAAGTCAGGAGTTAAACTCAAGTCTTCTGAATACAAAGCCATTACTGTTCTTTCCACTGTCCCAAGGTAGATGTTAACTACCTTCTTCACCTGTTCATTTGGTCAGCGTTTATAAAACTAGCACAATGGATAGAGAGTGAGGCTTGGTGTAAGGATGACCTGAGTTCAAATCCTGCCTTGGAGGCTTAGCTGTATGGTGCTGGTTAAATCACTTAACTTCTCTGTGCCTCCGTTTTGTCATCTGTAAAATGGAAATTAAAATAGCAACTACCTTACAGACTTGTGGGATCAAATCAGTTACCACATGTAAAGTGTTTTGCAAACCATAAATTTTCCTGAGGATCCTGACAGTTTATATGGCTTGTACACATTTTCTTCTCAGCGAATTCTCTCATTTGTCGATCACAATTTTCATGGTGCTGAGGGTGATGACTGGGGATGGGGACATAAACTACGTGACTGAGAAGCAAGGAGTGTAAAACAAAGAGCTCTGTGCTACAATCCCAGTTCTGCTACCCAAACCCTTGGGGTGACCTTGGGCAAGTCACTTAAGCTCTCTGGAACTGGCTTTTCCTCTTAAAATGCAAGGAACAGGGGAAGCTAGGTGGTGCAATGAATAGAGCACCAGCGCTGAAGTCAGGAGGACCTGAGTTCAAATTCAGCCTCAGATACTTAACACTAGTCGAGTGACCTTGGGCAAGTCACAACCCCAACTGCCTGTCTTTCCTCTCAAAAAAAAAAAAAAAAAAAAAGGCTACACTAGATGATAGCCAGTTTCCAGCTCTAAATCTCCATAATCCTATAACCTTTCATGGTTTTACTCCCACATCTCAGATTTGGTTTTAGGAAAGATAAAGGTTAACCATATGGTACGGGACTTCAATAATATGGAACAACAGTATTCCAGAAATGTGATATGACAGCCTATCTTGTCTGGGTTTAATGTATACTCAATGAAAGGCACCCCCCCAATACAAATTTCTCTGGGGGGTGCCAGCTCTTTCAAGTTACACTAAGTCAGATGCACCCAAGGCTTCTCGTGGACCCACCAGTTCTGCTTTTCCTAAAGCAGGAAGCAGAGTATCCTAGGCCCCCAGGGATTACAGGCCTGAGACAGAGACTCTGACCTTGCAGGCTTACCTGATGTGGAAGTTCTGCACATTGACATTCTTGTATGGCGCAGTCTTTCTCTGACACCAGAGAAGGAGACCCTCCTTGGCAGAGGTCTCTGTGAAATAGACAAAAACAGTAAAAAGCAATGCCAGACTCTGCTCCACGCCCCCGCCACCCCCCCCCCCAGGTACAATGTCTGCCCACCATCTGCAACAGGACACCAATGCAATAAAGGCAGCAAAAACTTTGCACACAGTTCCACACCAGCAGCCTTGTTCCCTCTCTTGGGGTACACTGAGTCAGCCATTCACTCCCTTTTCCCGCGTCCTTTCTTAACTTCTCCTTCCTTTTTAGGCTCTGGTCCCATGGGCTTAATCACCTTCCTCTCTCTTCAAAACCATGTCGTACAGAAAATTCTGGAGCCTCAAACTCCTCTGTCTGATCATAATCTTCTCTCATTCCCATTCCCTCTGCCTTATGATACCTCACCTAGGCCATCACCTCTGAACCTCTCCGCTCACCTCCCTTCTCTAGTTTGATTCCTTGGTGAACCAACTCTCCACCATCACTAATCCCTTGCTGCCCTCACATCCCCAACTCCAAACCACCACTCACAATTCTCGGCCAATTCCCAGCCCTGCCATCTACCTCCTTTATTCTTATTCACAATAGGTGGAATAGAGGTAGACGTAATCACAAAAACATGTTAACTGGGCCCTCACTGCAGCAAGGCAAATATTCTATTCCTCTTGCCTCGGACACTTAACATAAAACTAGCCGTGTGACCTTGGGCAACTTACTTAATCCCAACTGCCCTACCCTCCACCTCCAAGAAGCAAAAAAAATAAAAATAAAAATAAAAAAATTCTGTTCCTCTCTTAATTGGTTTGCTATCCCACTCTCCACAGTTCCTGGCCCAATTCTTCTCATCTCCCCTAACTCTCTGGCTGAGAGATCCTGACATTCCCTATCCCTCAGACATCTCCTTTGCTCCCATTTCCACCCCCGCTCTCTGCACACTGAAGGTCATTAGGTCCTCATGTCTTGTTCTACGGCCCATGCTCTATCGTCCTTCCCTGCCTATTTACCAGCTCCTTCCTCTTGGCTCAGTCAACTTAAAAAATCTGCACTTAGAAGATGCAGAAGAACTACTGAACCACTGAAGAATATTGTCCTTGGGTCTCCTCTCCCTCTGCACTCTGACTTCTGAATTCAAGCTGCCCTTGCCCAACCTACTAATCAGCTTTTTATCATCTGATCAGCAAGATGATCAGTCTTTTTTCCAGGCTGAGCTTTTTGGCCCTACTCACAACCTTCTCTCCTCTCTGGGTTTTCATGATGTTGCTCTCTGCCAGACCTCACCTCAGAATCTGTGCGACATCTGCTCATGGTGGGCATGCCTCTCTGAGCTCTGCCCAGAGCCCCCTTCTCTTTCTGGTCAGTATTCTCTCCCTTGTCGATCCTGTCAGTTCCCATGGGAATCCTCAATGCAGATGATTTTCCAGTCTCAGGCCCTCTGCTGAGTCAGTCACACATCTCCAGCTGCCTCATGTACCCCTCAAACTGGATTTCTCACAGATGGCTCAAAATCAATTCATTAATCTTCCCTTTCAAACCCTCCCTTCTCCTGGATGTCCTCATCACATACACCAGGCTCCATTCAGTAGGGCTCATAACCTCAGCTGTCACCCCTGACTCCTCACTCACACTCACTACACTGATTCAATCTGCTGCCAAATCTCATTGTTTTTTACCTTCACCACATCTCTCATCCAAGTCTCCACTTCTCTGACACAGCACAGCTGCCACCCTGCTGCAGGCCCTGTCACTTAGAGCACTCTGCCTCAATCCATCATCATCCCAAGCATTGTGCACTTGGTGCCAGGGCCGCTCTGCATTGCACACTCTAATCCAGTGGTTCTCAACCTTCCTAATGCCGCGATCCTTTAATGCTCATATGTGGGCATATCTGCATGTGGGCAGACCCACCTGGAGAGGGATAAAGGAGCCGTGTCTCAGTTCCTAAGACCATTGGAAATACGTGTTTTCCGATGGTCTTAGGCGACCCCTGTGAAAGGGTTGTTCGACCCCCAAAGGGGTTGTAGCCCACAGGTTGGGAACCACTGCTCTAACCAATGAGCTACCCTCTCACCTTCAGCATCCAAGCTAAATGTGTCTCTTGTGTACAACTCTTTATAACCTGGCCCTTTATGGTTTTTCCAGTCTCCACACACTTTAGACCCTCATACAAGCTATGGGCTAGCTAGAGCAGCTTCCTTGGTGTCACACAGAAAACATCATCTCCCAAATCCACACATTTGCACCAATGCTGCATAGACATGGTATGTGCTGTCCCTCATCTCTACTTCCTATCTTTCTCCAAGACTCAGGTCAAATTCTATCTTTTGCCAAAGCCTTTCGTGCTCTGCTAAACTGCAGGAATGTCTTCCTTTCTGTATTACCTTCAATTACTCTGCATATATTAAGAGGGTAGATATTTACATGTTTTCTCCCCCAACTAGAATATATACTTCTAAAAGATATGCACACATATATAAACACACACACACACATTCTGAAGACTAGGATTTTTTTGGGTCTTCCTTTTTTGTACCCCGAGACTAGAGTACAGTGCCTTGAAGACAGTAAGCTTAAAAGGTACCATTTTCTTGCTCTTCAAGAAGAGCAAGATGTATTATGATAAAATAAACTATCCCTCACCAAATGACATCAAAATTAAAACTCTTCAGGTGGTGGGGAGAAAATTCAAATAAAATTATATTTTCTAAGGGAAAAAACCTCATATTTTACTTTTAATTTTCAGTACCTAAGAGGCCCAAGAGGTCCCAAAAAATATAATTTGGCATCCAAAAATGAACTATCAGAGCAGCTAAGTGGTGCAGTGAATAGAGCACTGGCCCTGAGTTCAAGTCCAGCCTCAAACACTTAAGACTTATTAGCCGTGTGACCTTGGGCAAGTCACTTAACCCCAACTGCCTTGCCTTCCCCCCTCCAAAAAAAAGTGACCCATCCCCTACATCTTTAATAAAAATTATGATAAAATATCATGTCTTTGAACTTGTACTGGCAGACGTTGCTGAAATGTGTATTCTTGTTAAACAAAGATACAAAATAAACATTTGCTGACACCATGCCCCCTGCACTTCAAGCATGAGTGATAACACTTCTATACTAGAAAGCATCAAGGACTGAGAGCTGAAAAGTTTTTAGATGTCTTCTAGTTTATCCTTCTGTTTCAGATATTAGGAAACTGATGCAGGGGAATGGGGAGATTTGAACTAAACCTTATGACTCTAAACCTAGTGCTCATTCCTCTATAAAAACTGAATTTTTCTCTCATAAGCCACTCCAGGGGAAGAAGGCAAGTGAAAGTCACTGGATGTCCTTTGAGGTGAAGCAACAAGATGGCTGGAATCTCTTCAGGAAGAAAAGTTAGCTTCACTAAGTTACCAGCACACTATCTGAAAGCTATGAAGTCGGTGAAGACAAATGGGGATTTCTGCCCCCAGCAGATAGCTTCTCACATAAGGAATGGCCTGGTTCTTCAGACTGAGGGTATAAGGTTCTTTGGAGATAGAAAACGAAACTATAGGTCTGTGTGGGCTAAAGAAAAGACTAGACAACACACATTTTAGGGCTTGTGAAGGAAAGTGAGTCACCTTTACCCTAAATCTCAGAGACAGGGACATGTTAAAAAACCAAGGCACCTACATTTGGAAAAACTGAGCTGAAATGAGGAATAGGAGCTATTGAACAATGGCCCATTTTCCCTTCCTAATTAGGTGCCCCAATGAGTTATGCTGGGTGCGGCATTTCTTTTTTCCCATCACACATCACACAAACCTAGAGCACCTGGAATGTGATCCTGCAGGTGGAGGTGACGCAAAAGAAAACAAGTACCTATGCCGCTTCACATCCAAAACCAAGAAGGAAGTGCCAGCGGCATCCCTGGACAAAGCAAGAGCAGCAGGCTCACCTCTCTGGGGCTCAGAATTCGACAGCTACAGCCAATGAGCTAAAGGATGCCCAGGGGCCTTTGGAATAACATCAGCCATATACGGAAGGTCACAGAAGACACTTCTCATGGGATCATTAGGATCTAACCAAGACTAGGTAAAAAGATGCTAGATGTTATACTTGAAAAAAGGGCCAATTCCCAACAAAATACCTTACTGAAATAAGCCCAGACTAGCAATTAGCATGTCTCCCATGGAAGTTGGCAAAGAAGGGTGGGCAGCTAACTCAGCAGCCTGTTAGCTCTTACCTTCCACTGAGATGTCCTGGATGGCAAATCGAAGAATAATGGTCCAAATCATTCCCAATGTCATCTTTGCATTGCCATCCACAATCTCTGAAAACAGCACACAAAAGAATTCTACAAGTTATGAAGGTTCAAAAACAGTACGATTGACCAGCCTGACCCCACTGGCAGTAATACAGCATGGAGTGAACAAATGGTTGTAGATAGAGGTGCATGTTTTCAGACTTGGCCAGTGTAACAATATGCTTTGTATGACTCCAAGAAAGGGTTCTGTTGGAGAAGGGGCAGTCACTGGAAAGTAATGGTTACATATGTTTTAAAAGACTATCAGCCTTTTTTTTTTTTTAAAGGTCAGTACTTTCAAAGTGGTGAAAGCCATTTACTGTCAAGGTATCTGATTTGGTTAATTTGAGTGATGCCTAACTCCCTCTCTCATGGCAATGCTGTTGGTGCTTCAGAAGGTAAACTCGCTAAGGCTTCTCAGCTCACGATTCTTGTTCTGACCCAGTAGACCAGATGCCTTCAGCTCATTTTGGCAGCTCAGATACCATCCCACTGCTTCACTGGGCCAACAGAACTTCTCCAGATGCCTTTTCTTCTAAGTCTTCTCAAAGTCACCTACGTTTTCTTACTAGGCTCGCTTCTTAGTTTTCTTAAGAGCAGGTTACCATGGGCTGGGGGTGGGAGGTGGGAGGCAGTATCAAATGGGGAAGCAGACATTTTTAGGTTGATTTTTTTCCTCAAAATGAAAACTGATAATTGCTTCATATCTGGTTTGCCAAAAACATCTCCCCTCTCTCCAATCCCATCTCTATTTACAGATTAGAATTATAGTAAAATAAATGCCATAGTTAGCAGTAAACTGCTAGAGCCAGGCCAGAAAGAGAAAAACACTAAAGGACAGCAAATCTGAGGATTTGGACTTTTTTTTTTTTAAACTTAACACCCCCACCCTTTACTCCACAAACAACTTGACTGCCAGAATATAGACTTTGCATCTCTCAGAAATACCTCACAGTGATACTTGGAACAACACAAATTGTGATAGCATTTGGGCCAAATTCCTTAATCTAGTCATTAATAACAATTAGTTTTCTTTGTTTTTCTAAAATCTGGGACAATATGGATATCCCAGGAAAGAAAAGCTGCATTGACTAATGACTAAAATTGCTAGCTGTGTTGAATTCCAAGCTGCTGGCTCCAATCTGCTTCCACCTCCCCTCCAAAGCGCTTGTGAGTTCTGTCGTCTGCTTCAGATGAATCTGGCCCTTGGACTGAGGGAATATTCATTTGGTTTTTTTTTTCCTTCAAGTGTGGTGGCTTGAGCAAGAAGACCGGAGGTCAGGCAATTCTCATCCACTAAGAACAGGAGGGCAGAAAATGGACTTCAACTAAAGCATGAGGTATTCATGTTCTATCCAGACAGTTTCTAAGTACTCAAGGAGCTTGCTGATGTGAAGATTTTCACACAATTTTCACACAAGGACAGAAGCTGGAAGAGAAGCCCCTCAGTGAAATGAGGACACGTTCAGTATACCCTGTGCACTGCAGGTCTAATAATTTGCGTCTGTGCCCAGGAACAAGCATCTGCTATTCCCTGAACCCAGGGGAGTTTGTCATTAGCATTTGTAAGAAATAAATGAATAGCAGCCAACCAAAGGTGAAAACCAATCTGTATATGTGTCTCTAACTCTTCTTTGATGACAGCATTATTTTCCCAGTATAAAATTCATAGTTTCAGGATTCTCTCAGTACTGAACTACCCTGTGCCATACTGAGCTTCTTGTTCCAACCCCACTGTCCCCAAAAGCTCCTTTCTTGTACAAGGGCTATCAGGGCTCTACAAAGACATTGGGACTGTTTCCAAAATGTGGCAATGTTCTCTCTGTACCCACACTGGCTGACTCACAAATGCAGACTTTTGATTAAAAGGATCCGGTGTAAGGCCATATCATCCCCATACTGCTAGGAAAACCATCTAAAGAGCATGTTCTACTGATGTGGTTAGGATGGTCATTTTGTTTCCTTTCCTCAGAATTCATCTGAAAATGATCATTTTCCCCTTTAACTATATAAAACTGATCTGCTCTAACAGGAAAAGGAAATAACATAAGGCTTCATAAGAACAAAGATCAATTTTATCCAAATCAAATAAAGAAAACATTTTTGTAACATTGTGGAAAGTGTATGAAACCCTTGGATTTCCAAAATGAGATGTCAATCTCCATCATCCTTCTCCCTGACATAGTGACTCCATTATCTATGGCCTTATGCCCACAGTTTGATATGTGCAAGACCAAGCCAGTGCTCTACCCTAGAGATGACAGACTCGACTCACCTTCCGCCCCTATGGAGACCAGCTTGACACCTTTGCTTGCAATGAAGTCCAGGGCTTTGTTGACATTGTTAATTTTGTGCACTCTCATCTTCCCTCGCTCTGGTTTAGGCAGCCGCTCCCCTGCAGAGACGGAGGGAGGGAGAAGACAGAAAACAGGCTTTGAGCAATGTGATTCACTTCAGAAACATGCTGCAGTCACCGTCCCTGCCCAGAGCACTTAAAACTCTCCCAAGCCAGGCCAATGTGCAGAGCTGATCAATTGACACTCAGCCCACTATGGTACCGCAGTACAGTAAGCACTACGGTGCTTAGACAGTTTCACTCTCCTCTACAGCAACCATTTTCTAGGGGTAGTTTCTAGTTTTTCTGCCAACACCTCTAAAGATCTATTACAAGCCTTACCTGAAATAACCTCTAAGAGGAGCATGAGTTTGAGCCCATCTCTGAAGTCCTCATCGATGTTCTCAATCTGGGTGCCAGCTTTCCGCAAGTGAGAGTTGCACCAAGCTGTGAAGGTCTAGGAAGCCAAAAACACTGGATTAGGGTACAGTATGCTTGTTTACAATCACGTTCCCAACAACCTTCTTTACGTGGGTTACTTTACCTTCAACCACACAGAACAGGACCAGCTAAGGTTCCTAACCAAGCAAAGAGCACTGTGCTGTGTCCCAACATAGTCTTCAGCACCAAAGTCCTCATAAAGCAGTGGTTCGCAACCTGTGGGTCGCAACACATTTGGAGGTTGCCTAAGACCATCAGAAAACACATATTTCCGATGGTCTTAGGAACAGAGACACGACTCCTCTATCTATCTCCAGGCAGGTCCACCCACATGCAGATACGCCCACATACGAGTATTAAAGGGTCACAGCATTAGGAAGGTTGAGAAGCACTGTCATAAAGCCTAGCCCGCTTGTCTGTCTGCCCACCCAGGTATGCATGGTAAAGGCAGAAAAAAGTAAGCCCCTACACAGCTTGAACGTTAGAGCTAGAGGAGCCCTTATTACATGGAACATAAAACTAGTGTCCGAGCAGGAATGCTCTCTGAAGGCTAGCTACCTACTCGAACCTCCTTGTTTTGTATCTGAAGCTGAGAGAAACGAAGAGGTCTGCAATATGACATTGAAAAGAGTATGAAATTTGGAGGCAAAAGAAATGCAGCTTAGTCTTGGCCCTGCTGTTTATTTGGCACCTGTGTGACCTTCGCCTTCCAGGTCTCAGCCTCTTCACTAATGAGCTGAAAGGGCCGCCCAGGGAAAAGGTTAAAGAAACGGCATTCTTTTATCCCTGTACAAAACTGTAGACTGTCACTGGTGGGCAGGGGTGCCTCTGGGCTAGAGAGGCTGCCCTTAGTGTATGCTGATGTCTGTCTTATTCACTGCTCCCGTTGAATATCCTCTTAGGCCTTCATTGACTGATTACATGACCCACCCTGCCCAAATCACAACCATAAACTGCAGGGTTTCCAACTGCCCTAATCTAAGAACAGCAACTTTTACCACATTTTAGGGCTTGAAAAGTGTTTTTCTTCAAAACAGTATCATGAGGTATATAGTGAAGGAGGATTATCCACATTTTATAGATAAGGAAACTGAGGCACAGAGAAGCAAAGTCATTTTCTCAAATGTGCAGACTGTGGAATGAAACCTAGCCCTTCATCACACTGCAGATCTTAAAGGCCCCAGAGTTAGACGGACATGCTCAAGGAAGAGGGAACAAAAGGTTTCTGAAAATCTTCTCAGGATCCCAAAGAATCAACAATACAAGACATGACTGCTTCTCTGATACTTAAAGATGCAATAAATGGGAAATAAAGTAAAAGTATAAACAGGACACCCTCCTGTCCCCAGTAGAAACAGCCATGAGATAAACAAAAGGGAGGGGTAGTTCTAATCAGCTTCTAGTAGGAGCACAGTACAAGACATTGTGGATGAAAAGTAAGAAGAAAGTATTTTTCTTTTCGTACGTGTGCCTAACCCTCTTTTGGGGAAAAGGCCATCTTTGCTCATTCTCACTGAAGTGATAACTGAGGAAAGGACACAATTCTAGGCTAATCTTGTGACTTTCTCCAATTGCAGAGGCTGGCACTAAAGTTGGCATAAGGCCAACCCAAAGTACACAGTGGCTCACCAGTCCAACCCTGTAACCAGCCAGATAAGCTAGCAGAGGGGGCAACAGAGGAGAGCCAGAGTTCTTTCCAGAGGCCACAGCCAAATACCACTTGTTTTGACAACTGTTACCAGCTATGCTCATTCACAAAGAGATACAACACAACAAACCCTCCTAGATAGAGTAGCCACTTAATTAATACTTGGTACTACAGAGAATAAATGGATAGACCAAGAGATTTCAGAGCTCTAAAATGTGCCAACTCTTGACAGTGTCCTAGATCTGTACTCCTTATCCTAAGTGGAGTCCTTCGGACGTGGAGGTGAGCAATAAGGACTATGGAAGAAATGAAACAGCTGGGGGGAGTGGCAGGGCAGAAGAGAGGTTGGGAAAGCCACGCTGCGGCTCCAGAAGGCACCTGAGATCGCCTAGTCCAAATTGACTTTCCATAAGAACAAATGGAGGCTCAGGGATTAGTTATGTGACTTGCTCAAAGGGGCTATGAAAGGCTTTGAATGCCAGAGGATTTTGTATTTGATCCTGGCAGTGAAGGGGTCCAACTCTGGTGAATGAATGCAGGATGGCTAAAAGTGGTGAGAGCCTGGACGCAGGCAGATCCATTAACAGGCTACTGCCACAGTCCAGGGGTGACAACCTTCACCAGAAGACTGGCAGGGTCAGAGGGCAAAAGTGGGCTACTGAAGATGTTGCAAAACTGAAACTAGCAGGCGTGGGGGAGGGGGGAGTGAGAAGTAGAGGACTGCGATGACTAGGTTGTAAGTTAAGTGACTCACCCAGGGTCAATTTCAGCAAATGTCTGAGGTTGAATTTAAACTCAGGTCTTCCTGACCTATCTGTGGCTAGTTCAAATCTGCTCTGCCATGCAAAACCCCCAAAAGACCATGTCTTGTCTATGCCCTCATTCTGGATACCAGGCCCAGGAGCATTCAACTTCTACAGAGAAACAGATAGCAATCTAGAAGTGAAAACATGTCTGACTACATCTGGCCCTTCATACCAAGTCTGTGACTGTGAGGCTTGAACTAGGGTGATAATAAACGAAGAGGGCAGGGTTATCGCTGTCTATTCCTGCTCAGCAGTAGAAGTCTAACATGGACTTTTGATTAGAAAATAGCTTGCTTCCCCTTCCCTCAACTTGTATCCGCTCTGCTTTGGCCAGGCTGACCTCAATGCTTCTCTGAACAACCAGACAGGTTGGTCTTGTTCTTCCCCTGTCCATTGTGTGGCCTGGCCCATAACTCTCCTCTCTGTTCAGCCAAAGCTTATCTACGCTTCAAGGCTGAGCTAACATCCCCCAAGAAGTCTTCCCTAACCACAACCAGTCATTTCGCTTCCTTTTGAAAAGCCCCTACAGGCCACAACTTGCTGGTTTTTTTTATTTTTTAAACTGGACCTATGATTTCACCAATGATGGGAGTTCCCAGTAAAAAGTTTTCCTAAAAAACTGTACACATCACAGACACATCGTATGTGTGACGACCAACCTTGATAAACTGGATTCTTCTCAGCAACTCAAGGTTATAAAGACAACTCTACAAGTCTCAGGGTGGAAGGAGATGTCTATACTCAGAGAAAGATCTAGAAAGAACAGAGTTTAAATGGAGACTGACGCAATCTACAGGCTATCGTTCTTTTCCACGTTTGGTTTTCTTTCTTTTTTCCCATTGTTCACTCCATTGGTTACAACTCTTCTATACAACCAGACTAACGTTCAGTGTGAAAGTATTTGCAGATCTTATACCTAATAGTATGCTGCGGGTGGGGGAGTGGTGGTAGTGGTGGTGAAGGGACGGGGACGGGGTAGAGAGGAGAAAAAATGTGAAACTCAAGGGATTGTGGAACTGAATCTTGTAAACTAAAAGTAAATAAACAAATTCATTTTAAGAAAGAAAAAAAGCTTTCCCGCACTAATGCACATCCTACACTTCTCTTGGGAAGCTGGGAAGCTAAGTTACTAGCCCAGGGTCAGACAGCCGGTCTATGCTAGAATAGGATGTGAATCAAAGTTTTCTAGACTCCAAAGCACTCCATATGCTGTCTCCAGTCTTATAAATCAAATTGACAAGGCCCATGTAGAAGCAGTTCATCCACACAAGGTTTTGTGGCTTTTGTTAACAATGCATAGTGGCAGTCAGAAAGGCTATTTCATTTTGGGGCCAGGGGTTGGCCTTCCTGGCCTAGTCAGACCACAGATGGACTGTGGTCACTTCTGGGAAACAATAAATTTTGCTGAGGACACTGATAAACTGGAGGTTAGAGGGCCAACTGGGAGGGTCCTCATTTCATACCTGAAATTACTAAGGATGTTTAGCATGGAGAAAAGACTGCCTAGTTGGGCTCCAGAGGGGAGAGCTAAGAGCAATGCAAAGAATTGAGGCTGTACAGCCCCCTTACTCCCCCCTCCCAATAAACTCTAAGGGAAGCTTCCTAAGTTATAAGAATTCTCTGCTAGTGGCCTGAGTTACATCAGAAGAGGGTGGTCTTTTCCTTAGTAGAGGTTTTAAAGCAGAGTCTGGAGGGTTATTGGAGACACAGTAGAAAGGATTCTCTCTTGTGTAGGTGCGTTTGGACTATGTGATCTGTGAGCTCCATTCTAATAAATACAAGATTCTACATATGAAAAATTACTTATAACTTCAATATCCCCTTCATGGCACCACAGTCTAGCACTAAGCACACAAAGAGTTGCCCCAATAGAAGCTGGCTGATGGTTGTCAACCTGTATAGGTTATGTTCAATTTGTAACAATGAAAATATATCCTGCATATCAGATATTTACATTACGATTCATAACAGTAGCAAAATTACAGTTATGAAGTAGCAACAAAAATAATTTTATGGTTGGGGATCACCACAACATGAGAAACTGTATTAAAGGGTCGCGGCATTAGAAGATTGAGAACCACTGGTCTAGATGATACTTTAAATGGAGACTCCTTTACCAAGGCCTCACAGTAGTATAGTGATGACTGAGTAGTCCAAGAAGTTGCCAGCATAACACAAGCCCAGGCAAGTCCTACAGCATATGCATATGCATTTCATCCAAAGACTTGGTGCAGAGAGAGAGGCTCATTACCAGAAAGCTGGTCACTAAGTGATGGGGGTTTCTGGCCACAGAAACTCATGAAAACTATCTACAAATGCAAGGAGTGGCTGGGATCTGCCCGGGTAGAAAAAGAACACATGCTGACAAACCTCTCGATCCTCTGAAGTAATAAAAGTTCATAAAAAGAACACCAAGAGATGACTGGTGACTGACCTGGCTAATAATAACTAAGGTTGTAGGAAAGAGCTATCCCTCAGGCCTACAAAAAGGAATTTTGCTTACTCTTTGGATAGCCCTTTTATAGAGGCAATTTTATGGGGGAAGGGCAGATGATGAGCTATTCTTGAAATGCTGAGCGTAAGTGAAGGAAAATATAAGATAAGTAACATCTCTAACCTCTGAGTTAACCACAACTGATCATTTCCCAGAAGAAAGTAGCAACCCAGAGAGCCAAGACTAGAGAATGAATGATGTGTTAAAAATTCATGGCTTTTTTTTTTAAACCATGCTACAACAATGTTCAGCTTAAACACTTCTCATTTTTACCTATTTTAGACTTTAGTTATGCAGACTGACGCAAAGCTTACGTTTTTATGCATTAAGTCCTAAAATCCAAGTCCCAGAACTTTTATAACAAAAGCATTAGATGTTTCCTGGTGCCAAGTCTTTAATTCATTTTAGACCTCAATTCTAGATGAGAGACTAATTTTCATCAGGAGGAAAAAGAGACTCCAGAAGCAGGGCAGTCCCTTCTCTCTGGCTCGTCCTAGGTTAAATTTCCAAATGCGCCACCATGGAAACTCAGTGCTTTGGGGTGGTACAGGGAGGGAGCAGTCGAACTGGAGAAGCAAGAAATGCAAACCCTGAAGCTTCAGCTTCAATTTCATTTTAGAGCAGCTATAGCTACCCGCACTTCTTCCTGTCTCTGTTGTTTTAGTGAATATGGAAACAGTGGCAAGAAGACATCCTCCAGCTTGTCTGGTTTTGGTGGCAAATCCGTTTTATGAGGGCTCTGATCTCACTCCCATCCTCTAGGGCAACAGAGTGGTCGGACTGTGAGCCAACCAAGTAAGGCCTCCATCCATACTAACAGAGTTTGGCTACTACACTCTTAGGAAACAGATTAAACAGAGAAGTGAAGGTAAAAATGGTTCTGCTGAGACACTAAGAGATGATAGCACATTTACCTTTATCAAAGTTACCTGAGACAAGACAAAAAACAAAACAAGCTAGTTTAAAACAGACTTTCTCTATAGTACAACCACCAAAGCTTCCAACCCCATAGGGAAAAGATAGCCAAAAGGCATTCCTTTTCTCTGAGGAGTTCTCTGTGTACTTGCTTCCTCGGACACTGTCCCAGTGCCCAGATTTGGAAGTGGGGTGGACAGAGAGCTATCTCTGAAACTGGTTTTCTGGGAATCACAGAATCAAGGAATCTTAGAAACTCTCCATTAAATACCAAACAAAAATCTACTCTATAACAATCTCTTGACAAATGGTCACCTAGTTTTTTGCTTGAAGACCTGTAGCAAGGAGGCACTAATGATGGGCAAAGGCAGCCCATTCCCTTTATGGATAATTCTAATTATTATGAAGTTTTTCCTATCCCTTTCTCAATCATCTCTACAATTTTTACCCAGTGCTTCCACTTTTGCCCTCTGGGGTCACACACAACACATCCCTCTTCCCTTACATCTTCACTTCTTTAGGTCAAACATTTCCCAAGTTCTTCCAACAATTCTTCATATGACATGGTCCTTACTGTCCACCCTGACAGTCTTTGGTTTATCAACACCCTTTCTAAGATGTATGAATGAAAGACAATAGCCCAGATGCTGTCTGACTAGGACAGAAAGACAGGAAGTAGTAGGTCTATTACCTCCCCAGTTTGGGGATATTGTACCTTTCTTAATGCACTGGCTTGGTTGAGGTCTTGTCATAGTAGTGATTCCTTCTGCATCGTAGAGGGTCCTAGATTCAGAGCTGGAAAGGACCTAAAAGGGCAACCTAGTCCAACCAAGTCATTCTACCAGAGAATTGAAATGACTTGCCCTAGATAGCTTTGAATCCAGGTGTTTTGACTTCAAAATCAGTTCACTAAATAATAACCCCAAGATCATTTCCAGCCGAACCATTATCAAGGCATGCTTTCTCCATCTTCCCTTCTGGATTCGGACTCATCCAAAATGTTAGCTATATTTCCTAGTTTTATGTCATTTTCTTATGCCTTTGCCCAAATTGTTGACAAAAAATGAAATAGCACTAGTGCAAGAACAAATCTCTAGAGCTCCAAGAGACTGCTTTCTCAGAAGACATCAAACTATTTTAATGTCTGGGTCTGGCCCTAAATCCATCTAACTGGACAGTTGTCTAGCCTGTGTCTTTCCATCTTGTCCACAAGAAGAACATGGAAGACTGTTAGAATCTTTACATATATACGATAGCAAATTATACAACATTCCTATGATTAATCAATCAAAGCTCTGCCCAAAAAGTAAATGAGGAACAAGAATGGCCTGTTCTGGGGAAATAAACACTTGCACTTAATAATCAATCCCCCTGTTTAAGCAAGTATCCCTTTAATTATATGTTCTAGAATCTGTCCAGGATGTAAAGTCAAGTTCACTGAGTTGTTTGCAGACTTTCTCTAGTTTGCATTGAGGAAAGATTATTCCCTCCCTTTTTCAAAAAATTAGGATAACATTCACTTGCCTTTTGGGAAACCTGTCAAAGCAAAAAAGACTTTTCTTCCCAGAAGCCATTCCCATCTACCCGTTAAGAAGAACCTATCCCAAGAATTCTATTTAGGAAGGACACAGACATCTTTTGGTAAAAGAATGTTTAAAAAAAAAAAAAGCCACTTCCACAAAAGGAAGTGACTGCAAAAGCTACAATTACATTATCTGTAGTCTGCTATAGCCCCTCTGGATAAGAAAGGGAAAGAAATTAACACTCAGTGGCTCATGTGCACTCTGCCGTTGTAATTTCCTATTCTTGCAGATCTGGGTCTGAAAAGCTTTTTCTCAAATGATTTGTTAAACCGAACCTGAGTCACCTTCTCCAAAGCCAGTCATCTTCCTCTCCTTGCTGGGCCATAAAAGCTGTTCCTGAGTAACTAGGACCCTCCCATCATGCTAGGCTCCTGTGGGAAGCTGGTTCTAGGCAACCAAAAGTGGAATGGATGGATGAATGAATGATGGGTATTGTTTCACGCCAAACACCCAGATCCAATCAGTGGAGGCTGAGGTGATTTCAGCAGCAGGGAATGTGGCATCCATGAGCTTTAAATGAACCATTTATTGATGACGAAGGCCTCCTCCATCTTCCCCAAAAAAGGAAAACTTGTCTACTCTCAGTTGCTAATTTAATGAGAAATAAACTTTCAAAAGAAAACTCCAAAAAGACATCAAAGCAGTTTCCAATGGACAAAATGCACTAGTAGCCAAGCACTGCTTCTCAGAAAGAAAGGTTTATTGATACAATCATTCCATTTTAAAGAGCTTTGTTTCTCCTCCCTTCCAAATAGCTCACTGTTACAAAACATATACTTAGTACTGAGGGGGCAAGGACAGACAGAGCACCTACGGAGGCCATTTAAAGAGAAGCTGAAATTCCTCAACAAACCAAAATAAAAGTTTGACTCACATAAAGCCTATTCTCAGCTTAAACCTTTCAAGCTAAAAATGAGTTTAGCCAAACAAGCTCTACTTCAGCAGTACACAGCCCTTTCCCTAAGCACACAGGTGAGTAACCCTCTCAAACAAAGTAACAAGGAAACCAGTTCCCACTTGCTTCTATCAAACCAAACAAGACAAATCAACCAGCTGGATGTGGTTTATTATTTATCATTATCCAGAACAGAATTCTAAGAGAAACTAGCCCCTGTTCCTGAGCTGCATTATTTCCCACTTCCTCCCAGAAAGGCAATGGCAGATGCTGAAGAGAATCTTCCTTCAGATTCTGAAAAGCTTAGGGGTCAGACATCTTCCCCAAACCCAAGCTAAGATAGGCCTGGCCTGTGGTGCTGGCCCTCAGCAAACAGAAGAAGGCAGGGGCTTTGTCAAGACTTCCAGTCTAAATCTCCTCCTCTTAAATACCGTGTCAGGTCTGTTGCTCCTCCAGGGCATCAGGTGCACTGTGGGTGAGGAAGGCGTCCCACTTCCTGAACTCAGCCCTTGCCTGCTGTGGTATTTGATGCTTCCCATGTTAAGTGTATCCATAGATTCTTCAGGAAGGAGGTCCAGGGCTCTGACAGATAGGAGGGAGAGCTATTTATTCCTATGGGCAAACACCTACCACCCTTCTTATCATCCATCAGTCTAGTTATTTTCAGGTCTGCCAGAGAGAACTGGCCCCTGTGGGGTTCATTTTCATGCTACTGAAAGGAGAGCCAGCTCACCTGTCCTCTGGCCTGTGCCACTACAAAGCCCCTTTTCAGGCTGCAGCCAAATCTGGAGAAATCTGGGTTACAAGATTTTCTAAGAGCAAAGTGAAATACAGCAATCATACCAGACAGCAGTGACGCCCAAATCAAACGGCTGTTTTCACGGAGCTTATATTCTAAGACCCCATAAGGCACAGGAGACATGAACAAAGGGAAAGGAGCTGCTATGGACAGAAAAGGCAACTTCTTTCCCTGTTTCTTTTCCTCAGTTTCTGTTCACTTTAATGAGGGTTGAGTGTGGGAAGACCACGAGGAGCTGAGACAGAAGGAGCTACACGAACCTGTCAACTGTTTTCTGCTTCTGTTACCAGCTGGGGGGGGAGTCATCAGTATGAGTGCCCCCATAGGACCTCATCTGCTGGATAGCATTATCCATGCATGTTCCTAATTCAGTAATTCTGCAGAATATCTTGTCTATGTATTCCTCGGAAAGAATTAATAAAAACTAATTCCTGTGTGCTTTAAAATTTACCAAAAGGGTTAGTGGGGGAAAAAACATCAGGATAATGGACAAAAGCTCTGAATTAGATCACAGGCCTTATGGGTTATGGACATCTGAGGGTTTCTTCATTTAGAATGACCTAGACATCAGAGGCAATTGCCACGAGCATAATCACAGAAGTGAAAATGTTGATTCTCCAATGAAGCCATAGTCATAGCATGGTAGGCAGGCTGGCTGTGTGGGGTTTTTGCAAACAACCTAGCTTCAGCAAAACTGTCCTTGCATGGAAGAGCTACTCCTAGGTCCTGGCCTGCAGTTTTCCTTATTAGGAATTTTCTCTTCCCACATGAGAAAACTCATATGTTCTAGCTGGAAAAGAGGTATAAATACCCCAAAGGGCAGCGTAGAGCACATTCCAAAGTCTATCCAAAAACTATCCGTACTCCTAACAGGCAACACTGACATTTTCTTCCCCCAATCTCCAGTTCAAGCAACAATGTGTTCTGAGAGGGCACTGGCCTGCAAGCAACAGTGACTCTGAAGAAGCACCAAATTCTCAGTTTCCTCATCTTAAAGGGGAGGGGACTATATGGTTTCAAAGAGCCCCTCCTAAAATTTTATGGCTTCATGGTTTCCAATCTTATTATATATTTTTGTATGGTTATCCAACTTGAAAGACAGCGATGATTCTTGATTTTCCTTTTGAGGATGGAGGGAAAGGATCCTGGGCCTTCAGTAAGTTAACCCAACTGTATACATGAAGCCCTAAACAGCCACATAAGCTCAGCAACTGTTTCATAGTTCCTTGAGTCAGGTTTTCTTGGACAAGCAGAGTTGGGGGTGGGGGGAAGAGGGAAGCTTCTACTGGACCACAGCAGTCGGGAGTCCTAGAGTTCTTCCAGTTCCACCAGCCAACAGGGAAACAAACAAATGACATGATTTCATCTGTCCTGAGGGCTGCTGGATGTGTATTTGGGCCTGATTGCTTTGAAGAATTCATCTCCTGGGCTTTCAGGAAAGCATAAAAGTGGCACCAAATCTCCCAATCTAAAAGATGACCGCCAGAGTACACTAAAAGTTGCCAATCTGCTGTTGAATTTGGTGAAGCCAAAAGTCTGTCCTCTGTAATGTTATAATTCAAAATAACCCTTACCCTCCATGAACTTCTCTGCCTCTAAGGCTACTTTTCTTTTTTTCCAAGTATAGGACAGTTACTTATTTCTCTCTATTAAAGAAAACCTAAAACACACCCAAAAAGCACAAATGACCAAAAAACTTAAGCAGTCAGCAGAAGGGGGATAGCTGAATCAACATTTTACCTGTCCCTGAGCCTTGCACTGTCCAAGGCAGGCCAGACCTTGGGCTCACCTTTTGCTAGAGCTCGTTCATATTATCTCTTTCTCTCTCTCAAATTTTATTTTATTTTTGATTCCAAATTCTCTTCCTCTCTATCCACTGAGAAGGCAAAAAACAAAACAAAACCCATAACAAATATGTATACTCAAGTAAAACAAGCTTCCATAACGGTCCTGACCAAAAAGGTTGGGGGGAAGGGGGGAAGGAAGAAAGTTTTAGGGGCAGGTTGGTGGTAGAATGGATAGAGCACTGCCCCTGGAGTCAGGAGGGGAGGGGAGGAGAGGAATATACTTCCACCTGCACTCTATCAGCTCCCTACTGGGAGCTGAATGTTTCATCATGTTCTCTGGACTTGTAGCGTGTTAATCAGAGTTTCTAAGTCTTTCGAAGCTGTTTGTGTCTTTAGAGTGTTGCTGTTACTTATATAAACTGTTCTCCTGGTTCAGTTCACTTCACATTCTATCAGTTCATACCAAGTCTCCCCAAGTTTTTCTGAAATCTCCTCCTTCATTATGCATTACAGCACATTAGTGTTCCATCAATTCATACACCACAACTTGTTCAGTCATTCCCCAACAGATTCCCCAATTTCCCTCAGTTTCTAATTCTCTGCCAACACAAAAAAGAGCTGCTATATTTTTGTACATATGGGTCTTTCCCTCTTTCTTTGCTCTTGTTGGGGTATAGACCTAGTGGTGGTATCACTGGGTCCAAGGTATGAGCACTTTAATGGCTTTCTGGGCACAGTTCCCAGTTTCCTGAATGGCTGGCCCATTTCACATCTCCTCCAACAGTGCATTAGTATACCTGCTTTTCTCTGCAAGCCCCTCCAATGTGTGTCATTTTTGTGTCATGTTAGTCAATCTCATTAGTGAGGTGGCACCTCAGAGTCGCTTTAATTTGCATTTCTCTAATTATTAGTGATTTAGAGAATTTCTCCACGTGGTGACTGACAGCCTGAATTTCTTCCTCTGAAAACTCCCTATTCATATCCTTTGACCATTTATCAATTAAGGAAAGGCCCTGAGCCCGTTTTTCCAGCTTGACACCCACTCACAGATGTTGTTAGGAAATCAGAAGGGCAAAGTTAGAAAGGGATTTTAGTGATCATCTTTTCCTACCTATCTGGAAAAGGATTTGCCCAGAAAGGAGAGACTTGCTCATGGTGGTTAATGGTGGTGCTGGTAGCAGAACCCAGGTTACTTTAAACGGAAATTTAGGAATGAGATTTTAACCTCCAAGGCAAAAACTTAGTTATAAAAACCAGAGTAGCCCTAAGTAAGCTATTTTAAAGGGATATATTTGTAAGGTCCTCCCACACACACCTTAAAAATAAGCTCACTTGGGCCCCTTTCCAAATGGTTGGTTCCTCTAAAATGGCTATATTTTTGTTTCCTCCCATAGTTCATTTCTATAAAGAGCTCTGGATCTTAAACATAGGTTGAGCCAACAGGGCAAAATTCTAGTCTAAAAGAACACTCTTCAGAAGGAAGAGGAGGTGAGGCCTGCTGCTTTGGAGCACCCTGCTTTTTTTTTTCTTTTTTTAATAAGGAGAATAAATAAAATAGGTTGTATTTCAATTGGGGCAAGCAACAGAGGAAAAGATATGCCACTGTCTCTGGGCTCATCAAGTTCTTTCTAGTCCACCTTGTTGGCATCTAGCTATTAAAATGAATCTGATCATACCTAAGGGGCCCCTCACCTGTGGAACAGTACGTCTCTGCTTTAGAAGGTTAAAAAAAAAACAACAAACCTATTTGCGCTTTCAGCGGCTTACAGTTTAGCTCAAGTTACTGTGCAGATTAAAGATTGTCTGGTTTAAACTTTGATCCTTAAACAGGATAGTAAAATGAGCTAGGCCTGGCCTCTGAGGCAAAACTTGGAACCCCAACAAGCAGCACTGACAATGGACACACTTTTGCATTAACATCATATCAAATGGATGCTAGAACACAACACAAGTTTAGTTATTGACATTTGTTATTTGTGAGAAGCCCAAAATGGAACTGGCCTCAATTAAAGTTGGGCCTAGTTTAAGCAGGCCCTTTTGATACTCAAACTGCAGGCTGAAACTCCAATATGTACCTTCCCTTCAAGGCAGATCACACACTGAGCTTCCAGACTCAGGGCATTATTTTGCTGGTACAACTCAACATCAATACCAGAGAGGCCTAGATTCTATTTCCATATGGCTCAAGGGCTGATGAGATCATAGGCTTCTGGACCTAAAAACAAGAACGTGCCCACAAACAGATTAATCAGGGTCATCGAAGATGGCCCAGATATTCCTTTTTCTACCTAGAATCATCTCTCTATCCTGTGCTTTACCACTTCCTGATGCTTACATGATCCACATGCCAGGGCTTGCTGTTAGAAGTAAAAACAAACTAGGATTGACCTTTACCAAAGACAGTTGGTTCACCTATACAAGGTAAACTCCATAGTGAAGCCATTTTCCCCCCTCCCCAAGTTCCAGGTGGCTGACTAGAAGACTGGTTAGGAAACCACAGAACACCATGCCCCCACTCAAGTGAACTTGTAGCATGGCAGCTGGGTAGGGTGCCTAATAAGCTCACGAGTGACAGAAAAAGCCACAGCCAATCAATGTTCTCTGATTTTCACAAATACTGTTCCTGTAAAACAGTGCTTTCCAGATAGTCAGCCTTTTAAGCTGCTGTGTTTAGTCTGGGAGAGAATCTGTATCCTGACACAGGCCACAGGAAACAGAAGCCAGGAGAAAACTACACAGATGTACACTGTTTCAGACATTTCATCCCAGTGTCTTCTCCCCAACTAACCTCCCTCTTAACAGTGCTTGGGAGTAAGATGAGCTTTTTAGAAACAGGGCAACTTTAAGGTTTATAAGAGAATTTAGGGCAGCTATCAACATGATCAATTACCCTCCTCTCTGAACAGGCCAGTGCTGGCCCAGAACCCACTGAGATTTCTTCAGACAGGGAGATACTGTCCTTTGTCACAACTGCAATTAGGCACAGCTTACCAGGGTTTTTGGGAGAGAACTTAAGACCATAAATTCCAAGCTAAGAGCTCAACAGTAAATTTTGTGGCATTAAAATTATACAATCCTCTCCTTGGCCTCATGGGTAAGCAGAACAATCAAGAGGATGAGCAGGTCTATTTCCTGGCACCAGCACTTCCAAGACTATCTGAGGACATAAAATGGGACCAGTCTGGATTCTGAGTCAACTCCCAGAGGCCTGAGAAGGGTACAGCCTTCAACATTCCAAATCTAGGTACCCTACATACCTGAGGCAGGCAATTAGAACAATGTCTTGGGCAGATTTTTAAAGTAAAACAAACCCCTTTTAGCCCAAATGTAATTATGGGATAGGGAGGAGTCAGTCAAAAAAAATACTAAAACCTCTGACTCATAATTGTTCCATAAAAATGGTTTGCCCTGGCAGGACGACAGGTGTGAAATATCATTTGGGCTTGCCCTACCTATAGTCTTCCTTAGAGGGCAGTCAAAAGGGGTGGGAGGGAGATTGCTAAGCTCTTACCAAACCAAGTATCAGTCATAAAGGGTGGGTGTCTCCGGCATCATTGTGGAATGGAATGGAATAGAGCCAAGCTGGAACAAGGCCTGGAAAGTACCCTGCCAGGATGGTTTTGACTTCACACATTGTTGTAAAAAAAAGAGAAGCTGTTTATGGAAAGAGATGCCAATTATAGGAGAATGCAAGGATCAATGGCCTACAGGGAAGGACCATCAGTGTTGCTGGGTACACTGTGATACCTTGTAAGCTTACTTGTAAAGACAGCAGAAAAGGAAGAATAATATTTCTGTGCCTCTTTAATCATCAAGAAAGAAAAGTTCTTACAAAAATCTCTTAAAATGCTTAATCCAAGAGAACATAAATGACTTGGGTCAAATGAAGTTTTCAGGCGGGTCCTGTCTCCTAAAGACCTGAAAATGAAGTTCCTTACTTGGGAAGAGTGGCCTTCAATGCCTCCAGCAGTCTCATGAGGGCAAAGGGAATGGCTTAGAAGAACAAGTCATGTGGTAGGCCTGGTCAATCAGGTGGCAGAGGCAGAATCAGAGTTATGCTGAGGTGGCCTTGTTACTTTGACATTCCTGTGATTCCGCCAAGGTAAAAAGTAACCCGAGGAGTTTGCCTTATAAGGGCAGAATGACATGTCTATCTAGGACAGTGTGTTAAACAATCCTAGCTTGAATCCATTCCTGTTCTGTATGGGAGTAGTATCCCAGTAAATGGTTCCTCAAAATATAGCAAATAATCATTTATGACAGGCTATCACATGTGATTCATAAAACAAAGATACAGCTCAACTGCTTTTGTATGTTAAAAAAAAAAATCCAGGCAATTCCAGAAGCAGAGCAGCTGTGCAGCCATGCCCGTGTTTACCAAGGGAAAGACTGAGCAAATAGCTTTCCCTGTTCCAAGCAACTGGTCCACAGCAGGACCAGAACAAAAGCAATTTCAGATCAGCAGTCCCCACTAAAACAAGATGTTCCCACTCTAAGTGAAGTTGTCAGTGAAAATGGACCATAAGCACAGTCTTAGGTGGCAGCTAGGTGCCACAGTGGAGAGAAAGGGTTGGGTCTGCAGTCAGGAAGACAAGTTCAAATTAGGCATCAGACACTACTGGCTGTGTGACTTTACCTCTGCCTCAGTTTCCTCAACTGTAAAATGGGGAAAATAATAGCATCTACCCCACAGGACTGCTTTGAGGATCCCATGACTTGTAGAAATACTTAGCTCAACATGGATTTCAGAAAAACCTGGAAAGACCTTACATGAACTGATGCTGACTGAAGTGAGCAGAACCAGGAGAACATTGTAACACAGTAACAGCAACATTGTAATGATGATTAACTGTGATATTGACTTAGCTCTTCTCAACAATACAATGATATAAGACAATTCCAAAAGACTCTTGACAGAAAATGCTGTCCACATCCAGAGAAAGAACCGTGGAGTCTGAATGCAGATCAAAGCAGACTCTTGTCTTTTTTTTCCCCTTTCTCGTGGTTTCTCCCTCTTGTTCTGATTCTTCTTTCACAACATGACAATGTGGAAGTGTGTTTAATATGACTGTACATGTATAGCCTATATCAGATTGCATGCCGTCTTGGGGAGGAGAGGGAGAAAGAGAAAAATGTAAAACTCCCATTTATCCTCCCCCCCCCCACCCTTACCTTCCTCACTATCACTTCTAAACTTTAGGACACAAGGTCAAATTCAAAAGGCAGGTTTTCTGAGAAAACAAGGACATCAAAGGGCCAAACTTCATACCATGCGTAAAGTGAGGTGGCATATTTTGCCTGATTATGTTCCCAAAGATAGTCAATCATAGCCTGTTCTGGTTTGTTGCTGTTGCACACTCCTCTCCCCCCAAAGTTAAGTTTTCTCAGATAAAAAATTTTAATCTATCTTCTCTCAGAACAAATTAACATCTTCATAAGAGAGTAACACTCCTCTGAAGTTATGCACTGTCATTACACCCAGAAAGTAGGGATGAGAAACTAAAATCTTGAGTCCTATTTTTTAGGACAAACTTCTATCTTTTTTATAAAAGATACTGATATAATAATAGCTTTCATTTATATAGTGCTTTAAGACCTATGTAAAGAATTTTTAAACATTTTATTTGAGCTTCATGACAACTCTGAACAATACTACAGTTGATGTTATGTCTATTTTTCAGATAAGAAAACTGAGTCTCAGAGAGACGAGGAGACTTGTTGGTAGTAAATGGCACCGATTTTGCACGCAGACCTAGCACTATTTCCAATCTATTCTGCTTCCTCTGTGACTGAACTGATCAGTAAACATTCCTGTAAGAAAGAGATTATAGCCATCACAGACCTTGGGCCACCTATTCCCACTGCCTCACTTTATAGGTGAGGCAACTGAAGCCTGAGTCAGTGACCTGGCTTGTTCAAGGTCACAACAGCTAATTAGAGCAGGATGAGAAACCAGGTCCTGGCACTGAATTGCTTGTCTTTTCAGTGGGGGTGGGTGACAAGGGAGGAAGGGAAAGAATCTTGAATTGAAAGTTTTATAATCAAATGTTAAAAATCTATATGTATAAAGATTATTATCAGTATTAGCTACATGCAACCGGGAATAAGATATACAGGCACTGACTGGGGTAGGGAAACCCACCCTGCCCCACCAGAAAGTCAGAGGGGTGATGGGGGAGGACATAAGAGGGAGCAGATTGGGGGAGGGGTTTTACAGTAGAATCGCTGTTTTGGAGTGGTGGGTGGGGGAAAGATGGGGAGAAAATTTGTAACTCAAAATCTTGTGTAAATGAGTGATGTAAACAATAAAATAAATAAATAAATTCCAAAAAGAAAGAAAGAAAGAAAGGAGATCCTCTTGATTCTAAAGCCAGAACTCCTTCCACTGTGCTGAGCTTTCTCTCTGCTTGCCTATTCTTTCTCCTGTCAGATTTCCCCACAGTTCACTTAGGAAAAAAGAGAGCCCCTATACTAGAGACTTTACAAATGCAAAGAGCTCCCAGAACTCCACAGATATGCTCCTAAACAAAGCTCAGAAGGAACAAACACTATTAAGAAGATCTTCCCTTTAATGGAGGAAAGGATGTCAGCACCTTATTTCCTCAGAGTACTGAAGGCAAATTCTGTTCCAAATGGGCAGGATCTGGATGCCTGCCTGAAGTCCTAGCCACTATACCTGGATCAAGGGGAGGACATCAGGCTCAAATTGCATTATTAAGCAGAGACCCTTCTCTTACTGAGGGAAGGAAAAGAGGAGTCTCTGGTTCTACAGACAAGAAAACAACCTAGTTCCTTCTCCCCAGGCTAATAAGCCTTTGATCCTCAGTCTGCTTCGTGGGTGGTAAGAAGACAGTAAATGTGTGCAGCTACAAGACTTGTGATGGCCAAGAGCTCTTTCCCTTCAAGTCCAACATTACATGATGTAAAACACAAACTAGCCAAACATTGCAAGGTTAACCAAAGTCCAGCTTTCAAGGACATTTAGATCAGCTTTCTCTCAGGATGGATTCAGGAATGGGAAAGAAAACCGAGAACAGCAGCCCAAGAGAGTTAAACCAAGTCAAGATACAAAGAGAGGACCGATCCAGTACATCCAATGAGCAGCAGAATCATTGCTAAAATTCAAGTAAAAGGTTTTCTGGACAGTTTTCCCTCCAATAGGATGGTGTAGTTGGCTACGATATGGAAAAGGAAAACTGTCAAAATCATAGGCCTTTTAAAGGACTAAGGCACTAAAGGTCATTAGCATAGCCACAAAAGTAGGCTGAAAAAACAAAGAAGCTAGGGGGTCAAATGAAGACCCAGTCTATTCTGAAAATTCTTAAACCCCCTTGAAGTCAGAAACCAATGATTTCTTTTCTGTTCCCAGGAAATGTCTGAAGAAACTGAAAAAAACAAAACAAAAAAAGCCAAATCTTGTTGAGAAATTGTTTGAAACGTCCTCTTTGACTGGACTCTGCCCTGGAACTCCAAATTCTCAATATATTCTTAATGAGGTCTTCCTTTAATAATTCAAGGCAGGCTAGGGCAAATATGCGGGGCTTTTCAAAAGCTCTTTCTTCAGTACACAAATCTACTGCATCATGTCATATTCTCAAAATAGTCAAATTCTCAAATATGACAGGTTGGATTTTTCCTGCTTTCTTACTCTGCCGAACAGTCACGGTTAAGAAGAGAAGCACTTACATGTCCTCTTATTCTTCTGGAAGACCAAGAAGGTCCCTAGAGCTTAACCAGAGTGGAAAGAGAGTCTGGCCACCAAATCCCCAGCACACACTATTCCCACGCATGAGGGGCAGAAAAGGCATCAAGAGTGGAGTCAAATGGGAGAGGAGTGACGAGGTAGCTGCCAGTCCCCTCTGCTCTGAGAAAGCAAACGAGCTCCTCAGCTGGACTCCACCACACTCTACACTGCTTTCTACCTGTAGATTTTCCAAAGCACCAACTCAATCAGTAACCTTATAAAAAAACAACAGCTACAAAGTATAACCCTAGAAGCTGTCACTCCAACACAAATATACTTTTGTTCTTTTTTTTTTAATCTTCAGTTCCAAATTCTCTGCCTCTCTGCTTCACCTCCTCCACCCACCGAGAAGTCAAGAAAAACAGAACCTATTGCAAATATAACTAAAAAATTTCTCCACACTATGTCTGGTCAATGGAACACGAAGACATCTTTTGGCAGTGGGGGAGAGAGCTATGGGTCAGAGTACGGTATTACAGAAGATGTCTTGGGACTGTGTTTCTATTTTATACCAGAGGTGGAACAGGGCACCACTGTATATCTGAGCAGAGGGAGACATGGAAATACTATGTACTCAGCACTAGTCTCCTCAAAACCTCTAGTCCTCCATCAGCCACTGCCTTCTGAACAGCTGGGAACGGATGTCCCAAGTCATATCAAATTCATCATGGCCAAAAGAGAACTCATGATTTTTTCTCCTCAACCCTCTCCTTCAACTTCCTGACCTGCACAACTCAATATACTACCAAAACTTGTTATTTCTACCTTCACAGAATCTCTTCCATGTCTTCCCCACATATAGGTGCTACTTGGTAAGTATCAGAACATAGCAACTGCTGAATAAAGACTTGCTAAATGGAACTGGATTTGGGACACAGTCTGTGTATCTGAAACAATTAGCTTTTCAAAGCCATTTCTTCTATGGTAGTCAAGACCCATGGCCTGACTGCTCCAAATTGCTAACTCTGGTATTCCCGAGTCTTCCTTACATAAGGTTAAAGATCTGGGTTATAGTCCTCTAGAGTCATCTGTAAAGGATGTGTCAGGAGGTGCGAGGTCACAATCCGTGGCCTTTCAAGACCTGCCAAGTGTAGAAAGCATACCTGCCTGTTTACTTTTTTTTTTTTCCTTTTTGGAGGGCAGTTGGGGTTAAGTGACTTGTCCAAGATCACATGGCTAGTTTTGTGTGTTAAGTGTCTGAAGCCAGATTTGAACTCAGGTCCTCCTGACTCCAGGGCCGGTGCTCTATTCACTGCACCACCTAGCCGCCCCCGTTTACTTTCCATCTCCTGTCCTCTAGGTGCTTCCTACATGTAATGCTCCATGAAGAAGGGACACATAGTGTTGGTGCTCTGAAGCACACCCATTGTACCGTATTTTACTACACAAACTGCTGGGGCCATCTGGTCTCCAATAGCAAGGGTTCCAGAGGAAAGAGTGAGACTGGTGACCTTGCACAGCCCTCCCTCACTTCAATTCACTTGCTTGTCACAGCATCACCTTCCTGAAGTCATGGTCCTCTTTGAGAATGAAGGACAAACAACAACAAACAATTTGTAAACATGGGGCTGAAATGCAAACCCACTGCTCACTCATCAGGTAATGCTGTATCAAGTCACTCAGCTTTTCTCTGATGAGTCTTCTCATCTGTTAAATAGGAGAGTCTGAACCTGTCTACAAGGTGTCTTGAGGTCCTTTATCAATATACAGTGTTTGAGATGATGAACTGAGAACATACTGCTACCTACAATGAGGCTCCAGATGTCCTTAAATACTTTATGTACAGCTGAGTAGTAGAACTTGATGAAATTCTAGTCTTCAAAGTAACAGCTCAAACAAGGCTCCTGGGCTTAGTCTAGACAATCTCTAGATGGACACTCCTAGAAAGAAGCACAGTAGTGTGGAAAGTAAAGTGGGTTTGGAGTTAGAAGTCCAGGCTGAAATCCCAGCTATGCTACTACCCCTGTGACATCTCTCTGAAAAATAAAGAGGGAGAGGATCTGGAGCCTGCCCTTCAGTTTGGAGATCCTTAGGTCTGATCAACTCTAGCCTGAGCATTCTTTTTTCTGACCACATCTCCCTAAACCAGAAGAGCTTTGGCCCCCTGGGAATGGGAACAAAGAACCTGTCTCCCTGGCCCCCCTCAGGTACAGAGAGAGAAGCAAGTGTGATAAAAACTCATCCTAGAGCCTCAAGCTCTCTCTGCACCTTGCTATACTGATGAACTAGGTGACAGACTGCAGCACACCAAGGCCAGAGCCTCCACAGCCCATCTCTCTCACTCCTCTCTCTACTCTACACTTCCATCAGGAAGTGACACTAAGTACAGCCTTCTGGCTAAATCAGGGCATCGGGTTTCCATTTACCCCTGGTACTAGCTCCATTAACATCCAATTCAAGCTCCAACCCCCTCTACTAATAAGTGGAAAATCAAGTACTGGCATCTTCTGCTTAATGAGGAGATTAAGAGCCACTCCCACAGAGCTGACCTTTACTCACTAAATTATCTGACATCAGACTGAGGCCTTTGTACCACCCCTCTCTTGGCAAAGTCCAGGTTACAGCAGGGTGAACTTCAGCCCTCCTGTCTTTGCCATTATTAACAGTAAAAGAACGTGGATCAGGGTGTTCCAAGATAGCCTCCCGTTCTCTGTTGTTTCAGGGTTTATTAAAAAGCAACAAAGGTAAGAAGGCAACAGTCAAGCACAGTCGCTGTAGTCAACACACACCTCACTCTGAGAATTCTGCAGCTGGGTTCAGACCATCAATCTGAAAACGATCTGTTTGTGCTTGTCCAAGGAGGAATGTAGATGGGCACCTCCCACCAGTTATGGAGAAAACAACTTCTGGGTCCATCCCCTGCACTTTCAGACAAGGCCACAGCCAGGCAGGCTGACATGGCAAAGCGGAAAAGTCAGTGAGAAGAGCCACGTTCTAGGTCCACTAGCATGAGGAAGCTTATTTCCCTATGTCAAATGAAGGGATTATTTAGAATAGATCAGTGGTTCTCAAAGTGCAATCCAGGAATCGCAGGCGAAGGGAGACAGGAAGACCCTTTCAGGGAGTCTGTGAGGTCAAAGCTATGTTCCTAATAATACTAAGAAGCTTTCATTTTTAGTATAGTAAATATCCATAGATATATGCTCTTGGGTAGGGGGGAGGTTTACAGGAAGTTTTAAACCACAAAGTCTGAGAACCACTTTACTAAGCAGTCCTTCCTTTCAGCCACAACGCTGTTTCTATGGGTTTGGATCCACGTGTTACACTGAAATTCCAAGTACCACTAGGATCTATGACCTGGTCAAATGACTCACCAATGTAGTTCCCTAGGGCGGAGGACTGGTCCATGAACTTAAAAAAAAAATTTATAACTATATTTCAATATAATGTGTTTCCTTTCTCATACATAATTTATTTTATGTATTTAAGGACATTCAGAGGAGGGGCTCATACGCCAAAGAGGTCCCAGACCAAACAAGAGATTAAGGATCCCTGCCCTCCTAGGGCAGGATTTGATGTCCATCACAAATTCAGACTTGCCACTGGAAAAATCAGTTCAAGGGATACTTCCTCTTCTTAACAGGGAGCATCTTCTAGGAAACAACATAAGTGTCACTGTTATTAAACAGAAAAAAACTACAGGAAAAGTAATAACGTTACTACTTCAAATAGGCCCACATTGGAAAGAAGCCTTTGGAGAAAAGGGGGACACGACTGAACTATGGGAGCAGGTAGGTGGCCCAGTGGATAGAATGCTGGGCCTGGAGGCAGGAAGACCCATTTTCTTGCATTTAAATCTGACTTCAGACACTTACTAAGCTGTATGACCCTAGGCAAGTCACTTAATTCTGTTTGCTTCCTAAACTGTCAAATCACTACAATATCTTTGCTAAGAAAATCCCAAATGGGGTCATGAAGAGTCAAGACAACTGAAAAGACTGACCGCCACCAACGCCACCACCGCCACCACCACCCAGCTATACCCTTACCTGTTTTTCTATCCTCAAGAATCTTTCCTCTCTACTCCATAAACAAGGCTTGTGAATACACGAAAAGAGATAGTATTTGGATGTGCTGCATCTGAACCTTATTTTCTTTGACAATGAGGAAACCGAGGCTGGGCCTCTGGCCTCTTTCTAAATACAGTACTATCTCCGATGTTTGAGAACTTGCTGTTATCACTGAGTGAGCTTTCTACATTTACCAAGTCCTGGAGGCTACCTCTATCAAGTCACTTGCCTCAGGTCTCCCTTCTCATTCCAACTGCTCCCACTCTCTAGTTAGAGGTTTAGTAACATTCCAATTCTCCCCCATCCCCTTCCTATAAATCTTCAATAAATGTTGCGCTCTGTTAAGGGTTTTTTCCAGCTCAAAACAGCACTTAGTTTGATTATGTTTTAATTTCCAATTTGCCCATTTCTCCCCTTAATTTTTAATACTGCTCTTTTGGATTTATTTTATTTTTATTATTTTTTTTTGCTACAAAGCATAAGCATAGAAGAATCCTTTTTAATATCATAGAAAGCTTCTGTCAGGGCAGCTAGATGGCATAGTAAAAAGAGCACCGGCCTTGGAGTCAGGAGGATCTGAGTTCAGATCTGATCTCAGACACATTTACTAGACGTGTAGCCTTGGGCAAATCACTTAATCCCAACTGCCCCTGCCCTCTCCCTCCTCAAAAATAAAATACAATAAAAATTTCTGTCTAAAGCCAAAGGCAAGTCTCACATGCAAAGGGGAAACACCAGAAGCTTTCCCAATAAATAAAGGAACAAAGCACTATTCTTTGACAGTTTTGGAAATGCTAGCAATAAGACAACTGAAAGAAATTAGAAGCATAGAGATAGGCAAGAAGGAGATTAAACTTTCCCGCCAAAGTTAATTTTAATGCTATGTCAAACAAATTATCAAAGGGATACTTTACAGAACTTGATAAAATAACAAAGTTTGGAAGAAAAAAGGTCTAAACTAGCAAAAAAAAAAAAGTTAAGAAAAGAGGGAGAAGAGCATTTTTAGACCTCAAAATATACCACAAAGCAGCAGACATCAAACACATTTGATATTGTTTAAAGAGAGGTAGATCAAGGAAACAGACTAAACAAGGGAGAACAATGGAAATCAATAACCCAGTGTTCAGTAAACTAGAAAACAGAAATCTGACATTCAAGAACTCCTCATTTGAGTAAAAAAAAAAATCTGCAAAAACTGGAAAGCAGTCTGGCAGAAATCAGGCTTAGACACACCAACAAATCTATCCTTAACTAAACAGAAACACTTTCCTTGTGCATAGATCTGCTTCTGTCACTCCCTCTACTCAAAATCTTCAAAGGTTCCCACTTTCTCTCCAAATAAGTTCAAACTCTTTTATCTGACATGGGAGGTCTTTGCCAGCCTCTATATCTTTCCAGAAACACAGCACAATAATAGTGTAACATTAGATTTGAACTCCAGCTCTGAAGCTGACCCCCTCTGTGTCCTTGGGTAAGCCACTGAACGATCTGGAAAACCCAACCAGGGTAGAAGCAGAAACGCAATCATCTAGGCCAACATAAATAACCTCTCTAACATTCAGCCTCTTACCTGAAACATCTGTTGTTATGCTCAGAATGGAAGAAGGCACATGCAAGTATAATAAATAGTATTTTCCAATAATCTGCCTATAGGATTATAAAATTTGTTAACTTTAGAGCATTATATAGATGTTCCAGGAGATTTAGCTTTAAGCTTTAATAACTTCAGAAGTACAAATGCTACAAACTTACCCCAAAAAAGTAATTTAAAAGTTTATTTAAATTTCTTTTGCACTTATTCAATTTTGTTAATTTTGAATAATTTTTAAATTTTAATTCCAATGAGAGGGTACCTTGTCATTATGTATTACATGTGTAACAGTTTCTGGATGACCCTTTTTCAGACCACAGAAAGTCTTCTTTGTTGGTCATCTCAGTCACTTATCCATCTCATTTGACAGGTTTGTTTTTTTTTTTGGTGGGTTCATGTCAAAATTCAGTTATGCATCAAAACCTCATTTTCTGTATGATCATAAGACTAGGATTACAAACCACTCAGAGACTTTTATGGGCAGCAGCTGACAAAAATTTTTTACAAAGTTCAAAAGTTGCCTAGAGTGATGAATTTTTATATGGAACATATTAATCTTTTAAAAGTTTAAATAATTAACCAATTTGAGGCAGGTGCAGTGAATAGTGGAACTGGCCGTGGAGTCAGGAGGACCTGAGTTCAAATCAGACACTTAACATAAAACTAGTCATGTAACCTTGGGTAAGTCACTAAACCCCAACTGCCCTACTTCCCCCCTCCAAAAACCTTTAAAAAAGCAATAATTTTAAAATGTTTTCTGTTGTTTTTTTTTTTTAAGTTGACCTCAAGTTACTAAAGCCTAAAACTGCACTAAGATGTCTGGGGTACCTTATACATAAATGTGAATTATAATTATTTCCTTTTAGTCTCTACTCTGCAGTCAAAATCATTTCTTTTTTGTCCCTCAAATATTCAGGGGTGAGGGATAAAGGAAAGAGCACTGAATCTAGAGGAAGACTATATTTCTCAAATCTCATCTGTCAGATATGACCTTGGGAAAATAATACCTTCCTGAGACCTCAGTTTCTTCAAATCTATAAGGAAAGGTTCAGACAAGACAGCTTCTGAGCTTCTTTCCAGGGCTCAAGTCAATAATCTTAGAATGACCCCATATTTTATTTGTGCTACTCCAAAAATCCAGAATGTCCTCCTTTCCCATCGTTATTCCTCCCCATTCCTTAAAACCCAACTGACAGCATACAAGGAATAAAGGAATGTTTTCTGATGGTCTTAGGCGACCCCTGTGAAAGGATGGTTCGACCCCCAAAGGGGTCACAGCCTGCAGGTTGAAAGCCACTGCCATATGGGATTGCTCGCTGTCTTGGGGATGTGGGGGGAGGGGAGGAAGAAAAATCTGGAACTCAAAATTGTATAAAAGTGAATGCTGAACACGAACTGATGCTGAGTGAAACCAGCAGAATCAGGAGAACGCTGTTCACAGTAACAGCAACATGGCGTGATGATCAACTTTGAGAGCCTTTGCTTTTCTCAGCAATGCAGTGATCTAAGACAATTCCAAGGGACTCACTGTGGAAAATGAACTACAGAGTCTGAATGCAGATGAAAGGATACTATTTTTTTTGTTTTCCCTTTCTCATGGTTTTTCTCTTTTTTCTGATTCTTCTTTCACAACATGACTAATGTGGAAATATGTTTAACATGATTGTACATGTATAGCCTATATCAGATTGCATGCAGTCTTGGGGAAAAGGAGAGGGAGAAAAAAATTGGAACTCAATATCTGATAAAAGTGAATGCTGAAAACTATCTTTACATTTAATTGGAAAAAATGAAATATTATTAAGTAAGGGGGGGGGAAGTTATATAATCTAGAACACAACTGAGCAGGAATCTTTTCCACAGTGTCAAAGGGCATTTGTTAACATCAGGTACTGGTAATACAAAATATAAAAGTGAGAAAGTTTCTGCTCCCAATGAAATTATATATTCTACTAGGGCAATGAAGTGCTTTCAGAAAAGTCCTTCCAAAATCCTACAAAGTAAAGCCACAGTAACAGCAGAATGTACGCTGGGCCCTGAAGTGAGTGGTCAGCTGAAGACCTTCAATGATGGGGAACCCACAACCTCCTGAGGCAACTGTAGTTGTGAGAAAACTTTTCCAAGACATTAAGCCTAAATCTGCCTTTTTGCAACTTCTACCCTTAGTCCTGGTTCTGCCAAGCAGAACAAGTCTAAAATTACTCAGTCTCTCCTTCCATGAAAAAGCTCTTTAAATACTTGAAGATATGGAAATGAATGATGTAAACAAGAAAACAAATAAAAAATTTATATTAAAAAAAATACTTGAAGATAACTATCATGTCTCTCCTGAGTCTTCTATTCTTCAGGCTAAAATATTCCTTAAATATCCTTCAACCCATTGTTAGATGACAGGGATTTGGGGGCCTTCCCCATTCTGGGTGCCCTTCTCTGGAGGCTTTCACCTCTCTCCCCTACTAACCTATAAACTCCAAGTTCAGATATGCTGTCCCTCCCAAAGCAAAGCACAGGGCCATGCTCACAGTAGGTGCTCAAGATCTTCCAAAGTGAACTGAATCATTTCTCCTCCCAACTACCAACTCCAGACATACAAATAACTACATCCAAACATGCAAGGCCAGCTTCTACAAACAATTAAGCCAGGAAATACTCTGTTCAGGCTGAGATTCTAATTTACTCCTGGTTAACTTTACTTTTCAATCCCTGGATATGGGCTATCTAAATCACACTGCAATTATAGATGAAAGGTCTTTATGTCAATCTTAAAGAGAGAAAACTTTGACAGACCTCTCCTACTAAAAGTACAGACTTTCACTGAGAAAAAGTACAGATTTCAGGCATGTCAAGGGTTTTTTTGCTTCTAGAGGGTAAAAGCCTGTAAAGCCAATACTCCTATTTCTGATGCCTCCTTTACCAAGAAAGGTCTACTATCCCAGGATTACCCCCAAATTTCCCCAAGTCCAAAACCTTTGATAAGCTCTGAGTTATCACTACCTTCACAAAGTAAGATAGCAGTGTCCAGCCCTACAAGGGCATTTCTTTGGTGCATATTTTGGTTCAGAGGCTAATTTGAAAGTCTGGCAGTGTTTACCAGGCTATTTAGTATGCACAAAAGCTGTGTCTTTGTGAAAGTGGAGTTTTTTCTTAAACTTGTCAAGATCTTTTGCTCAGAAAAAAGGTCTGAAAACGTGTCAACGGAAGGAATGCTATTCTAGTAGAGTAATACAATATTCAGAAAAGCCCTTACAAAATAAATCTACAATAATAGGGAAGGGAGTAGGGGAGAATTAAATTTTTCTATACTCAACACTCAATTATCTTTGGACGGGACAGAAAGGGAGAGCAATGAAGAAAGAAATGAAATTCTGTGAAAACTCAAATTCTTTAAATCACTGTTCATTTCAACTGCCTAGTCAAAAAAAACCCTCTTATCAAAGGAAATGAAGGGACATCCCTGGTGGTCTAGTGATTAGAATTTGGCACTCTCACTGATGCGGCCCAGGCTCGATTCCATCAGGGAACCAAAAAATGTTGAGGTTTAAGGTTTAGAGATGTGCAAGACCCCAAAATACAGACACACCAGGTTCTGCAGAATGAATTCGACTCAAGTCTTCTCTCAGCCAAAGTAAAGCAAAGTTTATTAAAGGTTCGCCATAATGGGTAGACTCTTAAGAAGCCTAGGTACCTGTGACACTTCTATTGGACAAGTGGGCCAGAATAATCGGACACACAGTGAGTCTGTGCTAGACAATTCTCGGCTCCTTCCTGGAGGCAAGATGGAGCTTATATACAGAAAGATTGTGGGAGGATTCTACCGGTGGTCTAAAGAAGGAGTTTGAGGAGGGTCTTCAGGAGGAGTCAAATAAGGTCAGAGTCCAGTAAAGAGAGATTAAGGGTGGGAAACAGCTGGAGGCTACCTGCAGATGACAGACAATGGAAGTCTAGGCTAAATTTAAGGCTAACAGATTTGGGTATAGATATTTTGGGAGGATCAAGGGTTGGGAGTAGCTGGACAGAGGAGGGCTGGCTAGTAAGAGCAAGAGATCTGGGCTTAGCTATAATGAAAGGCTTATGGCCTCAGGCAAATGCCCCATCAAATGGGAAGATTCAATTAGAGTTCAAAGGGTTTCCCATGCACCTGTGCCCCAATGTTTCCACCTTGGAAGCTGAGAGGATGAAATAGGGAGAGACCAGAGACGTGGAGAAGAGTCAGAAGGCTAGTGCAACACTGCGTTGCTGGATCATGGATTCTAATTCTAAAAGTCCCACAGGACATCAGCCTAGGTCAACGGCTCCTCCCTCTCTACTGTTCTACTTGCTGATCTCACCCACTGTGGATGTCACCTTTGCAACAACTCTCAAATATGTTCAGTCCTCTTTTGATGCTGCCAGTACCCTGGCGTAAGCCCACATCACCTCACACTTGGTGCTTCTGCCCACCTCAGGTCTCTACTCCATCTTCCATTTAGCCACCAAAATGATTTTCCTAAAACACAGATCTGACTGTGCCACATCAGCTTCAGGAGCTCCCTATCACCTGCGGACTCAGCTTGCAGCCTGTCAGGTCAATCTAAAAGCCACCTCTCTTTTGCCAGTAGCAAAATACTACAGAAGTAGAAATACCGCAGCCAACTGCTGCGCCCTCATTAAATGGGACACACAGGGAAACCTGGGGTGGAGTTGTGCCTTTCCCCAAACTAGCAGGCTTACCTCCCTCCAACTGGATATTAAGCCAGTTCGGACTCTGCCTGTTAAAAGACCACTGCCATCACTTTTCCCAGCCAAGCCAAGAGTGGGCAAGCCTGGGACTGAGACAGCTGGACATCATGATGCCTGTGTGGTCCACAGGAGTCCAATGGAACCAATGAAAAAAGCCAAACATCTGGGAAGCTTGGAAGCTGATTCACCACAGGCAGCCCTGGACATACTAGTTCCCAGGTCTCCAAGCACTCAGCTCTCTCCTAGTTCTCCTTTTACTTTTCTGACCATTCCTTCTCAGGGACCTTTTCTAGATCTTCATCAAGGTCACACATGCCCTATGAGTGCCCCCCCCCAGGGCTCTTTGTCCAACTCTTCTTTTTTAAAACTGTTTTCAAACAATTTTTTTTTGAATGAAGTTAACAAATATTAAATAAAAAACCATTTCCTTACATAAAACAAAAGAGAAAAAATTATATATACTGCAAACAGTTGTAAAATTATAAAATGCTTATAGCTTGCTTTTTACTTCTAAGATGCTACAATTTAACTTTTGGATCTGTTCGAATTGCCTGTCCCTCTGTTGTTCTTGTCATTTTAAAATATGCCCAATGACCTTACTTCTATATTGTTGTTGCTGGTTATCAAAATCCCTAATTCCCCTCAGGTAACAGGTGTTATATATAAGAACATTCAAGTGCTTTGTTGAGAAGTGTCTTTTGTGTCCAAACACACAATCTCTCTGGAGAAGCTGCACACAAAGACAAAAAAGTATGAATAGGATTATTTCACAAAACATGAAGAATGAAAGTACAGGAAAAAAATGAAATACAAATAAGAACCAAGGAGACCAGATTGGCCCAACAACATGTACATGAGAGTGAGGGAGGTATGACAAAGACATGAAATAGACTTGTATTACTGAAGGACCTTATTTGCACCACCAATGATAGGGGAGGTACCACGTTTGAACTCTCACTTCTCTGTATCTGATTCATCATATGAAGAAATAGAAATAAAATAAATCCTCAGAATACTACATTGTCTGACAGGAGATTACAGAACACTAAAAGATGAGCATACCCACAGAAAACAGAACATAACCAAGCATATAAAGAAGAGATGGTCATGGACAGTTCACACACCATCACCTAAGCAGTGCCAAGAGATTTGGAGAAAGGCCTCAAGCAGATGGGGTGAAATTCCTAGAGCAGCTATTCAGCAGGAACTGGACAAATCACACAGTATTTTAAGACATGGATGGATTGTGAGTGTTACCAAGTGGGAAGAGTGCCCCTATCAAGAAACACAAGCAGCAAATTACCCAGATTATAGCAGTGAGTTAAAAGAGCAGCAAGTTAAAAACTCTTCAAAAATGTAAACGTTCACTAGGTGATCTCATTAGCTTCCATGGATTCAATGTCATCTCTATTCCTATGGCATCCAGCCCAAACCTTTCTGTTGACCTCCAGTCACATCTTCACCTGCCTATGGGACATTTTGAACTAGGTGTACCACAGATACCTTAACTCAACAGGTCTAAAATGGAATTCAATGTCTTTTCCCCAAATCGTCATTCTTCCTAGCTTTCCTATTTAATATTCCACACTATACTCCTAGCCATGCAAGCTAACATCTTCAGTCCTCTTCAGTTTCTCTCCCACTCACCCCCTCCCCACCCCCAAGCATGTCAGGTAGCTAGGTGGCACAATGCTGGGCATGGAGTCAAGAAGACCCAAGTTCAAATTCTGCCTCAAAACATGAGCTGTGTGACTTTGGTCATGCCATTTAGCCTCTGCCTGTTTCCTCAACTGTGAAACCAGGATAGCAGCACCTGCCTCTCAGTGTTGCTCTGAGGATTCAATGAGGTAAGATTTGTAAACTGCTTAGCACAGTGTCTAGAATGTAGTAAGCACTTAAGAGATCTTTATTTCCTTCCTTCTGTATTTGTATCACCTCTCAAATATGCCCCTTTCTCTGCTCTGACGCTGTCAAATGATCATTTATGTCATCACCTTGGGCCTATCTTACTATAATAATAGCCTGATGGTTCATCTGCCAGCCACAAAATCTCTCCCCATTCCATTCCATCCTCCTTTCCATTATCAAAGTGATCTTCCTAAAACACAAAACTGACCACGTTAATTCCCTCTCCTTGACAAACAACAGTGGCTCCCTATCTCTAGGATCAAATATAAAACCCCATCATTCAAACCGGTTTAAATCTTTATGGTCTTCTTACACCTTACTCCCTTCCCCTACCTACTCTGTGATCCAGTGACTGGGCATTCTTATAACAAGACATGCCATCTCTCACCTTCAGGTATTTTCATTGGTTGTCCCCCACGTCTGAAATTCTCTTCCTCCTAATCTGCCTTCTGTCTTCCTTCAAGTCCCTGCTAAAAATCCACCTTCTACAAGAAGCCTTTCCCGGGGAAGCTAGGTGGCGCAGTGAATAGAGCACCGGCAGGAGGACCTGAGTTCAAATCTGACCTCAGACACTTGACATACAAACTAGCCATGTGACCTTGGGCAAGTCACTTAACCCCAACTGCCCTCCAAAAAGCAAAAAAAAA
>CM053596.1:17954369-17978587 GCA_028646575.1 Pseudocheirus occidentalis | reverse complement strand
TCTGTCTTCCTTCAAGTCCCTGCTAAAAATCCACCTTCTACAAGAAGCCTTTCCCGGGGAAGCTAGGTGGCGCAGTGAATAGAGCACCGGCAGGAGGACCTGAGTTCAAATCTGACCTCAGACACTTGACATACAAACTAGCCATGTGACCTTGGGCAAGTCACTTAACCCCAACTGCCCTCCAAAAAGCAAAAAAAAAAAGAAGCCTTTCCCAACCCCTCTTAATTCCAGTTCCTCCCTTCTGTTGATTGTCAAACTTATCATCCATCCATCCATCCATCCATCCATCTGGTTTTTGTTTTTTGTTTTTGGAGGCAGAGTTAAATGACTTGACCAGGGTCACACAAACAGTAAACTCAGGTCCTCCTGACTCCTGAGCCACTTAGCTGCCTAGCACATAGTACAGCTTACCTAATAAACATGCATTGACTATTATGTGATGATCTGGCATGGACAGAACTCTGGAAAAATTCTCTCCAACAGAAGGAAGCATACATTGTCTTATGCGATACAACAAACAGTAACATTTTTCCGCTCTCATCTTTTCTCCAATGTTTCCAGACAAATGGAACCCAAACATATGTGTGTGTGTGTTTCTAGACATACATTCATATATATAATTATATAAGACATTGTTATTTGTCCTTCGGTTTCCCAAGAGGACCAATGACATTGTCGGGTGATTTCTTAACTTTCAAGTGAGGCAGAGTTGCACAATATGGTCAGACTCACTCTCTCTTCCAGAGCCATCAAAAGTCCAGTGGCAAGACAACAGTCAAGATGATTGGTGATGAGACAGCCCAAGACGCAGTGGATTAATGTGGCACCTTCCGGGTCTGACCAAACTCTAAGTGCTCCACAGCACCTGCTTCAGCAGCCTTCAAGGCTGGAACAAACTGTTATCATTCCCCCTTTCCTCCACAACATGTCTTCACATGCTTGGGGTAGACATCCCCCCACTGACAGATGAGACCAGCTTGGTTGTCCTCAATATGGTTTAACTCACCTAGGTGCGGCCAAAGCACACGCTGTAGTTTCTTGGAGCCACGGGTGACACCAACAGTAGATGAACAGCCCTGAGGTGCTAGTCCTCCCGAACACCCCATAGACCCATACATATATAATAAGATAGGTGTATTAGATTGACAGGAACCACATCATTTACAGAACTCCTGATTATTTTCTATGCTTACTCCCCAAATCTTAAAAAGCAATAAATTCAAAGAATAACAGTGCTGCTCTGAATAAGACAAATTTTAATTCAAATTCACTCGTTTCACATAAAAACTGGGCTGCATATAACAAGAAACCAAATACTGGACCTATTTAAGTTGCAAATGTTTCATCTGGAATGCTAATGAGCAGGCAGTCACATATATCACTGTAATTTCTTAGCTAAGCTGATTTTGCTGTCCCTGACTCTAGTCATATAAATAGCAAGTCAACTTGCATATTTTACAGTTTTCACTCAGGCCTGCTTCAAGTTTATTTTTGTTGCTTTCATTTTTAAGACCTGTATTTATGCATCTTCACTAAACAGACTTGAAGTCAGAGAAAAAATGACACAATGTAAAACTTGCCCTTACCCTAGAACTATGCCAGATGGCTTCAAGAGGAGATTTATAGGCTCTGTGTAACTGGCATATGTCCCGTCCCACCCCCCCCACCAAGCAGCCTATATGAAATAAATCTCTAAAAGCAGCCATGAGTCTCAGTTTCCCCACCATTCTCTCCAAGCTTCCGAACACTGAGCATTTTTGCCAGAACCTCCTGGTGGACACTACACTTGATATTTAATCTAAGATTTCAGCCCTGGTACTAAATTGGTGAGGCACAGGTGACCCAGGGTAAGGCAGAAATCGAAGTATCCTCTTTTTATTTAAAAAAAAAAAAAAGCAATGGGATTCTGGGAGGAAAGAGGAGCAATGTGGCATTTTTAAAACTTGAAAAAAACTTAGGAAGGCTTGAGTCAGCTAAGAATATTTCCACAGCTCCTACTTGTGGTTTAGACAAGAACAGAAGGATATATAGTTGTCTCTCCCTCAACCAACATTTTCCTGTCTCTTTCAGAGATAGCTAAATGAAACTTATTTTTAAAAATCTACCACTGCCCCCCTCTAACTATGCCTCCAGGTAAGAGCAGTGGCTGGAGCTTCTGCATACAGTGATCTCACCTCCCAGTGTGCTTCCTTGGCAGGGGCTCCAATATTGTTTTTAGTGAATTTCCTGTGTGAGCTCTTAATACAGGAAACTGCTCCCGAGCCTGAAGTTGGGAGCCTGTTCTAAGTCATTCCATCCAAATCCAAACAAAGGCTTTTTGTGTTCTTCCTTTAAAAAACACACAAAACAAGCCTTCCCCACACTTTGCAGTGAGTACCTTTAGAATTAGACATATTTACAATGACCTCAGCTTTTGCTGGTAATTAACGATTTAAAAGACCAGAAAAGTCCAGGGCCTCTACAAGCCTAAAAGATTAAGTCAATTAGTCAATCTGACCTTACAAATCAAAGTCGATTTGGCTCAGTCAGCACCCCCATGGTTACCCTCAACAGTGACTATAAACTGCTTTGTAATGGGTTGATTCCATTGGGATAATCATGTAGGAGGGGTGACAGGCTGCTAGAGGCCCCACTCCAAGTGTTGACAAGTTTTAATTAACACCCAGGCTAATTAAACCCTGGCACAGCTAAAGGAGAGAAAAGTGCTCATCTTGCAAGTGATAAAAGTGTTTGGATTTGCAAAGTTCCCCACAGCTAACAGAGGTTTCTTAAAGTGGGCTTCTTGGGCCTCCCATAAGCACACCCTGTTCTTCCCCCACCTAAATCAGGCCTGGAGGCACGTCAGAGTGTATTTTTCCATCTGACTTTTTGTCAAAGGCTTGCTGGCTAGAGTGGCCCTCAACTGGGGATGGCTATCTTCAACCTGGAGCTCCTCCTTGGTCATTTCCTGAACCCTGAAATGGCTGCTTTCCTCACGGCTCTGAGTCAGCTGTCACTGCTGTAACATTTTCCAAGTTTGCTGCCCTGGTGCCGGTTAGGGAGGGGCCAGGCCACTGACATTCTCCTCATTCTTTTGCCTTATTAGGCTGTTGATATGATTGTTTTGGGGGAGATTGAGGCTAACTTGAGGAATGGTAAGCAGGAAGCAACTGGGGAGGAGGGGCAAGGGGGGGAAAGAGGGAAAGAGAATGAAGCAGGATGCCAGAATCTTAGGAAGTGCTGGAGGAGGAACAAAGCACAGCTGCTATTGATTTCCAAAGGCAGAGATGGAAGAAGGTTAATACACCTTTCCACGTTACTAAGCTCATTCCTGGACTGCTATTTTTAGGGTTATCAGTATGAAACCCTTCCCATTTCCACATACACTTACCAGAGGTTGGCTGGCACAAGTCTATCTGCCAGCTTCTCACTTCAGTTGATAAGAATTTTCTGTTTGGAGAAGGAGGTGGGGAGAAGGAACAGAATTACTGCTGACACTAATTTAGTAACAAGCTGGATTATTCATGAATGAGCCCTTCCTGGCATTGCCAGTGGCTCATCAAGGAAGCTGAGTACAAGGTTTGGAGGCAAATAGGTTCTGGTCCTGGAGTCACATAAACCTGCAACACTGAAACAAGGGGCCACTGCACAGGCAATGAAGCCTGGCAACTAGCTCACAGTAATTAGAGACTGTTACACTGTGTCATTAGGGTCAAACCTAAGTGCATTGTTCTACATAGGCAGAGGGGCATTTGTTCTAGTATTGTATTTAGCAAATTTAAACACGTTTTCAGTAAAAGTGATACGTTCATTATTTTTGCTTTTTAAAAAAGACTTGTGTTAGTTACAGTTCTGAATGATACCTCAAACTTGAAGGGTAAAGTAGCCAAGCGATGGCTATCTGTGTGCCTAAAGGATTTCTAATGCAAAGAGACAAGCACCAGACCCCTAAGTCAGCGTTTTCAATGTCTCTTGTTGGACTAAAAATATATCTATGTGGCCCATGTATCTTTCACTATAGGTCTTGACCAACACTGATCCCAAGTGCCAAGCTAAGATGCTGGATGGCACTCACCCACTTCTCCCAATAGCTAGGCTGCCATGGTTCTGGCCCTGACATTCTGAATGAATCCCAGTGACACAGCTCATCTACTACTTAAGCTCTAGTGACCAACTGACTTAAAAGGTTTATTCTCACAGCTAGTAAAAGTGTGGGGATCAGATGACTATAAAGTTGCACCCACCCCCTAACAAAGGATGAAGCAACACTTTCACTACAAGCTAATACAATCCCCAATTGCAACCTATTGCCTCTGGGAATGAACAAGTTCCTAGCATCGATTAATCTTCAGAAAGGGAAAAGTAGACTTCCCCTCTAAAGGATCGCATAGTCATTGCACCCCGATCCTTTTGCAAGGTAAAGAAGGAAATAAAACCCGGGCTATATTAACTTACAGCATCTCACTCTCTCTCTCCACAACAAGTAAAAGATCTTTGCTTGTGTTGCCTGATCCATTCCAACAAGTACCAAAGGAATGTCACCTAACTTTTTTTTAAACTCATGCTGACATCCCAACACATATTTCTGTTTAACCCAGTTCTTGTTGATCTAAATCTCAATGGCTGATTTCTGTCTTCTCTCTAGTACAACCTTACTTGTCTAAATCACCTTGCCTCCCAGAGTCTTTCAAAGAAGGAAAATACCCACTGAAACCAAGGGGACGGAAGTAATTTTGCCAGTCAACTCTGGTTGTCATGTCGTGGGTCCAGAATTCAACTAGCAACTACAAGCCCATGGAGGACACTGCTGTATCAAAGTCATATAAATAGCCATGATGGTTTGCTTAAAGTTTAAACATACTAGAGTTCTCCCCAGGCAAGGAAACTTAGGTTCCAGAGTCATGCATTTGAAAATTAGAGAACTGGGAGCTTGGCCGAGTGGACAACAGCATTTTCAAAGTGGCACAGACCCAGGAAACAAAAGTGTACTGCTCCCATGCAAAGCCAGTCTTGTCAGTTTACCTGGTAGCCCTGTTAATATTCCCTCTATGAGGGACCACTGTTAAATGAGCTGATCTTCGGGTCTACAATCCTCCTCAGAGCTCACCAATAGCATACACACAATTATCAAACCCCTGGGGAGGGGAGAAGTATGGAAGGTTGGGAGATGGGCATAACTTCAATTTTGTTTTGTTTTTTTTAATCTTTTGCCTCAATGCATTCTGAATAATATTGTCCACTAGCTAAACTGCTCTAAGGAAAATCTGTAGAACTGGCTGTCTGGGAAAAGGAAACATGGCGGCTCAACAGTGCCGGAAAAGTGACCAGCTTGACCTGCTTTCCAGTTTGACGTTGGTTCACAACAGCTTCCTATCACCTCAATAACACAAAGGCAAGGTGGAGTTAAGAACTCACATCAATTTAGCAGTGTCTGTCTGTCTGTGCGTGTGTCTGTCTGTCTGTGCGTGTGTCTGTCTGTTTTGCAATCCTGAACCCAAATAATATGGCTGGGTGGTCAGAAATGACAAAATTTAAAGACTGCTTACTCTAAACCTCCAGATACACACACATACTCTACCTTTTCCGTCAGGTCCCTCACTCCCAAATATCCTCCAACACCCCTTTGCCCAGAGAATGTTCAATTCAGACTTTCCAGGAGAGGTCACAGTGATTTCAAACTCACCTCCTTCATGAAGGTTTCCATGACTGAGCCCACGTGCCCTGGTTCACCCCAGAGCTCCCTGGAACTCCCGTTCTCAGTCCGGAACTGTACTGTTAACTGCCTGTGTTGATAGGCTGCTTTGTAAACCTACTTATCAGCTGTCTCATGTGTGTTCTAGCTCCCCGGGGACCCAGACTGGAAGCCTGTTGAGAGTAGGGACTATGTACTCTTTCTCCAGCCTGTCACTCCCAAAGCAGCTCAGTGCTACACTCTGAACAGAAGTGGCACTCAACAAATGCTGTGTGCGGACTAGCTGGCTGGTCATGTTTCTACCTGACAGTTTGACTCCAGAGCCAAGCAGCTCCACTCATATTACAGGTGATGCTAGTTCATGTAAAACAGAGACCAAGTCCAGCAACCACCCAGCTGGAGGGCACCTCTAGTCAAATGACAACTGCTAAGAAATCCTTCAAAGGCGCTTCCAAATCCTCCAATACTACCTAAAAAAGATAATTACAGCATGAAAACCTTTTCTGTCCAAGGGGATGAACTCAGGAATATATTAGCTTGGCATGAATGCCACTCAATGGAAACTTACAGCTGTATCCATACTAGAGAAATGTAAGGCAACATAATCCAACTAATTTTCCACTCATCAGCCTCAATTTTTCCTTCTTCCTCAATTCTGGCCAATTCTTTTAAAGGAGAAGTTTTATTAATTTTCTCTTTCAGGGAAAAAGGGAAAAAAACAGGGCCATCTCTCCTTCCAAGCAGCATTTAAAAGACTGAACAAGTTCACACGGTAAAGGGGGAGTGGGAGGTGCAGGGTGGCCAGAATGGAACCATCCTGTGTTTTCAAGCTCTCCCTATAGTCTTTAAAGTGGTTAAGCAGGTTTGTCAGTGAGATGCTGTTTTATCCAACTGTTACTTTGCGCTCTCTTGACAATGAGGCTTTGGCATTCAAGAAGTGCCCAAGGCAGAATGAAAAAAAGTTGCTGTCATGCTCATCCATACATGTTATTTATAAACTTATCTCCTCAGACAAGGCTTGCAAAATTAACACTGTGGGACACATTTCCAAGCTGTTTAGTACCTGCTATATTCTTTTTCCATCTGGAAAGCAGCACAACAAGCTTGGCAACCTACATCTTTAAATAAAAGAGTTGCTGATGCAACTAACACCATAATACTACTCTGATATTTTTTTTATACCAGCTGAGCACTTAGTACTTAATGCTTAACCTTAAAGCTCAATTATTTTCTATGTTCTTTCTCCTAAAGGCATGCTTAGGTTAGGGGAAATGGGAGAGAAATGCTCAAGAAACAGAGGGAAAGTGGGTGAATAGGGTCAGCTTCTTGGTCCCCTACTTCTAAAAGTTAGCCAGCCTTTGTAAGAGATGTTGTGGAAAAACAAGTGGAAATTCATCAGGTGAAATGAGTATTTTTTTTTTGTTTCTTGGTTATGCTGAAGAACCCCGTCCTGCTCATGCAGTAAAAGTTAAAGTTTCGCTTGACAGAAAGGCTTACTACAAAGTTCTTAACATAAACCCCCAGTTCAATGGCTGCTGAAGCCTTCTGCAGAAATGATCAAAAAGATAATTTAAGCTATTATACTGTTTGATGTTCTGAAACCCTCTAGCTCCCATCTGAGTTTATTTTGTTGAGCCTAAACAAAGGTTTTGCAAAGTCAGGGTAAGAATACTCCCTGGCTATAGCTTTCTGCTAGAGGCAGGGATGGAAATTGTTTTTGTGAAGGTACATAGCCCAAATCAGTCTCCTCATTGCTACAAATCAACAGAGCCACCTCCAAGCTTATCAAGGGCGTCCATCAAGGAGCCAGACCTACTTAAAAAAAACAGCCCACACATACACACAAAGCCAGAGTCACAGACCACTAAAAACTAGAAGACAGACATGCCAACCCCTCCCAGCAAGCTGTAAGACATTATGATGGAACAGCCACATGCAGCTGGAAGTCTATTGAGTGTGATTCATTTCCTGAGGAGAAAGCTTCCTCTCTCCAGGTGAGGGACCAGTCCACACCCTTCAGCCTAGATGGGAAAGCGCATTACACCAAGTCACATAAACCAAAGGTCCACTATCTGAGACATCGTGGTCCAGTACAAAGAGCCCTGTATATCTGGAATAAGAGCACCTGGGTCCCAATGCCAGCTTTGCTACTTACTATCTATGTGACTTTGGAGAAACAGTTTCTTCACCTACAAAATGAAGGAGCTCAATTAGATGACTGTGATCCCTTCCAGTATCTAGCCTAGGATCCTGTGAATCTACTATGTGTCAAGGAGTCAGAATGTCTGTACATGTATGTCATTTGATGTGGTAGCATTCAGTGATTACCCAGCTATGAACCAACTGAATGCCACCAAACAACACCAGAAAAGTAGGACTCAGCAAAGAAAACCAGTGGCCAGACAGTCATAAAACAACCAAGAAAGCCTGAACTATAACTCGACCTCCCAGAGTGAATCAGCAGTCAAGTACAAACCATGCTTGGTATGCTCAATGAGAAAGTGCATTTATTTTTAGGAAAGAGGGATGTCTTCCAGCTAGCCCTAGATCCCCTAGCAGGCCCTATTTGGCAAGAATTACTTTTCAGTTATTTATTAAAGAGGCCTAGAACTTTTCAAATCCAAGGCAAACGCCTGAGGAAACATACTGTTAGGCAATTTTTCTTTTCATGGCCAAATGTTTGGCCTTCTTAAATCACTGTGATACTTCTGACCACTACCAGTGTACAGGTTTTACCAAACAGTTATGGAGCTGTCTATGAGAAATGGGGGGCCATGGAAAAACAAGGTAGTGCTACTCTGGGATGGCAGTCTCCTTTGATCCATGAACAGAGACCATCTTAAAACAGGATGCCACAAGGTTCCACAGCAACTGTTTAGGCTTCTCATCCAAAAAGCATGCCTTAGGGGCAGCTAGGTGGCTCAGTGAATAGAGCAACCGCCCTGGAGTCAGGAGTACCTGAGTTCAAATCTGTGTGTGACCTTGGGCAAGTCACTTAACCCCAATTGCCCTCCAAAAAAAAAAAAAAAAGCAAAAAGCATGCTTTACTACTCTACTACTAGCTTTCTCTTGGACTGTGAGTAGAAGCAGTCTAGTGCAAAAACCTTTTTCTCAAAATGGTCAAGAGGGTTTGGTCCTCAAGCATGTCCTCTTCCTGTTCTATGCATTTATTCAGAGCCACCAGTAAACAGAGTGCCCAGCAATTTGAGCCCACATCTCTGAAAGCCATCTTGACGCAGACCTATCTGTTTTACAGTCAACTTCCACCACAGACTTGGCAGTGCTGTAGAAATAATCCCCCAAAAATGTAACTAGCTGCCTCACAACCCTGGTGAGTCTGGCTTTACTCCAAGTCCACAAAATCAGAATCATCACCAGTCAGAAGACAGCTTATGAGAGAGGCTGATTCATCAAGTTACTCTGGAATCAGCTCCATAAGTAGGCAGACTTGGTAGACTTATAGACATTTTAGATTTCTAAATTGTAGTTTTTTCATGGGTCAGGCCTGCTAAACTAGACCTAAGACACACAAAAACTTAATAAATAACTGTTGAATGAATAAAGGCAAACTATGGCAATAACAGGTGAGAAAATGTGATAACAGTATTTAACATTTTTATTTTAAAAACTCTTGACAACTTAAATAATGGAAATATTCAGGCTGCTATCAGGTGGGATAGAAGAAAAATACTACTTACTGTCACTGAGATGGAGTAGAGGATGAGGTTTGGAAATGTACTTGTGGAATGAACTCTGCTTAGGGGTTTGCAGAAAAACGTAAAGAATTCTGTGTATGGGCCAGACAACTTTTTGGTTTGTTAATATTTGTAAAAAAAACAAAAACAAAAAAACAGTCAAAAAGATATAGACAAATTTGGCCCTGCTGTTAAGGAGTCACATAGCTAAGATTCCAACACAGAAAACTTCATCAAACAGTCATACCTCAGCAAGAAAACCACTAAAGTCTGCCTGGTTCTGGCATTCTGCCTCATAACCCCCAACCTCCACCCGCCCCCAACAGATCAATGAAACATTTTCACTTAATTTACTGCTGTATATAAGGTTTTACTAGTCCAACAAAGCTATAAGAGCACATTATTATTCCATTTCTAAGCTGGGAAGGGAAGTTTTATTTAGATCTCATGCTGAAGCACCTAATCATTAAACCTATTCAGCCTTCTACCAATAAGTGTTATTTTTTAATTTTTGTTGGGTATTTTCCCATTAAAATGTATACTTTTCCAAGTGTGAAATCATCAATGGGAAATTCACATTAGGTTGTCAAGAGAATCAAGATTTATTCTATTTATCGTCGTCACATTGCACCTATTGAATGCCTATGATAAAAGATTACAGGGTTTTAAAAAATACTACTAAAGGATGGGCAATAAAAACATTAACGTCTTCCTTTGGTTTTTCCTTTATAGTCATTTCTGGATGTATCCGCTCCCTCCCACCGCCGCCCCATCCCCTACTCCCACCCCAGCCAACCTTCCCTGGTAAGAAAGATGTTTTTTTTAAATTAAAAAACAAAACCATTCAGGAAGTTTATAATATCTCCAAGGGTGGCTGGGCTCTGTCACTTTTAAGCTCCCTTCCTTTAGAGTGGGAAAAGATACTGATCTAAGGACTTAGTAAACCCAATTCTAGTCCAAGCTCTCACACTACTCAGTTCTGTGATCTCACCTCTGTAGGCTTTAATTCCCTAATCTATAAAATGACAGTGTTAAACCACCTGGCCTATCATATCAGGTCTAGCCCAGTCTAGGCTTGAAAGAAAGAGCTCCAGTTGGAGAAGGTATAATGTCAAGAAACAGGGCCTATTTATGGAGCTAGTTCTGGGGCAACAGCTCTGGAATATTTAAATCTGTTTCTTGCTGAATATCAAACAAATCTAAATATTAGGAAGCTGGTTTAAAGAGGTGAGGATTTCCCATTCTATCCCCACATTCCCAATTTTAGACAAAATGCTAATTAAGAGATTAGTGCTTCAGATACAAGACGTGGAATGTCTCACTTTCTCCTCTTCAGAAACCACAAAAGTCCAATAGTTGCTGAAAAACTGATAATGACAAAGATACTTGCTGACCCTTTTTCTCATACTTGAAAGTCTGTATTCCCATCTACAAAATGAAGGTATTGAACAAGATTATTTTAAGGACCCTTCCAACTCAAATTCTGAGATATTATTGGCAGCCAAGCCCCACATCACCAAGCTACTTCTACCCACTATATGCAGTTCAGTACCCAAAAGAAAAACCCACTAGAAAGCTAATGATAAACATCACCCATCCCCCAACACCTTTGGGGAAAACTTTAAAAGCATAAAGCAAACCACAATGTCTTTTTTATTCTAGCCTGAAGCTGGAAACCCTCAATGTTATTGTATTATTAGCATTCCAGAATCCAATTTTATCATTTCAACATTGTCAACAATATTTCCCAAGATGACTTCATTGAGCTACAGTAATTCTGTGCAGCTTCCAACTAATCCTGCTTCATGTCACTGGTTCCAGTGGAAGACAAAGACTCTGTTCTGCTCCAATATTTGGAAGAAAAATATTTAAATAAACCTTTCTTAACTCAGATGGAGGTCACTATTTTTGCTTTTGGATCCAGGACTCAAATATCCAGCTGAGCAAAATAATATATGATCAGCAACTACTGGAACCTAGATCCAAAATATTCATGCTTTTGACAAAACAGCTGAATTTCTTCTTATTAAAAAACAGTAATATTACAATTCATAGTCTGCAAATATTTAAACATACAGGCAAATACCAGTCAAATATCCTATCACAATATCCTATTACAAATATCCCATTATATCCAATACAATAGAAATTACAGGAAACTAGAATAAGTTCTATCTGCGGCTTTGCTACCAACTTGAAAAGTTCTTGGACAAGTCAATGGACCTCCCTATACTTTAATGTCCTCATCTGAAAAATGGAGATGTCAAAAGCTGTCTGGCTTACCTCACATGCTTGCTATGAGAATAGGATGAAACAGGAAAAGTGAATACACTCTGGGAAGGGGGGGGGGGAATCACTAACTCAAAGAATTTTTCTTAAACCAAGTACCCCCTAAGATGTTCCTCTTTTGTCAGAGATGCTAAATTAATTCCCTACTCTTTGCTCTACACATTAAGAAATATGCTGAAGCTTCTGGGATGGCAGGACCCAATACTGTCCGGAGCAGTAACAGGTGGCTAACAGCAAATTCCAAGCAAGTTTAATCCACTCTCTATAAGTTTACACTTAAATTAATCAAATCAGGAAAGAAGACTGCAAACCTTGTCTGGAATGGCTACTGCTAAAAGGATAAAGGAAATGCAAAAAGTTAACCAACTTGAGACAGTCTTCCAATGAACATTCCAAGCAAATTTCTTCATGACTGGAGAGGGGAACCTGGGGGGGAGGAGTGGGGGGGAGGGGTTGGAAGAGATACTGAAAGCTAAAATACAACCAAAAAAGGCCCAGTACAAAGACAAATGTCTCAGTGGGCTACATGCTAAATTTGGGATTTTGTAATCCCAGGGAGACCACTAGTTGGAAAAAAACTTCCCAAGACTGATGTAACACTACATTTGCCAGTTAAAATTTGCAACTGCTCAGCTTTGGGTGGAGGAAGGACAAGAAACATTGGGCTTCCCTCCATCTGTAAAAACCCACTATCCCAAAAGCTCCATATAGTAACATTCCAACAAGACAGGTCCATGACAGAAGTGAAATCGTCACTGACGAACCTTGAATTGCTCTCCTCTCCACCTCTGGAGGAGGGCTCAAATGTAACCTGCACACAACAGTATTTCCTGCTAAAATCTAATCCCTGACATTTTGTAACATACTAACACCTAAACTATCAACCTAGCCCTATTATCATGACTTTCAGTTAATTTCAAAATCAGATTCCATTGTAATTTCATTTTAACTTCCAAAAGTTTAAGATCAATGTTAAGACTAAAGCTCCCAAACTGCCTATGATATAAAGGCTTCTTTCAAAATCCCCAGATTACAGGATATCTATTTGTACAAGCAGGAACTTCCGACTATGCTTTCTTTAATAGGTCACCTTTTCAGTTACCACTCCAATAGAATTACTAACTTGCTATCACTTGCCTCCGGTCAGTAGAGAGCTTTTGTTATTCTGTAAAAAGATCTGAAATGGAAGGGAATCTCAGGTAGCCAATGGAAACACAGACAGAAGGAACAGGGATAATTTTAGGACAAAGAAGTTGGTCTGTAAAATATTAAGCACCAGTGATCAGGCATATGGAGTAATGCTTGACCTCAGATGATCCCAGTAAACTGTCCACAACTGCTACTACACCACCAATTGTTCTGCTCCCCAGAAATGGAAAGTGAATGTTATCTTCAAAGGGACAATCTTCAAACCTGGGAAATCTTATGACCTGCTCTTAAAAACAACGTGGTGACAAATTTAAAGGCTCCACCGAGACAACCCCACATCCCAATAATTTTCTTAAATGTGTTGAGGTGGGTCCTAAGCAGGCTCAGCAGATGTCTTGCTAATTGTTGGTTAATTTCTTGTCATTCCACTGAACTTTAAAAAAGGATTCTATGGGACTAAATTAGACCAATACACAATCTTCCAGCAGGAGAATATTTCTACTCCGTCTATGAGAATGGACTGAGAGTTTGCAAACTTACAAAGTGTTAATTTTTTTTTAATCCACTCCAGTTTAGATAGGAATCCAGATTTGGCCCAATTCCACTCTCATTTGATGGGAGGACATTTTGTGAACCAACTTACATTTTAACTATCCTGTGTCTTGAGTATTTAACAAAAGGAAATTCTGTTCACACAGACCTACCATTGTGGACCTTCACCCCTTTATCTCTTATTGTACAGTTATCCCTAATGTAACAGGACACTGAGATGTTACTATTAATCTCCCTCAGGAATCCATTAAAGCCTTCCCACAAAACATACAACTTTGGGCTGAGAATTCCAGACATTATTAAATGAAGTTTTTTATCACCACTTTCAACTGGCAATACAGCTGCTTCCATTCAAAAGAATGAATCTGCTCCTTGCTGCCAAGATGGCCAAGGTGTGAGCGTTCTAAGTCAGGGGCCAGAGTGGGCAAAGGAGGTCGCACTCCAGAATAATCAGGGCCTTAGGAGAACCAGAAGCCTCCCATCCTGGGTCAGGATGTTACACAGAAGCACCAAATGCAATGTGACTCAATCAGGTGCTTTGGGAATGGTTGTACACATGACCCTCTCACTTTATAATCCCATTTCCCTAGACATTACCCTCTCCCTTTACCTACCAAACAGTTACTGCAAATTTGTTAATACAATGAAAAATGCTAGGTAAAGCATCTCCTATGTAACCATTTCTGTCCCACTGTCCATTAACTCATACATATCATCTTGGATTCTTGGGCTGGATTTACACTGGATAACACTAAACTTTTAAAGAAAAATATAAACAAGCTTAATCTTCAGACCCTCTGAATGGTCTTTCCTTTACCACTTGATTCCATCTCCACCATTCATAAACTGTCAAAGACCTGATATTTTTAACCAAGGCCTAAATAGCAAACAATTAAGGTAATGAAACAAAATAACAGATGGTTACCTTGAGGCCTTCCATAATCAACCTTAAAAATTAAAAAAAGGCTAATATAAAAACTAAAACACCACCTGAGCTTTCAAATAATTAACCAGCACATAAATGCCATTTCAAGGACTAGGCACTAACCCAAAGTCTTATCCAAAGCAGGAGTGTTGTCATAAAAATGTAAGTCCCACAAACAAGGTGGGCATTTCCTTGCTGTGATATGAGGGTTTTAGAATTTGTTAAGGCCTCTCTGACCTCCAAAGAGCAAGCAGCATGAAATGATCCAATTCAGTTGCATAAAACCCATAAAATATGGAAGAAACTATTCAGAACTTCACCAAAAGCTAAGGGTAATTAATGTGTTTTTAACCTTTTTTGTGGCACAGATAAGAGCCTCCCATTTAAAAACAATGCGGTGTAAAATAAAGAGGCCTTTGGGAGCACAAGTGCCTGCAGAGATCAGATCATTCCCACCAAACATCTTTGGAATACATTGGTAATAGGGGTGAAAAGGGCAAGGCTAGGAACCTTGCAAATCAAAGGGTTTCTCAGTCTAATTTCTGAGACGAGAAATAGGGGGCATGAATATGGCCTGTAGACAGATACCCATTCCTTCCCTAACTCCTGGAGGTTGCTGAGCTTTAGATATGCATGTACTAGTGCTGACATGTTGGCTCTCAGACACTTGCTACACTTTGATTCACCTAGCTATAACAAACCAAATCTGAGAGGAATTATTATTTAAAAAAAAAAAAAAAAAAGACAAGTCTGGTGGACTTGGAGTGAGAAATCTCATGTCAAGCATTTTCTAGTTTGTGTTACCCTGGGCAAATCAGTTAACCACTCTGTTCCTCAGTTGCCTTCCTGTAAACTGAGAAGACTGGACTTCATGGCCTCTAAGGTCCCTTCCAGCTCCAAAGCCTGACTTACCCAGCACGTACAAAGCACTTTCCAGCCATTATCTCATTTGAAGTTCCCAATGACTCTAGAAAGTGGACGTCAGAGCTATTACTCACTATCCCCATTTCACAGAAGAGGAAACTAAGTTTGTGAGGCTTGTAGTTGGCATTAAGGGCCTACTGTGTACCAGGCCCTGTACTAAGGAAGCAAAGCCAAAGAGCAGGGCTCACAATCCAATGAGGTGGTTGGGGTGGGTCGGGGAGAGAGAACGACAAGATGTAGACACCAAATTCACGCTGGACACGGAGATGAGCAACAAAGGGAGGGTCCTTAGAAGGGGGGCAGGGAAAAATTTCCTGAAAAAGGTGGTAAAAATGTCAGCAGAATCCTGAAGGAAGCCAAGGGGTGGGCACAATCACTGAAATGTCCAGAAATAGTGTCTTATGGTAGGAACAGCAAGGAAGCAAGATCACTGGATCAAAGTAATTTTCCAACGACCCTGACAGTATCAAAGGCATAACTTTGAACCCAAGTTCTCTCAGGATTCCACACCTAATGCTACTTCTTCATTGCTCCTTTACCCCATTGTCTCCCTGCCTTCCCCTCCAAAAAAACACCACCACAAAACCCACGATTAGAAGTTATAGAAGACCCAGGGAAACAGCAAACACAAAAATATTAGCAGGAACACGAGGCAATAGACAGAATCTACCCTCTATCTCACCTGCACAAATGCTGTCAATGTGGTTAGGAGCAGTCTTATGTCAACCTTCCCTTTAACCTAGCTGTTAGAATACAGGCCAATTCCAAAGCTGCCTGAATTTATGGAAGGGGGTTGGGGGAGGTGGCGGGAAAAGTAACTGCAGGTAATTAAGCTTCAAGTTCAGAGAGGTGCTGGTTCTCATTCCAGGCCCTGAGAAGGGTGGAGGCTGTTACTAACAGACCAATACCCTAACTGCCTTGAGAGAGAAGGCAGCAGCAGATCTTCCCGGAGAATGCACAATGCATCCCACAGTTTCCTACTTTATCACCTGAGAGAAAAGAACTCTTCCACACAAAAACCTGACCAATACAGGAGACAGATTTGGTCCCATATACTGCACTGCTTCCTATCTTTCCAAATGCTTTGACAATTTATAACCCTTTTTTCAACCTGAAACAGTTGTGTATGAAAAGTTACTAACATCTCTAAATGGTATATTATTTTAATTTTTTTCAGGCATGTTCACAACTACCTCACTGTCCCAATTACTCTGTGATATGGCACAGGGTAGCTATAGATCGCCCACCACCACCACCACCATTTAACAGAAGAAGAAATTCAGGAACACAAGTTCAACGATTTTTATCCAAAGTCTATTCCCACCTACCACACCCAGCTTTTCCACCCACTTTCTTCCCATCCTCCAAGACCTATTCTTTACCCTGTGGTGTAAACAGGCTGCTTTTCTAGACACCTCAGCATTAGAACTCCTTCACTGTCAGGGGGCAAGCCCAATCAAACCTATAAAATATAATCTCCACAAAACTGGGCTCCCCATTAGGTTTCCAAAATGCTGTTCCTCTCTGGTAGCTCCTTTAACCCTAGCATCAGATTGTCTCCATAATTCTCTCTCAGGGCCAGCCTCTTCTCCCCACAGTCACTAGTCCCTCCATGTGCACTCCCACCCCACCCCACCCCACCCCACCCCAGGACAAGCAGCCTTTCTGCTCTCTTCCTTCCATGCAGGCGAATAAAACTTTCGCAGGTATACTCCCAGATCTGTCTCCTGTCATGCTACTTCCCATATGCCCCTTTTCATATTTAGACAGAAAACTCCTTGACAGGAGGGATTTGATTTTATTTCCAAGGTCCTAGTTCACATAGTAAATCCTCAATCAGAAATTTCCTATATCACTCCTCAGACTAGTCCCCAGTGATTCTGACCTTATTCCCCAAATAGCTCAAATTCTTTCCAATTTCCAATAAATCAAGAAACATTCATTTAAACACCTGCTACATTCCGGAAACTGTGTTAGCAGGCCCTGGACATACAAACATAAAAGTGAGACAGTATCTGATTTCAAGAGGCTTCCATTCTGCATCGGACTCTCTCCTCTCACTGTCCCAGTCTCTTTTCTCCCCGTTCTTTCCATAGGTCAAGGATGGATCGGTCCCTATACATCCCAATCAGGTCCTCCTTTCCGCAACCAGAGACTTCAGGACACCGTTTCCTGGAACTCGCCCCATCTCTTCGGTGCCCCTTTCTCGGTTCTCTCCACACCCTTGCGTCCCCAGACGTCCCCTCCGTGTCCTCCCCGGGACGTCCTGGCAACGCACCTTCCCTGCAACTATTCAGAGGAACCACTCGGGGCACACTCCCTAATCCCGGACTCCCTCCACAGGGGTCTTCCTCACCGCGTTCAAGGTCCCTCCTTCAGATCCCTCCCACTCCCGCACGTCCTCCCGACTCTCCCAACACGATCCCCTACTCCTTCTGAGATTCCACACGTGCTCCCCCACATTCCTGTCTTCCCTACAGCCCAGACCCCCTCAGCCTGCCTTTCCTGCAGGGCCACCGTCCATACCTGCGCTGCTCTCAGATCACCGTGCCCCCCCCAAGCTGCGCACCTGGGGTGCCCCCCCCTTACTGACGCGCGCGCGCACACACACCTGCCTGTTCCGGGGCACCCCACTCCTCTCGACGCCCCCTCCCCCACGCGCCTCCTCCCCCTTGCGCCGCGGCGCTGGGGTCGCACCTTGCGCTGCTGCTTTTCCCAGGCCGGGTCGAGCAGCAGGTCGCGGTCCCAGTCGTCCTCCTGGGCCATGTAGTCGCCGACGCCGACGCCGCCGCCGCCGCCGTTGCCGCCGCCGCCGCTGCTGGGACCGTACTGGTAGGGCTGGTTAGCCGCGTGGTAGTCCACCATCGTGCTGCCGGCTCTCGAGCTCGATCTCCTGCCGCCGCCACCTCACGCTCCGGGCCCGCCTGCTCCTTAGCCGCCGCTGCTCCTCAGCCGCCGCTGCTCTTCAGTCGCCTCTGCCGCCGCCTCTGCCGCCGCCTCAGCCGCCGCCGCCGCCTCACACAGACAACCCGCCCTCCAGGCCGCGCCTGCGCAACCCGGCCACTGCGCTGCCCCCGCGAGCCAGCGCGCCTGCGCACGCCGCGGCTGTCGCGCACGGCCCGCCCCTGAGCCGAACTGGGGCCTGCTGGCGCCTGCGCGCGGCCCACCTTCCCGTCTCGCGCCCCAACGGCTTCGGAGGGCGTGGGGCCGGGAGGGGGGGAGGGGTGGCGACGCTACGTCATCCAGCCTCCTGGCGAAGGCGGGGGCCGCCGATTAATTATTAATAAGACCGGGTCGGTCTCCCGAGCATTAATTCATCCGGCGGGGTCAGCGGAGGCGCACGGGAGCTGGCCACCCCCACCCCCTCAGCATCCATTAAGTGCCTACTGTGTGCTGGCCAATCAGCAGGCCCAGGACCCCCCAAGTAGCCCAGTCCTAGGAGATTAAGTACAAAGTACAGGAAAAAGTCGCGCGGAAAGTGCGGGCCGGGGCAGAGGACGGGCTTCCTGTAGGAGGCGGCGGCCCCCGCCCTGAAGGGAGAGGGGACGGCGTTCCAGGGCCCAGGGACAATCTGTGCAAAGACGCCCAGGCGGGAGGTGGAACGTTCTATACAAGCCGCCGCGAACTGGCCAGGGTAGAGTACACGAAGGGGAGGCTCGTGCAGTAAGCCCGGGAGTGTGGGGGGGAGGGGAGGCCTTTTTCCTCTCATCCCGTAGGAACCTCACTCCCCCGATCAGGATTGACGACTCAATAAAAATGATAATGCTAACATCTGTGCCCTCTCCTGTCCAGTAGAATGTAAGCTCTTTGAGGGCAGGAGCTTTCTCTTTTGTATTTGTGTCTCCGCCCCCTCCCCTTTTTCCAGAGCAGCGCGTAGTAGGAGCTTAAATGCATGTTCAATGAAAGGATGACTAGCCCTGTGAAATGATGGAAGAACCGGCATTCTCTTGGCTTTAGGTATTTCCTAGCTCAATGACCAGGCAAATAAAAAAAAAATTTGCGGGGGATGGGGGGGAGTCGGGAGAGCAGACAACCAGTAGCCTGCAGACTCCGGGAGGCAACAAACTTTCATTTTTGTGGTCTTGGTATCTTCATTGTCTGGCCTGCCTGACACAAAGTAATCTTTTAAAGTCTGACTGAATGAGAGAACTGGGTGCTGGGAGACTACCTAGATTTCAACGAATTGTTTGCTTCAGTCTTACAATTCTTGTCGATTGGACAGAGAGACGTGAGGGGGGAGCTGGGAAGATACTAGACCTATTTAGGTGCATAGATGTAAAGCGATTTATTAAGCATTTTATGTGTCAAACTCTGTGCTAAGACCTTTTAATACACCTACGGAAGTAGGAGGGAATTAGGGAACGTGTCTTACTATGAGAACCCCTGAAGATATTACATAGTAATGGTGAGGAGAGGCACAGATCCATCAGCAAGTCTCTAAGTCCCGGTTTCCTTATCTGTAAAATGGGTATAGTCCCCATAGTACCTACCTCACAAGATTGTTGTGAGGCTTCGACAGATAGGCAGTGCTTTCCCAAGGTACTGGATTTGGGTTTTTACTATGGAGTGAGTAATTCTCCTTCCCTCTAGGGGACCTTGGCTGACCTTGGTAAGTCATCTTCCCTTTCAAAGGTTCCCTTTCTGAGTTTCCTCTTCTATAAAAATGAGTTGTTTGGGCTAGATGGTCCCTTCCTGCTGGAAATTCCAGTCTGTTCTGTGGGGAGGGGGCAGGGATGGTAAGGCCAGAGGAGATTCCTGGAAGAGACAAAAGTTGTCCATAGTACAGACAGAAGGTTGAAAGAAATCCCCAGGACTGCAAGCTTGAAAGGAAATATTTGAGACTGGTCTTTCACTGAATCTCCAGCCCCAGCCCAGGCCCTGAGGGAAGGAGGATGGGCAGGGCAGTCAGGAAGCCATAGGCTCAACCCGAAAGCTCCACTCCCAACCTCAAAAGGACAGGCCCAACCTTAAGCCCAGTGAGTTTCGACCTTGTCAAAAAACCAGGTTGGGCTCACTTGGGCTGGGCTGCCCCCCAGGCCAGCTGCCCATTAGCCTGCTGACATCTATGAGAATGCAAGGAGATTTATGTCCCAGCTGAACCCCAAGACCATCCTGCTAGGAAGCCAGTAGGAAATGAGACACTGCCCCCTTGTAACCAGCTTCACCCCCAAACCCATTGCCAAAATCTTTCTCCAGAACCTTGCTCCCACCTTCCAACCTTGGGCCTCAAGCTGGCAGCCCTTGAGGATGGTGGCAGACACTTTGCCCTGGGCAGGTCCTGAGAATTTGTCCTGACCCGCCCCCCTCCACCCAAGCAGAATGAGACCAGTTTGCAAAGGCCTTACACGTGCTTCAGAGGGCTTTATTTTATTCTTACAATTCAGCAAATATTTATCAAATGCCTACCATGTGAAATCCATGAAGCTGGGCACTAGGATTACAAAGACAAAACCAGATGATGCCTGCCTTCCTCCTACCTTGGACTACTCTGGTCCCTAGTAAGTTTCCTGCCTACTGGCCTTTGTTCACAGCTCCCTGTCCCTTCCCTTCACATACCCTTTTTTTTGCTTTTTTTTTTTTGGAGGGCAGTTGGGGTTGTGACTTGCCCAAGGTCACACGGCTAGTTTTTGTGTTAAGTGTCTGAGGCCGGATTTGAACTCAGGTACTCCTGACTCCAGGGCCAGTGCTCTATTCACTGCGCCACCTAGCCGCCCCCTTCACATACCCTTTAAAGCCCAAATGAGTTTCCACTTAAATGCTGACTTGGCTCTGCCACAGACCCCCTTAGTGACCTCCCCCAAATGATTTCACCCCTCTAGACCTCATGTCATAGCGTTAGTTAAATCAAATTAAATCTAGCATCCTTGGGGTGGTTAGGTGGTGCAGTGAGTAGGGCACCGCCCCTGGAGTCAGGAGGACCTGAGTTCAAATTTGACCTCATACACTTAAAACTTACTAGCAGTATGACCTTGGGCAAGTCACTTAGCCCCAATTACCCAGCTGCCCCTCCAAAAAAAGCAAATCTAATGTCCTCTAATATCCAAATTATCTTTTCTCCCCTCCTAAAGGAAGACAGTGATGTGGAAATTAAGGCAGAGCAGATTGGCAAGGTCTTCCTCTTCCAAACAAACCTTTACAAGATGCCCCCTGTGTGCCTGGGCACTAAGCATAACATGCATTCTGTGACCTTGGAGAGCTCACATGGTACTAAGAACAGAAGATTCAAATATATACATACTTATGCATATAGATTACATATCAAATATCATGGTATTTGAAAAGCAATCATGTTACTAAGGTGCTTTAAAAGGTTGTCACTCTCTCAGGGAGTCTGATTTGGAGTCAAAGAAACAAACATTTAAATTCTGATTCTATTACTACCTGTGTGTTTTTTAGAAAGTTATTTAACCTCTCTGAGACTTAGCTTCCTCATGTGTAAAATGAGAGGAGCCCTCTGGTTCTAACTCTTCCGAACTGCTGTTGCTCTGTGATTTCAATCATGTCTGATTCTCTGTGACCCCATTTGGATTTTTCTTGGCAGAGACCGGAGTGATTTGCCATTTCCTCCTCCAATTCATTTTACAGATGAGGAAACTGAGGCAGAGTGAAGTGACTTGCCCAGGGTCACACAGCAAGTAAGTATCTGAGACTAGATTTGAACTCAGGCCTTCCTGACTTCAGGCCAGGCACTGTAACCACTGTGCCACCTAGTTGCTCTAAACTCTGTGAACTTCTGAATATTACTTCTAGACCTTCCCATTCCAGGAAGCCCAACCCATGATCCAGGAGAGGTTTAGGTAATGGTCGTGGTTAGTCCTTCATACTAGAAGAGGAGCAATGCCACAAACATACAAAGAAATACCACTATGTCATAAAATATACCATGTAACCAATAAATGGGCACCCATTCTCTGCTTGAAGACCTCTAAGAAACTGAATGACCTGCAGAATATCCTAAAGATAGTAAATATGAGAGGTCATTTACAGGCATTGGACTCTCCTAGTCAGGGAAAGCTTTGTTCAGACCCAACCTCAGCCACTCACTAGCTATGAACTAGTCACCTCACCTGTCTGCCTCAGTTTCCCCATCTGTAAAACAGGGAAAATAATAGCATCTGCCTCCCAGGGTTGTAAGGATCAAAGGAGATAAATGCCTTGAAAATGTTAACGTACCATATAGCCAGTAGCTTTATTATATAGTAATATATAATAATACTACATATAATATAATAAATAATAATAATAATATTGTTATTATTATTCTAATTCAGGTCCAATACTCTTTCAACTATTACCCCAGAAAAGCTGAATTCAGTCCCTGCTCTGCTACTTAATAGCTATTTGACCTCCTGACCTCTATGAGCCTCAGCTTCCTTTAAGCATTTCCACTTGCCTTTGCATAGACTATCCCCCACAGCTTGGAATGTCCTCCCTCCTTCCCTTCGAATCTCAGCTCCTTACCTCGGTTCTCAGTTAAGCACTTTCTGCTACAGCAGCATTTTCTGGATGCCCTCAACTAGTAGTCTCCCCTTTACCTTGTATCTGTTTACAAATGTACAATTTTTATATTGCACTTTTAATACTACCAGGAATTCAACATTTTTATCCTTGTAAAATAGAATATAAATAAAAAATATATTTTAATAGATTCATATAAACATAGGCATAAATTACATATGTAAATATACAATAAATATAAATATAATATGTGACCAAAACTACATATACATCTGTTCATTTAAACATTGGCTGAATAAACTAAAACGTTTAAATTCTGATTCTATTACTTATTACCTGTGTGTTTTTCTGTGTGTCTGTATTACTTCCCACAAAAAGAATGTAAGCTCCATGAAGGCAGGGACCATTTCATTTTTGCCTAGAGTAGCATTTTGGTTTAGTGGATAAGGAGCCAGCCTCTGAGTTCAGCAGAGCTTCTCAGGGCTCCTGGCATCTCTGCATGACTGTTACAGAGGAAGGTGTTGACCTGCCATGGGAGAAGAAGCTCTTCTTTCAGATCTCCCAATAGTGATAAAATCATAATTTAGACTAACCATCTCCCCCAATCTCCCTACCCCCAGCCCAGTAATAAATGCTTGTTGACTGAATGATTGATTGCTTCTGACAGTCACTAAATTGGTAACTCAGATGAATGCTGTTGGCTAGAGGTTACCTGGATTTTTAGCTAAGTGTTTAATAAAGTCTATTATGAAATTCTTTTGGGAAAGGTGTGGGTTAGATGATTGTACCAGTAGATGGATTGGATGATTGGACTGAAGGGAAAATGTTAATAATGGTTTGAGGTCTGCTTGGAAGGATGTCTCCCAGGCAGGATTTTAGGGGGCTGTGTGCCTGTCCTTGTGTGGCTGCAGAATTTTATGCTACTCAGATCCTCATATGACATCAAGCCTGGAGGGACAGTTGGCACAAAGAGACAGAATCCAAAAAGATTTAGACAGGCTAGGAACCCTGGATGGAAGAAATTTAATAGAGATAAATGTAAATAAAGTCTTACCTTGGGGTCCAAAAGAAAAAGAGAAAGACACTCCCTTCCTGACTTCCCCAGTATAAGATGGGATAGGCACGGTTAGGCAGAAAGTGGTCTTGAGAATGATCAGAGGGTTTTGATGAACTACTCGCTCCATATGAGTCAATGCTGTGATGCAGCAGCCTCATCCCTCACAAAAAAAGGATTGAGCATGGGCTTTACCTGCCTCATTCTGACCTGGTCAAGCTCCATCTGGAGCAGTGTGTTCAGTTCAGGTGCAACAATTTTAAAATGATTAATAAAGGCATTCAGAGGAAGGCAACCTGGGAGGGGGGGGTGAAGGCCCTTGAAATCATGTCATATGAAGACCTGGAGAAGAGAGATGATGGTGATGGTGGTGGTGGTGGTGATAGTGGTGGTGGTGGTGCTGGTGCTGGTGGTGGTGCTGGTGGTGCTGGTGGTACTGCTGGTGGTGGTGGTGATGGTGGTGCTGCTGGTGGTGGTGCTGGTGCTGGTGGTGCTGGTGGT
>CM053596.1:17926258-17948165 GCA_028646575.1 Pseudocheirus occidentalis | reverse complement strand
CCCCCCCCCCCCCCCCTCTCTCTCTCTCTCTCTCTCTCTCTCTCTCTCTCTCTCTCTCTCTCTCTCTTTCTCTCATATATATGTATATACATACATACAGATAGATAGACAGATAGATGATAGATAGGTAGATCATATCATACACCCCATATACCAACCAGTTGCCCAGTCTTGTCATTTCTGACTTTCTAGCTTTTCTCACACATTCCCCCTCTCTCCTCTGACACCTGCCACCACACTGGTGCAGGACCTTATCGCCTCATACCTGGACTATCTCAGGAGCCTGTTGGTTGGTCTACATGTTCTAGGGTTCTCCCTACTCCAGGCCAGTCTGCCAAAGTGATCCTCCTAAAATGCAGGTGTGACCAAGTCACTTCTACTCAATAAATTCCAATGTCTTCCTAATACCTCTAAACTCAAATATAAAATTATCTCTCTGGCTTTTTAAAGTCCTTCACAGTCTTCCTTTTCCACTTTCCTGTCCTTCTTAATTGTTACTCTATAATCTATTATAATCTATAGGAGGCAAACCTAGCCTGTTTGCTGACTCTCACACCAGACATTCCATCTCCTGACTCCAGGCATTCTCACTGGCTGCCCTCTGTTCCTGAAATACTCTTCCTCCTCATCTCGACCTCCTAACTTCCTTCAGGTCTCAGTTCCAATATCACCTTCTTCGAGAAGCCTTCTCTGTGCTAAAATCAGAGATCACCTCTGAGTTATCCTGTATATATCTTAGATTTACATACAGTCATTTGCATCTCGCCTCCCTGATAGACTATGAGTTCCTTGAGGGCAGGGATGATGCCTGTTTTGTCTTAATTTCCCTGGTACAAACAAGTATGTACAATCAGGATATTAGACATGAGAAATTGGAGATAGAAGGAAGGCCCTAGAATTAAGGGGGAATGGGAAAGACTTCCTGTAGAAGGTAAGATTTTGTCTGGGATTAGAAGGAAGCCAGATGTGTAAAGAGACAGAGATGAGGAGAGTGAAATGGTGGCCAGCCATGAAAATGCCTGGAGTCAGAAACCTGCAGCCTTGAAGTCACATATGGCCTTCTAGGTCCTCAAGTGTGACTCAAGGGTGCACTTGAAAACCTAGAGGGCCACATGTGACCTCAAGCCTGATGAATGTTTCAGGCAAGAAACAGCAAGGAGACTGGGATGACTAGATAAAAGAGTATATTGTAGGGAAGGAAGGGGAATAAAGCATAAGAAATTTGGAAAGGTGGCATAAGGAAGCCTAGGTTATGAAAGTCTGTGAAGACCAAACAGACAATTTTATATTTAATTCTGGAGGTAATGGGGAGCTAATGGAGTTTATTGTAGAGGGACGTGATGTGGTTAGATCTAGGCTTGAGGAAGACCACTCTGATAGCTGAGTTGATGATGGAGTGGATCCCAGTGACAGGTAGGAAGTAAAATTCGCCTCCTTCCATTGGGATTGCCAATCATCTTGCTTGCCTTACCAACTTTGCTTATCAACAGCCAAGACCAGGGGTTTTATCCCAGGCTCCTTTAAGGGATTTTTCTGTGAATTTCTGACTGGGTCTATTGACATCTTTCATTTACTATTGTAGTTTCTCTCTATGGTGGATTCATTAAGGCAGTTTCCTTCCTGCCTCATTCTGTTTAGTTTGGATTAGGTTTGCAAGGCTCCAGGTAAATAGATTCTGACTATCCCTTGTCAGGTGAATTCTATCTTGGCTGGGAGCCTGGCGTTTTAGTATTTTAAACAAAGCTCTAGAAATTCAAATCCCATTCTCAAATACCTTCTTCAGTTGTTCGCTTCCAGACTACACGAGGTCCAACAGGTCCTACTCTTCTTTTTGCAATGACTCCAACATTTTTGTATTAGTCACTAGATTTGAAAAGGTAGTTTCTTCCTTGCTTTTCTATTTTATGTGAATCTTTATATCTAGGTCATGAGGTGTTGGTGTCAGAGTCAGACTGCTAGCCACTTTTCCCTGATGTTTTTGTCATATAGTGATAGTGAACCCTTACTCCAGTAGCTCCGGTTTTGGGGTTTATCAAACATTAGGTTACTAGATTAGTTTGCTTTTGAATGTTTTGTACAAATCCACCTTAGGATTTAGAGCTAGAAATAACATTAGGTTAATAAAGTTCAACTCCATTTATTTTTTTCTTATTGCATTATTTTTCTTAATTATCACACATTTTATCTCTCATCTCTCTGACCTTCCCCCTTCCTCCCCCCAAAAAGAGAAAAAAAAGAAGGAAGGGAGGGAGGGAGGGAGGGAGGGAGGAAGGAAGGAAAGAAGGAAGGAAGGAAAGAAAGAAGGAAGGAAGGAAAGGAAAGGAAGAGAGAGGAAGAAAGGAAGGAAAGAAGGAGGGAAGGAAGAGAGGAAGGAAGAAAGGAAGGAAGGAAGGAAGGAAGAAAGGGAGGAAGGAAAGAAGGAAGAAAAGAAAAACAAAACTTTTGTAACTGGCTAAAATATGTCTTATCTTGTAAATGTCCAAAAATGTGTCTTATTTAGTGTTGTTCATTGCCCTTCTAGCAGAAAGCAGGCAGCAGGCAACATTCTTCATTAACAGTTGAAAATGAAATAAGTTGATTGTTACATTAATCAGATTTGTCTTAAGACTTAAAGAGTATTTCACAATTGTTTTTACAACATTGGTGTTACAGTAAAAAGTTATACTTGAGTCTGCTCGAATCATTTTGTAGAAATTCACACAAGTCTTCCCAGGCTGATCTCTAAAAACTGTCTTTCTCCATTTTTAAACACAGGAGCTTTTCATTACAGTTATGTATGATCCTTTGTTCGGTTATTTCCCAATTTAGAGGCACTCCTTAGTTTTTAGTTCTTTGCCACCACAGAGCTGCTATAAACATTTTTGTATATAGGAGATCTTTTCCTCTTTCTTTGATCTCTTTGTGCTGGAGCCCTAGCATTGGTATCCCTGGGTCAAAGGACAGGTGCGATTTAATAACTTTGTGGGCATTGTTCCAAACTGCTTCCGAGAAAGGGGAGACCAACTCATTACTCTGACACCAGTGCATCAGTGTGCCTGTTTTCCTACAGCTGTGGCAGCATCTGTCACTTTTTTTGAGTGGGGGGGGGAATCAGCTTTGTCAATCTGATGGGTATGAGGTGGAATATCAGAACTGCTTTATTTTGTGTTTCTCTAATTATCTGTGATTTGGAGCATTTTTAAATGTGGTATTGATTGATTAGACTTTGTCCCTTGAGAATTACATTTTCATATTCCTGGACCATCTGTCAGTTGTGTTCTTATCAATTTGAATCACTTCCTTCCATTTCTTGGAAGTGGCACCTTTATTAAAGAAACTTGTTGCAAAGATTTCCCTTCTATTTGTAGCTGTACTGGGTTTGTGAAAAGCCTTTTTTAGTTTTATATAACCAAAATTATCCATTTTATCTTCTGTGATCCTTTTTCCATCCTCTGTGATTTCCCCTTGTCTAATCATGAACTCTTCCTTTGTCCATAAATCTGAAAGGTAATTTCATGTACTCCTTTGGAACTTATCTTGGGAAGTGGTGTGAGGTGTTGGTCTAAACATTATTTGTGCCAGACTGGTATCCAATTTTCCCAGATGTTTTTGTCATGTGGTAATTGTGGGTCTCTATTCCAGTAGCTGGGGCCTTTAGGTATATTAAACACTAGGTTACAAGGTTAATTTGCTTTTGAATGTTTCATACCTGTATATAGGCATGCAATCTATTTCAGCGATTAATCTATTTTTTAGTCATTAACAAATTATTTTGATGACACTGCAGTATAATATGGTTTGAGATCTGGTATAGGTCCCTTTTCTTCCTACTCTTTTTTTCTTACTAATTTTTTTGTAATTCTTGACTTTTTGCTTCTCCAGATGAATTTTATTATTTTTTCTTTTAGCTCTATAAAACAAGCCTTTGGTAATTTGATTGGCACAGCACTGAATAAGTAAATTAAGTAGCATTGTAATCTTTATTATATCAGCTAAGCCCACTCTTCAATGACTTAGATCTCTTTTTATTTCCATAAACAGGGTTTTATAGATTTATTCATAAAGTTTGTCTTGATAAGGAAACTCAAGGTATTTTATAAATTTTGTAGTTATATGGGATTTCACACGTCCTGTTGTGCTTTATTGGTATAATGTAGAAATGCTGATGATATGTGTGGATTTATCTTATATCCTGCAAATTTGCTGATGTTACTGTTTCAGTTAATTTTGAGTTGATTCTCTGGGCTCTTCTAAGTGTATCATTATATATATTATCTTCAAAAAGCGATCATTTTGTTTCTCCTTTGTTACAGATACCATTTCCAGCACTATTATCAAAATAGAAGTGATAATGGTGGTATGGTGAGTAGATGGAATGTTGGGCCTGGAAGTCACCAAGACCTGAATTCAAATCTGACCTCATTCTGCCACCCTGGACAAGTCACTTGCTTGCCTACAGTTTCTTCACCCCCCAGGATTGTCATGGGGCTCAAACGGGATAGTTGTAGCATTTAGCACAGTACCTGGCACATGCTAAGTCTTACATAAGTTTTAGCTGTCATTATTTCAGATAATCTTAAGGAAAGGCCTATTTATTCCTTTACAAATACCATTCTAGTTTTTTTAAAAAAACAGAAATGGGTTTTGTATTTATTAAAAGACTTTTCGGCATTTATTTATATAAGCATTTTTGTTCTTGTTAATACAAATAGGGAAACTGAAACTTAGGAAGAGTGTTTTTGCCCAAATTGACCTATGGTCAGTGCTGGATTTGAACCCAGATCTTTTGAGTCCAAATCCAGTTCTGCCACCACGTGCTGCCTCTCCTTGGGTCTTACCCAAGAATTCTCTCCTATGACTCATCTCACACTAGTCTTGTTGCTGCCTGGGAAAGGCTAGAACCAGACACTTCCCAAGTCCACAAGGAGCCCAGAATGAAGATTATATCTTTGCAGCTCCCCTGACTCCCCCCTTCCCTTTCTTCCTCAGAGGCACCACTTCCCCACAAGTTTCAAGCACAGCCACCTTCCTTCCTGGCACAGAGGAAAGAGGGCTTGATTTGAATGTGAGGGCCTATCTTCATTCAATTCCCAGGGTGAAGGACTGGCCAAGTCTCCTCCTCTCTAGGATCTGTGGCTCATCTCTTTAATGAAAGGGTTGAATTAGATCAAAGAACATCAGAGCTGGCTGGGCATGGTGGAGCAGGCCCCTAATCCATCTGATTAAGGAAGCTGAGGCTGGTGCATTGCCTGAGCTCAGGAGCAGAGCTACAGTGGACTATGGCCATTGGTTATTCTCCTGGAACCCAGCACCAATATGGTGACCCTCCTAGTGTGGGGAACCCCCAGAAGGGGAGGAGCAGATTGGCCCAGGTCAGAGTATCTTCAAGCTCCTGTGCCAGCCAGTGACGGGACTAGGAAATGAGTGGTTAATGCACTTTTGGCCACAGAAATCAGGGAACCTAGAACAACCCAGTAAAGGTGACGGCCATGTAGCATTTCCTGGAAGGTCTCAGGGCAGCCCACTGCATATTAGACTAGGTTCCTTGGGACTGCTTTCTTGATTGAACCTCCAGCCTGTGTGGGGTTTCTGTTTGATCTGCCTCATCCTAGCCACTGTTCCCCAAGCTTTGTCCCTTTTGGACAATCCCGGTACTAAGTGAAGACAGCTCCCTTAGCCTATGTTCAATCTACTCTAGGTCCCCCCATGTGGCACAATTTCAGGGCCATTTTAATTAAAATGCTGATTTGACTGCCACACACAAATGTGAAACTGGGCAGGTCAGCCCCTTTGTGTTTGCTTTCTTATCTCTACACAGAGGACAGCCTAAAGATTAAACTGGGTTGAAGGGCCCTAAATGCTCCTTACAGGAAGCTTCCTCAGGCCTGGCAGAGGACCAGGACTTGCTCTGTACAGTGCTTTTCCTTTGGTCTTTCCTGGGCAGAGGTGAGAAGAGCTCCACCCAAGCTCCGGGAATCAACTCCCTTCTGGGTGTGTGTTCTTTGGGGCAGGGAGGTGGTTCATCTAGCCACCACCAGACCAACTTAGATTTTGTATCTGGAAGGGACTTTTAGAGATCACAAAATGCTTCATTTAACAGAGAAAAAATGAAGGCCCGAAGGGGGAAGAGGGAGATTACTGCTTCATGGGTCTCCCACCCCTCACTTTGAGTGGGTGGGAGACTGACACAGGTAAGCCCAGTTCAGCACAGGCCCCAATGGAGAAAACTGAAGACCCTTGGTTTATACAATGGTCAATTCCTCACTGCAGCCACTCCTTCCAATTCCACACCTCTAATCCCTGAGCAGCCAGTCATCAATGGCCAAGACAGAGGCCTCCCTTCTTTTCCAGTCTTGCCCACAAAATGGAGCAGTGCAAGCACAGCTCATGTTCCTCCTCCACCCTGCAGGAGACCTAACTCTGGCCCTAAGTGCAGGGTGGGAGGGAGTGTTCTTTGCAGAGGTTAAGGCTCCATCTGTCCTGGGCTGACTCATGTCATTCACAGGCTTCACCTCCTACTCCCATCTTCCTCATAACTCCCACATTCCTTAATACTCCCTCCGAAGCCCCGACACATCCGGTTTCTTTGTGCCAGCCAGTGCTGGGGTCAGGGTCAGCAAGGGGGAGTGGGTTGGAGGGGAAACAGAGGTCTTGCTGTCTGGAAGGGGTTGGGAGGGCAGGAGGAGCCTCAAGCCTCCCCCCCTTCCCTAGAGTGTCTTCAGAACCTCCCCCCACCTCCACCTGCTGCAGCCCCACCCAGGGGCTTGAGGGCAGCCTCACCCAGAAAAGAGTCAGCAGGGTGTTTCTGAGGCTCTTGGACAGGCAACCAGAGAGGAAGTGGCAACTTGGCGCCCTGCCTTAGGACAGGAGCTGCCCCCTGCCCACAACACAACCAGCTCTCAGTGGGAGAACCAGCCTGGCTGGCCACTCCACCCTCCCTCTAGTGGGCAGCCAGGGAAGCACAAAGACAGAAGGCTGGGTACACTCTGAGCCCTCCCCCCAGGGGCCCAGGGATAGAATCTGGGAAGAAGCTTCAGCAAGAGGCAGGGCCAGGAAGTAAAGAGCTTTTATTGAAGCTGGCTGTATGTAAGGGGAAACAAGGCAGAAAACAGGAGTTACTGGGAGGAAGCCATGATGCTGGAAACACCTAGAAGCAGAAAGGGAAAATCAGACTTGGGAGGGGCGGCAGCACACACCCAGAGCTCTCCTTGGCCCTCCCTGGGCAGAGCCCCTCCTTTCAATCTTCCACCCTCCATTCTCCAGCCAGAAAGGAATTTCTTTTGGGGGCATGACACTGGAACTCCCTCAAAGGAAAGGAGGCTGAGGCACAGGGGTCCCCGCAAGGGATGGCAAAGTTAGAACGCCCCGGACAACAGGGAAGGGCCCCTCTGTTTGTAGATCCAGTATCCAACCTGGGGGTGGGAGTCCCTGGTGTTGTCTGCACTGTGCCCCTCTCCCAAGCCCACCAGGCCATGCTCACTCTCAAAGTCGATCTTTTCCACAATGTTCTTGGGCTTGATACTCTCTTCTTGGCTGCAAATGAAGACCTGCCCGGCTTCGTTGGAGCTCCAGCCATACTTGCTCATCCACACTTTCAGCTGGTTGTCTGGAATGGGACAGAAAGGAAGGTCAGAAAGAGACTCTGCCACCCTGCAGGGGCACAGCTGAGACGTGGGGAGAGCCTCCACTCAAGCTCGGTCAGCAGTGGGTATGTCCCTCCAGGGGCACATAGGATGCTCTGAGATCCTGTGCTAACCAGGAGGATGAGACAACGGCCGCTTCTGCACTGATATACACGTGCTATCAGCCCTCCCTCATCAGAACCCTAGGCCGCTGCCTCTTCTCCCAAAGCCTCCTTTCCGGGCTAAAAGCTTGGCCAGCTGTTCTGGTCCCAGCAGAAACTGCTGGGTTTTGATTCCACCATCCAGTCCGCCCCTCCTCTGGGCTTCCTTTTGTATGCTGTTTTTCTTGATTAGACTGTAAACTCCTTGAGGGCAGGGACCATCTTTCTTTTTCTTACTCCCATCTCCAGGGCTCAGCTTAGTGCCTGGCACATAGCACACATTTCACATTTATTGGACTGTCTCATTCTGACCCCACTCTGCAAGCAGCTAACCTATAGAGGAGTGTATTATGGTTATCTGTGAGCTCTGGCATCCTATGAGCGCAGGAAGTATATGGTGTCAGGGACTGGGTTTCACCTAAACTCTATTTTTCCTTGTTCCCTATTGCTATTTACTTAACAACAAATATTTAATAAATGAATAAATGTTGAAGAATGACTTATTGCTGTAGTAGGTGAAGAGCACATCTAGCTGCTCTTGTGGGCTATGAACACGCGCCAAGCCACGGGGCATAAGGGCACAAGCCCTGCTCGTTCCTCTCCAAGGCAGGCCTTACCTGACAGATCTCCCAACATCTCAGCCAGCAGCCAGCGGTCAATATGTTGATATGTGATGCCCACAACATGGCAGATAACTGTGGGTATTAGAAGGGAAAAGAGAATCAGAAAGCAACCTCCCTCCTTAGGAGTTGTCTACCCCCTACCAGCCCCTACCTGGGTTTACTCCCCAGTCAAGCCTGCTCACTTCAACTGGAGGGGAACAGGAGATAGGGAGATTTTCTCACATTTTCGGACGGAGTCTTCAAAGCCTGTGATGCCATTAAGTAGAAGGAGATCCATGTTCTCATCTAGGGCATGCTATAAAAGAGGCATGAGTCAGGCATCTTGCTGAACTAAGCTGGAGAAAATCAAGATACTCTGTTGACTACAATAATCTCATTTGGGCCCTCACAGCAGCAAGGCAATTCTTTCACGTCTCTTTAAAATGAACTTAACCATACCGCTTGACCAAGCAGCTCATCCAAATCTTAAAACCTCCCATGGCTCCCCCTACTCTCTCTTTGCCTCTTATTTCACCAAAAAAACCTGTCATTTACTAGAGCTTCCTCCCTTCTCTTCTCTGTCCTCATCTCCTGTCACTCAGACACCTTCTGCCACTTCTTCCTCCTTCACTCATCCCAACTCTGGTCCTTGGAAAGGCAAATCCCTCTACACACACAGGGACCCTACTTCAGATGGCCTCTTCTCTCACCCCTACTCTCACTTATCTTCAGGCCCGATCCACTGACTGCTTCCCCACCACCTACAAACAAGTCTGTGTCTCTCCCAACCTGGAAAACCCCTCTCCTGAGAAGGGAAGTTTATAAAAGAACCGTCCAAGGCAAAAATAACAGGAACTGGCTGATCAGACAGAGTGGGGAAAGGGGAGTGGGGGAAAGTTAGTGAGGGTGAGACCCTCTCTAGTAAGAGGGAAGGAGGAAAGAATACACACACACACAGACACTCTCCTTGCTAAACTCCTTGAGAAAGCTCCATTTCCTTTCCTCTCACTCTCTTAATTCTCTACAATTTGGCTCCCTGCAGCTGCTGCCATTTTCTAGCTCCCCCGGATCTTCTTGTCTGCTCTCAGTTTCTGGGCCATGGCTCTTCCCCAGGTCACTCCTGATAATGCTATGTGCCATTCTCTTCAGTGTCTTGGTGATCTCACCAGCTCCCATGGATTCAATGACCACGATTCTCAAGTTTATTTGTCTAGCCCTAACCTCTCTCTTGACTTCCAGTCTCACTTCTCCAGTTGACTGCTGGACACAGTTATACTGTATGCCAGGCAAACTCCCTATATCCAAAACAACTTATTCTCTTTCCCCCTTCATTCACCACTTTCCTCCCAGTCCCTGGGACTCACCACCTGGGAGCTGTCCTGGATTGCCACAAAGTCCAATTAGCCAAGACCTGTTATTCTGACCGGGGACAGTCTGGGGATAAGCCCCTCTTCTGACATACCACCACCGGGATCCTTGTCATCACTGGGTCACTGTAAGGCTGTCAGTTCCCCCTCATTCCAACCCATTGTCTTCTCAGGGGTCAGTCATCTTCTTAAAACCGACATCCAGGCCACTCTGCTCATCAATTAACCAAGCCCGAGGCTCCTAATTGTCTCTAGGCTAAACCAGAAACCCCTGTGTGACTTTGAAAAGCCTTCAGCTCAGCCCTTCCTGCCCTCAGACCTACTCTCCTGCACAGCCGCTGGGCTCCTTGCTGTTCTATCTCCCACCATAACTGCCTGTCTCTGGCTCCAGGGCTTTGGCCTCTCTCCCTTTCCACCTGCTTCCTTTAGATCAAGCTCACATCCTGCCTGGCCTCTGTGGATCCCCCCCTTTGGCCTGCCTGCATTCTGGTTGTACAGGAGCATTTTCTCCAACCCCCCAGGGCTTGGACAGGCAGTTTCTTTTCCTAAAGCCCTAGCCCTTAGCACGGGGTCTGGCATACCACAGGCACTTAGTAAGGTCTGTGGCTAACTTCCTGCTCTTGCCCTGTTCCCTTTCTGAGTTGGTTCTCTTAAAAAATGAAGGACAAATCACCCTTTCTGAACCAGCAACAAAGTGGCCATATGTATGCTGGGCAACTGCATGCTGCTGAACAGAGAACCTTTCCCTCTACACTCGAGATCATGAAATGAACTGGAAGGGGCCTCAAGGATCAGCTCCACAGGAGACTCTAAAAGGGATATGAGGCACGGAAAGGGCACTGCTCGTGGTCACTCAGCAGGGAAGATGGAAGAACTAGGGTGAGAAGGCAGACTTCCCCAGCCCTGGGATTAGCCAGCAGGGGCTCTGGGGCTGTCGATGGGAGGGGCTCAGCTTCTTCTCTTGCCCAGCCCCAAGCTCTATCCGCAAACCCATACACAGCCAGCAAAGACCTAGAAGTCTCTTCTGCCCACCTGCTGACTATGTGCACCAGGGCTAGAGGGACCTGAATCCAGCTTTCTGGGGGTGTAGGGGCAGCTCACCCAGAAAGCCTGAAAATGACAGGTCTCCAGCAAGTCTCCCAAGTACAGGATCTGCCTGATGGGTTGCTCTTCTTGCTAAGATGGGGATGCATTAAGGAAAATTACTTCTCACGTACTGGGTGGGTGAAGGAACATGAAATATGGCCTTGAATGACCTAGGAATTTCTCTTCTCCCCTCCCAAAGCAACAACTAGACTCCACGGGGGTGGGCCTGGCCTTAGGAAAATGGACCAATCACCACAGACCCCATGGGAGAACCAATGAGAGTTGAGAACAAGAGAGACAACTGCAACCCCAAGAATCAAATTAAGGAGCCAGGGGGTCTGAAGGCAGGGGTGGGGCTGAATCCTCCCCTCGACTATGGAGGCCTGTTTCCCCTCTTCCCCCCCAAAAGGAAGGATACACGAGCTTGGTCAATCATGCACTTGCACAGAGTGAAGTCCGTGTGGGGGAGATTGGTGAGGGCCTTCAGCAGAATCTGGGCTGTCACTGTGGTCTGGAAGAAGGCTGGGTTGAACTGGTATCTGAGGAAAGAGGGGAGAGGAAGGCCTCAGAGGTGGGCGCAGACTGCTTCACCCCCTAAACAATTCTCATCTGAGCACGTGGTTTCTCTCTGCAGCAGAAGAGACACTCTGTGAGGCCTAGGCCTATTAGATCTGCCCCAACCCTGCACAAAGTAGGTCCTTGTTGGACACTGGTGAGTCTGAGGATGCCTTGGTCAGCTGCCTTCCTACACACACGAGCACCCCCTAGTCACTGAAAGTCTCCAAGGAAGGAGAAAGCCAAGACCACCCTAGTTCTTTGTCTCCAAACTCTCCCAAGCAGACTCTCAGGAGGAGCCATGTTTTCTCCTGAAGAGAAATGAAGAGTGATATCTATCTATCTGTGCACTGTGGGAAAGAAATGAGGTGTTAGGGAGGGCTCTGAAGGGTGGCAACCGCAAGCCAAGATGGGGGGAATTCTTCACTTGAGGAGGAGGGAAGTGAAGCTGAGTCCCCCAGCTGCATGAGTTCTGCCACCCTCTCAGCAGAATATACCTTAAGGCTACTTACATTTCTAATAATTACAGCTAATTCAACATCCACTGGGGGTGGGTGATGGAGCTGAAGTGCTAGTGCTCTGGGCACAGCTAAGGGCTCTCTGTCCTTGGCCCTCAGCCCCACCTCTACTGTCCCTTTAAACACTCAGGAGAGAAATGACCTCAGTGAAGGCAGGAGCTACTTCCATTTGGCCTCTGTAGCCACCATGCCCCACCCCCACGGTAGGTGCTTTACTGTTTGTGTGGACTGAAATGACCCCTCTGTATGCATGCAGAGAGCAGAGGGCCCTGGGGTCACTGGAGGAAGCAGAGGCAGAGGATGTGGTAGAAGAACCTTGATTATGATGTTGATGCTTTAAGAGTGAATCTGGGCTTGGCCCCTCCTCAGTCTCCCTGGGCCTCATCCAGAGAGGGGACAATGGGACTGGATGACCTGGCCCATCTATATCCTGCTCTGTGAGATCAGCTGAAGGGAAGACTGGCTTGAGGAAGACTGGGGGCTGAGGGAGCAGAAACAAGGAAAAAACCTGGCATTTCGGTGGCCCTTCAGAGTCTACAAAGCATTTTACACCCATTTTCTCACTGAAGCCTCTCTCACAGAAATTCTCCCCACAGGCTCCCATGACTGTCTTCATTGGACAGAGGAGACAACAGATGGTAAAACAAGTCTGTGAAAGACCTTGTATGAGGCTAGACAAGGCCAGTGTTGGGGGCAGGATCTGAACCCAGGACGTTCTCTGTCAGGTCAGGGGAGCTAAGATTATGAAGGGTGTCCTGTGTAGGAGGGCAGGGCCAGGAGCAGGGGTGTATGGTACAGAGGTCAAAGGAGGCTGGCCCTCAGGGAAAACTGGAGCCAGGAAAGGATTGGCAGCTCATGGCTATGGGTCTTTCAGCAGGGTAGCTGACCCTGCCTTGGTTATGCTGTAGAAAGGCTTCTGGCTGGTGTGGGGCTGGACTAGACAGCCCAGGAGATCCCCTGCAGCTCTGACAACAAACCCCACATGAAAAGGCACATAAAAATGTGTGCACATTGTCTCTGTGTGCCCAAAGGGCTTGCCCCCACGTCCTTTGGGCATCAGGCCCCTGTGTCAGACACTGCCCCAGTGCCCTGCTCGTCCTCCTGGCTACTCACAGTTTAAGCACGGCCAAGTTGGCTTCCAAGTCATAGGCGTTCTCCTTGGCCTGGGTCTCCACATACCGCTCCAGGGTGGCCAGGTTCTCAGGATTGTACCTGGGGGGGGAGGAACAGCATGGATGAGGGATGGGACACTTTACCTTGCAAGCCAATCCAATGTCAAACAAACACTTATTAAATAAGGGGATTAGACTCGATGGTCTCTGAGGCCTCTCCTGCTCTGGATTGTGAGGTCTAAGACAGCACTTTGAGGAAAACCCAATAAGGCAGGAAGATGGCACTGACGGGAAGGACCCCTGGGGCCAGTGTGGTGGGTATGATCTTGGAGGTCCATTCAAAAGTCATCTCTCACTTCCTCCCTGTGTGACCCGCAGTGATGCAATCTCTCTGGGCCTCAGTTTCCCACTGTAAAACGAGAGGGTTAGATAACAGTTGTGATGGGGAGCAGTGTAAGGTTTACCTCGTTGGATCCTCACAGTAACCCCTATTTTACTGATGAGGAAACTGAGTCAGAAAAATACTCTGCCCAGAGTCGCACTGGTAGCTTAAGAGACAGAGCGGAGGCAGGAGTCCAGCTTAGGCCGTCCTTGCTCCACATCCGCACCACCCACAGGCCTGCTGTCCAATCCTGGGCCTCCGAAGGCAAACATCTCACAACACTCCCTCTGATTAAACTCTCCATCAGCTTCCTAAGGCTTCTGGGATAAAATTAAAAACACCCTGTTGGCATTTAAAGCATTTCATGTAGAACATCTGCAGGGCTGCTCCTTCTGCCTTCTTTGCTAGATCTCTCAGCAGGTCTCACCTGTCCTGGGGAGGGGCAGCCCGAATCAGGGGTCTGTTCTGGGCCTTTCTCTCCCCCTCTACACCTTCTCTCAATGAGCCGTCTCTCCAGCTCTGTGCTAAGGGCTCCAAACCCACAGCTTGACCTACCTCTGCTGACCCCCTGTCTGGCATCTGGACGGCCCACAGACATCTTCCGTTCGTGCTTGGAACAGAACTATTCCCCGGCCCCCCCCCCCCCCCCCCCGCCTGCCGAGGACAGCACCATCTTGCTCTCATTCTCTCCCATCCCCACAGTCTCTTAGTGGTCATTTCTACCTTCATGACCTCTTGGATATGCCCTCTTCTCTCCTCTGACCCTGCCCCCACCTTCTTCCTCTCATGCTAGGACCATTTCAAGAACCTGCCAGGGTTGGGGGTCTGCCTGTTACAAGTCTCTCCACAGCACAGTCCATCTTCCAGCTGTCAGATGTTCCTAAACACAAAGCTGACAATATCATTCTCCTGTTCAAAAAGTCTAGCAATCCCTTATCGCTACTGCCAAGAAGAAATACAAAATGCTGCCTGGTGTTCAAACCCTCTCATCCCCTGGCCCCCTACCTCTGTCCTCTTCCATCCAGTGGTCCAGACCTCCTGGCTGTGGCATGAACAAGATCCTCCATCTCTGGGCTCTGGACATTTCCTCCTGTTGGCCCCCAGGCTTGGAACGCCCTAACCATCCCTCCTCATCTCTGCCTCCTGCCTTCCTCCTCCTAAGACAACCCTCAGCTTATCCCATGTCTGGCTGCCCTGCCCCAGGCATCCTCACGTTAGAGTGGGAGCTCCTTGCAGGCAGGGCTGTCTTTTGCCCTTCTTTCTAACTCTCAGCTGTGGCACAGGGTAACATTTAACAAATACTAGCTGACTGAGTGGTCCCCACCTCTCTGGGGTTTATTCAGCATCAGCCTGTCTCATAAACTCCACAAGCTGCTCCCTCATTCTCCCACATCCTCTAGGCCTGAGATGCCCCTTTTCTTCTTACTCTCAGCTCAGTTCAGAGCAGCTGGTGCTCCTTCCCCATATACAACACCCTGTGTTTTTATTGTGTAGGCTAATTGATGCAAAATAAAGAACGGCCTTTGCCAAGATGCCCCTGTGGGTCCATCCCCACCCATCTTCTCCAGCAGAATCCCCTCTCAATCCCCTCCCCCTCAAGGTGGTTCTTTCTTTTCTTTCAAAGAGGCCCAAGTCTCCCCATCCTTAAAAAGCCCCCCACGAGATCCTACCACCCTCCCAAACTCTTATTTCTCCCTCTATGCTCAACTATTAGAAAAAATAAAATCTACCATTCTTACTCAACCCCTCAGGATTTAGCCAATGCCATCATCATCACCAAGTCCTTCCTCAGGCCCCATCCCCCTCCCATCTCCACATCAGGTCAGGCACTTCTCACTTCTGGCCTGTTTTTGCACCAGCTTCCTAATCCTCCATCTCTCTGCACCCCAGCGGTACCAGGCCTTACACCAAGAAAAGTGCAGCTCATAAACTTTGCTGGCTCCCTATGCTCTCTAGGATCAAGTATCAACAACAAGCATGTGGCTGGCTAGGTGTCAGCCACTGTGCTGAGGGGCACAGGGAAAGGCAAGAGATCTCTGCTGCTGAGAAGCTCACAGTTTAGTGGGGGAGACAATGTACAAACACAACTTATACACACAAAGGAGGTTCTTCCACGGGGAAGGCACTGGCACTGAGGGGCCTGGAAAAGCTTCACCTATTAGGTGGGAGTTTAGCTGAGAAGTGAAGGAAGCCAGGAAAGCCAGGAGTTGAGATGAAGATGGGGGGGGGGGGGCACAGCCAGAGAAAATGCCTGGAGTTGGGAAGTGGAGGTGTCTGCTACCAGGGGCAAGGAGGCCAGTGTCACTGGATCATATAATACATGGAGAGAAAGAAGGTGCAAAAGGGACAGCAAAGGGCCAGGTTATGAAGGGCTCTACAAGCCAGAAGATTTTATATTTGGTCCTGGAGGTAACAGGCAACCACTGAAATTTATTGAAGGGGAGGTGGGGGGACAACCTAGTCAGACCTGTGCTTTAGGAAGATGAATCTGAGAGCTGAGTGAGGCTGAATTGAAGCAGGAGATGTGACTTAGGAAGATCCATGGGGGCAACTACCAGGGTCTGGGTGAGGTGTGAGAGCCTGTGCCAGGGTGTGGCAGTATGTGTGTGTGTGTGTGTGGGTGAAGAGAGTGTGAGGAGGACACCTAGGTACGGTTCACTGGGAGGATACTGGTATCCTCCACAGGAAGAAAGAAATGAGGAAAACGGGAAAGAGAATGAGTTTGGTGATTAAGATTGCTATGGATCACCCAGGCAGCTCAGGGGAGAGGACGCTGGGCCCAGAGTCAGGAGGACCCAGTCCAAAAGCAGCTTCAGACACTCACTAGCTGTGTGACCCAGGGCAAACTGCTTAATCCATTGGAGAAGGAAATGGCAAAGCTACCCAGTGTCTTTGCTAAGGACCCCCAACAGTACTGGAGGGCCGTGGCCCACAGGGTCCAAGTAACCAACAGCAAACGGATCATCCTGGTCAAGATGTCCAACAGGCAGTGGGAGAGGTGAGCAGAGGTCAGCAGGATGGATAAGTAGATGGAAGAATAGCCAAAGCATCACCAAGTGAAACACAGAGGAAGACAAGCAGCAAGGGCCTGGGGCAGCCTCAGGGGCCACCCTCCCATCAGCAGTCATGAGCTGAAGAGCCAGCCAAGGAGATTCAGGAAGCCCTTTGCTACCTGGTCACAGGCTCTGCCCCTTCCCCCCAAGACACCTCAAGCCACCCTGACAATGAAGCTTCTGACTCTCACCATTGCTGGGCCCTCCCTCTTAAACTACCACTGATTCTGCACATGCTGGTAGAGGTCCATGGGGCCTACATCCTGAAGGGCAGCAGCTTCCCTTCTTTCTATTCTTACCTCTAACACTCAGCACAGGTTGCTGGAGGGTCTGCCTGCCACAAATCTCTCCCTGCTCCCGCCCAGCCTCCCCCAAGCTGCCAAAGCACTGGCCTGACCAGTCATCACATTCAAACTCCAGGGGCTCCTAACACCCCCAGGATCAAAGAGAAAATCCTGCCTGGCTTTTAAAGCCCTTTTCTTTCCTCTTACACCTTACTCTGGCTTCCTGGTTGTTCCTCTCATCGCTGAACTCTGGGCATTTTTATTAGCTTGCTCCCTATGCCTAGAAGGTTCTCTTTTGTCATCTCTGCCTCCAAGCTTCCTACTAAAAATCACACCTTCTGCCTTCAGTCAGGAAGATCTGAGTTCAAATCCTGCCTCAGACCCTACTTGTGTAACCCAGGGCAAGACACTTGACCGCTTGTCTCCTTTGATTCACTCAACTGTAGAGCGAGAATAATACTAGTCTCGACTTCCTAGGATTGCTTGTGAGGAGGCTGGACCATCTCCAGGGGTCCTGATCTATACCTGGCCACTGCGCGGGTCTGGCTCTAGAGGTGAAAGTGAGGCTGGAGAGTGAGCCCAGCCTCACTTAAATCCAATTCACTTGCATGTCACGGGTCCTCACCTCCCAGAGAAGGAAGGATAAGCAGCAAGCAAGCAGCTGTGAGGATCAAATGAGATGGTTTTGAAAAGTGCTGGCCTTAATAAGTGCTTTATCCTCCCCCCCATGCCATGATCATTTCCAGCTCATCCTGCACACACCTTATTCATACACAGTTGTTTGCATGTTGTCTCCCTCTTTGGACTATGAACTCTGGAAGGCAGGGGAGACAGCCCCAGCCTCCCAATCAGCTCCCAGCCTCGGGGTTCTCCCTGTCCAGCCTCCACACAGTTGCCTCCCTGGACTTTCCTAAAATTCAAGTCTGCCTGTCCAGCCTCCACTCAATCAAGTAAAGAGGCTGCATTCTGTCCCTCCAATCACTGACTTAAAAGGCATTTGATCCCCCCCTCTTCACGTTAGACAAGAGTGACTGGGGTCCAGGGAGACTGGGGTGTTGGGGGTTACCGATTCCAAACGTCAACCCCTCCAACCGGCTTTTAAAGCCCCTCTCCCCCAATCTTGGGCCCGACTTTCCTCTCCAGCTTCATTATACCTTTGCTCCCCCTCCCACATAACTCTTCAGTTCTGGTGGTTCCTTGAGCTCCATTTCCCGCCTTCGAGCCTTTGCCCAGGCTATCCCCCACTCTTGACACGCTCTCCCTCCTCTCGCCCACTTCATAGGATCCCTAGTTCCTTTCAATGCTGAGCTCCTCCTGAATTCTTCCCCCCCCCCCACCTTTGTATTGGTTGGTAGCTGTTTGGCACCTGATTTACGCTGCCTCTCGGGATGGGCCGTGAGGCTTCAGGCAGGAGGACAGGAGCTGTCTCACCATTATTTTAGTAAGTGCTTGTGGATGGGCTGCTGTGCAGGGCCTTGAATACCACAGGCGCGTTCGCACACCCCAGGAATTCCCTCCCAGCCCGTCCTCAGGCCCAGCCGCTGCGGCCCTAGGACCCTCCGAGTGCTGTCCACCCACACCTGTCGATGCCCTTGAGCAGCTTCCCCACGTTCGCGCGCATCTGCTCGAACAGCGCCATGCCTTCCTCCTTTCCGCAAGCAGAAACAAACGCCGAGGCCGGGTCCGGAGCAGCAACAGGAACCGGAAGAGGCGGGGAGGAGATAAGTCCTCCTTCTCCGATGACGCCTTCGGCCGCATGGTCGTCAACTTCTTCCGCAGCGGGCGGGGGAGGAGGCGGAGGTAAAGGAGGCGGAGGATGGTGCTGCTTCCGGGTAGCACGTGACTTCCTCTTCCGGGATCTCTCCATTCTGGCGCGTGCGCACTCGCACCCAGGGAGACCAGCGAGTGAGAGAGCACCCACGATGGGGGAAGTGGGGAAAAAAAAAAAAATCCCTCGGGAGCCAGTGCGCAGGCGTCCCTGGGTCTCTCTCGCTTCCCTCCCCCTCCCCCTCCGAGTGGGCGGGACCAAAGATACTGCATTGTTGCCCCTCCTAGCCGACTCCGTCACGTGGCAAGAGGCGGCCGCGCCAGAGACCCCCCACAAGAGTCTCGGGGGGCCTGGCTGCACGTGCACTTTGTGTCCACGTGAGACTTTCACGACTCCGCATTCTTGGTGTCTGCTCCAAGTCTCCCATGTCCCCCGGACACCTAGCCCCTTCCTCCAGGAAGGCTTCTCCTCCCGCGGACAGTCTCCTAGTGTAGACCATTCCCCCGGAGACGGAAGGGGGGGGAAGGGTGGCGGTCATAGATGAGTGACTCGATTCCCCTCGGAATAATCCGGAGCTTTGGAATAATGAGGATCGGGGGCAAATGCAGTGACCCCCCCTTCCCCAGCTTCAGTTTCCTTTCCAGACCCCGGGGAGGCCCTGGTACGTAGTAGACACCTAATAGATGCTTGATCGATCGTCTCTTCCAAGCAGACTCCACGTACGGAGTCTCTCCATCTCTTCCCGGTGACTGGACGAGATACGGAGTCTGTGGGTCAGCAGCATTTTAAACGCCTACCACGCGCCAGGCAATGCTGGCACCCCTCCATGCCCGGGGCGCAGTGAGCCACTGGGGCCTCTTCCACTCTACCCGGTCTGCAAAAGCCAGGTGGGGGAGCTTGAGCTGGGGGCTCTCCAAGGTACTCCGCAGACGCATCTGTACCTTGTGCGTCTCAGCTATTCCACCCTCCAGACCAGATCCGTTTCCATCCACATAGAGAAAGCTCTCAATAAAGGCTGGTTCACTTGACCAAGTTCTCTTTGTTTTCCTCTCCATCATCCTTGTCCCTTTCCCCACCCTGTCTTCTTCCATCCCAACCTATCTTTAGTAGCCCTGTTGGGAATCAATTATATTCATCGTCCTTCGTGGAGGAAGGGGAAAGGCCCCCACCGGATCTATAAACCAATAAAACTTTATTTGCATCTCATTTCGTTAGAGAGATTTTTCTGAAGGCAAAAAGGAACCCCTTCCTTTCACCCCAGAGTCCTGCTGTGGTCCCCTGGGGCCACAAAGTCAGCTTGGGCCTGGCTCCCGCAGGAGAGCCAGGCTGGGGAGGGGGGGGGAGTGAAGAGGGAGGGGCCCCCTTAGTGAGGCCTGGGCAGGAAGCGAGAGTGGGGGCCTTCGCGGCTGGCGGGCAGGGGAGAACATACCGCCTGCCCTCCTCCCACGACTGCTGCTGCTGCTGCTGAGGGCTCTGAGTCAAGCACTCAAGCACCCTCGCTCACAAAGGGCTCCCAGGAGGAGGCAGCCCTCCCCCTCCCCGAAGGCCTCCCCCCACCCTATCCCCAGCATGGACAGCGCCGACCCGGACATCGCCACCAAGGACCCTCGGGACCACTATGACCTGCTGCAGAGGGTGGGGGGCGGCACCTACGGGGAGGTATTCAAGGTGAGGGTCCCTCCTTTGCCCCCTGTCTTCTGGGGCTCTCAAATCCCCTTCCCCAGGCCACCTCTCCTCTCCCAAATCCTTCTTCCTTTTTTTCCTCCCAGTCAGCCTCCCTACCCAGGAACTTCCATCTCCTTCTCTGCCCCCACCCCCACTCGGGGACCCCTTTCCTCTTGCCCACGGTGTCCCCTTTCCCACAAAGCCCTTCATTTTTCTCTTTCTCCTTGTCTCCATCCTCAGGAACTTTCATCTCCCCCCCTCCATGGCCTTTATCCCCCTAATCAAGGTCTCTACCCCACCCCAAGTTCTTCATCTTCTTCTTCCTCTCAGCCTCCATCCCCTATCCTCCTACCCCCACCCTTCCCCAGGACCTCCAATCCACCTGTCTGGGGGAACCAGTCCAGGATTTGGGGCAGAATTCTGAACTGTGCTTCTAATGAGGTGAAGCCACAGGGAGGAGGCTGGGGAAGATGATGGAGGCCTCTGAAAGGTTGCTGGAGGTGGAGGGAAGGAAGCATCGACCCATAGGCTTCCTCTCAACTCCAATGGACTTATGTTAAAATTGCCGATGGCTGCTGGGTGGAAGGAAATTAGATTTACTCTGTTTAGCCCTGGAGGAAAGAATTAGGCTTAAAGGTGGGAGAGAAAGAGATGGACTATCCTTCAATTTAAGGAAGAGCTACCCTAACCATTAGCATTAAAAAAAAAAATGGAAATGAGCTGTGGGTTGGAGTAGGGAGTTCCCTTTCACTGACTTGTTTCTGTTTCGGAGGGTGGATGACCACTGGCTGAGGATGGAGATGGGGGGTGGGAGATTCATGTTTCCCGAAGGGCTTGGGGCAGGTGGTCCCAGAGATCAGCTCTCTTCTCCTTCCTCTTCATCCTTCTATCCCAGGACCTTCTCTTGGGCATTGGGGCTTTTAGGGGACCCCTGAGTGATCTACCAGGAAGAGGGGGCATTCATACACCATTCTGCTCATCTGCTCATTTGTTCCAGGTTTATATATCTCTTGCTCCCCTCTTCTCCCCACATTATCTCCTCCCTTCCCCAGGCTCGGGACAAGGTGACAGGGGAATTAGCAGCTTTGAAAATGGTGAAGATAGAACCAGGTGAGGTTGAGATTTGACGCCCTTCCCAATCCTTGACCTCGGGATACCTAGTGTGTTGTCTCCCCCCCCCCCCATATACTGACCCTTTTTCTCCCTTCAGATGATGACCTAACCACCCTCCATCGGGAAATCCTCATTGTTCGGACCTGTCGACATCCCAACATTGTGGCCTACCATGGCAGCTACCTCTGGTCAGGGCCACCCCAACAGCTTCCTGACCCCTCAGACTGGCTGCCCACCCCCTAGATTGACTTTCTTACCCCTAGACTGATTATTCACCCCCCACCCCAATTTCCTAACCCTCAGACCAATTCCCCAAAACAGGACCAATTCTTTAACCCTCAGATTGGTTTCTTAACTTCTATACTGTCTGGATTCCCAAACAGAATCTTTTAACCCCTCACACCACATCCTGGGTTCCTGAAACCCCCTTGGACTAACTTTTCGGATTCCCCTCCTCCCGCACCCCAATCAGGCTCCCAACTGGCCTGATGTTCCCTATATCCATTTCCTGGTCTCTCTAAAGCTGAAGAGACCCAACACTATGGATGGCCAAGGCATTTCTCTGGATAAGGCACTAAACTCTTAGCTTCCCTGAGCCTGAACCTACTCTGGCTGATTCTGTTCCTTCCTCCCCCACCCC
>CM053596.1:17865003-17925758 GCA_028646575.1 Pseudocheirus occidentalis | reverse complement strand
GTTTTTATTTGTTTTCTTGTTTACATTATTCATTTTCATTACATTTTTTGAATTACACATTTTCTCCCCGTCTTGCTCCTGCCCCAACCCCATAATAGCAATCCCACTGTAAAGCCCCTCCCCTGCTCTGCTCTCCTATTTTCTGGTAGGGCAGGAGGGGTCTCCCTATCCCAGCCCCTGTATATCTTAATTCCTAGTTGCAGGTATTGCAGAACTTTAAATTCTAGATTCTGTCTATTCCTCCCTTGTCACCCACCCCTACTATAAAAATTACATTTATTTTTAACATTCTTCTTAAAAAAATTTTTGAGTTCCAAATTCTTTCCCTCCCTCCAGCCCCTCCCGCACCCATTGAGAAGGCAAGCAATATGTTATCAATTAAACATATGAAGTCATGCAAAACCTCTTTCCATATTAGACCAGGCAAACTTTCTTAAAATTGAGTCCAAGACAAGGTGCCAACCTTCATTGGTAGAGGGAGTTTCCTCTCCAGGGAGGTCCCTGCACCAGGTTTGGCCCCATCCCTATGGCTATTCCAAACTTCTGATGTTTACTCATCTGTCTATCCATCTTTCCCTCAAGAAAAATGTGAACTGCAGGAAAAGAGGGATTGCTTGACTCTATCTTTGTATCCTTGGTTCTTAGCGCAGAGAAGTTTAATGAATGCCCCCAGTGCCCCAAATTGCAGCCTCCTGGTCCCCTGATCCAACCTCCTTTTCCCTCTAAACCCACTCTCATGATATCTCCAACCTCAGAAAACCTCCCTGACCTCCCACAAGGAACTATAGGGGAAGGGCTTCTGGGTGACCCCAGTCCTTCTGTCTCCGGTTCCCCTTGTCTTCCCCAGGGTCTGGCCTATCTGCACAACCAGGGCAAGATTCACAGAGACATCAAGGTGCTTTGCAGGGGGTGGGGGTGAAAAGGAGGGGGCTTTGGGAGGTGTGTGGGGAGGGAGAGTTTAGAGCTTAGCACAATGCCTACCACAGAGCAGGCATTTAATAAATGTTTATTGCTTGATTGAGTCCTGATTTTTCTCTCCTATGCCCCTCCCCCAATCCAGGGAGCAAATATTCTCATAAATGACAATGGAGAGGTTAAGCTTGGTGAGTGGGGCTGGAAGAACCCAGTGGGGGGCCATGGGAAAGAATCTGGGGAGGCAGAGGACCCGAAGCTACTGTTATTTCCTTCTCTCCAGCTGACTTTGGCATCTCAGCCCAAATAGGGGCCACCCTGGCTCGACGTCTCTCCTTCATTGGGACACCTTACTGGTGAGGAGTTTGGGACCAGAGCAAAGCAGAGGGGTGGTAAGGAGTGATGGCTCCAGGAATTCTGCAGGCATCTGGCTCTCGTGTTCCAGGCCTGTCCCACCTAATTCTGCTGGTCTCCATTTCTCTACTTAGTGTCATCCCATCTTTAAAAGGCTCCTTGTGTTTTTTGTTTGAATCAGTCTGAGTCTTCCCTTTGTCTCTGACAGTCTCTGTGTCCTTGTCCCCCAGGATGGCCCCTGAAGTGGCCGCTGTGGAGTTCAAGGGAGGGTACACAGAGCTTTGTGATATCTGGTCTGTGGGGATCACAGCCATTGAAATGGCTGAACTACAGCCTCCAATGTTTGATGTTCACCCTCTCAGGTATGGCTCCTGCCCCTGAGCTCCCTCCCCACCCCTGGCCCAGCACCTGGGAGCCCTCCTGTGCTCAGACCTTAAGACACACCCACCCTTCACCTTAGACCTTGGGAGCCCTCATGTTCATTCTGGGAGCCCTTCTGTGAAGTCTCTTAGAGGCTCTGTGCTTAGCATCTGAGGCCCCCACCCCCACCCCATCTTGAACTCAGAATACCCTGTTTCCAATCCTCTAGGAACCCTCTCCCTATTCTGACCCCTGGATTGCCTCCCTCACCAGTGGCTTTAAGAGAGGAAGTTAAGGAGGAAGGAGATATCCAGGAGTGGGGTCCTGAACCCCCTCTTATCCTTTCATCTTTCCTAGAGTGCTTTTCCTCATGACCAAAAGTGGATACCAGCCTCCCAGACTGAAGGAGAAGGGTCGATGGTGAGGGGGAGACCCTGGGGAGGGCATTGGTAGTTTTGGGTAGGTAGGGGGAACTTCAAGCTGGAACCCGGGGACCTGGGAACTAGGGTGTTTCTTTGCTCCCTAGAGCATCCTTGACAGATGCAGCCCTTTTCCTTTGTCCCTACAGGTCAGCTGCCTTCCACAACTTCGTCAAAGTCACCCTCACCAAGAACCCTAAGAAACGTCCCAGTGCTGCCAAGATGCTCAATGTGAGATGTGTGCCCATATGTACCCACAGCCCACTCCCCTGAATCCCTGCCTCAGAGTAACTAGGCAAAACCAGAAGCAGGGGATGGATATTATGGGTTTCAATTAGATTGAGTTTAGCATAGCTGAGGATACCGATTTGTCCCTGCCCACCAGCAACTGCCATCCTACAAAAGAGATACAATTCATATGCAGGGCTGGAGTTCAGAAGTCAAATAGTGCTGTCTAGCTCTGGGATCTATCTGTTTAAAGGGGATGATGGAATCCATGTGAGTAGATGAGACCACCCAGAGGAATAGCATAGAGAGAGGAGAGGGCCCAGAACAGAGCCTCAGGGGACGTCCTTGCTTTGTGAATAGGAGGGGGCTGATGAGGCCCAGTGGTCAGAGAGGCACACCAACCAAGACAGAACGTTATTGAGGGAGGACCCGTAACTGCCCAAGTACTGCAGAGGTCAGGAGAAATGAGACCTGCAAAAGGCCACAAGAATTTAGTCATAAAGAGATGTTGGTGACCAAGAACAGGGCAATATATGGAATTTAGGCTGTATAACAAAGCTGGCCAAGGTCGGATGGCTCACCTCGCTGCAGTTCTTCAAGCTAGGCTGGATGACCATTTATTGGAGATACTGTAGGAAAAATGCCTTTGATGACCCTCCTGGTTATGGAATCCTATAGAAGGAGAGAGATTCCAGACTAGAAATTACATATGTGTGGCTATATTTAGTAATAATTTGTTATATGTTAGTATTAGTTATATATAGTATGTAATAATCTGGCAGTTCTTTATTTTACATATGTATTGTTATGACATTAATTATTCAGGGGTGTGCTTCCAGAATCAGCCAGCATTCAAGGGCATTGTTTGTCAAACTAACAAGCCAGAGAAGTCTTGATCTTTACACACTGATATGTATTTGCTAAGCAGAGAGAGAGAGACTGTGAAAGAGAGATGATGGCTGTACTCAGAGAATCTTTTGACAAAATTACTTTGGAAGATGGAGACAAAAAAGAAAAGAAATCCTAAGTGGCTTGTTTCTTTCCAAGGACCTTTAGAAAATCGGAGTAAAGTGTAGGAAGACTGGAAATGTAGGCAGGGATCAGGTCATGAGGACTTGAAGTTTTCCTCTGTAGGTAATGGTGAACCAGTGGAATTTGCTGAGAAGGAGCGTGACATAGACTTGTACTTCAGACAAACTCACTTTGTCACCTGAGTGGAGGAGGTTGGAGTGGGGAGAGACTTGGGGCAGGGAGATGGGTTAGAAAGCTGTTACAGTCTAGGTGTGAGGTGATATTTGCACTAGGGTGGTGATTGTGTGAGCAGAGAGAAGGGAATATATTGGAGAGATGTGAAGGTAGACGTGGCACAGTTTGGCAGTGGATTAGCCAGAATTCCTCCTGGTGGCCTTCCCTGGAAATCCCCGTGCCCAGTACTCTTGCCCTCCAGGTCTTCCAATACCCCACCTAGGAACCATGGGCTTCTTCCAGGCTCTTCCCCCTCAGTTACCCTTCCCTAAGTCCTCTCTGATACTCATTGAGAGATTATGCCCTGACACCCAACCTTTGTGGAGGAAGACCGAGGGATTGTTTCCTCCGCCTTTCCTTACACAGGCTTCTACATGCAGAACCCCAACACCACCATTACCAACCCCCTCTCACATTCCAACCTTGACCCTTCCCCTCCACCCCTAGCACCAGTTGGTGTCCCAACCAGGATTGTCACGGAGCCTGACTCTGGAATTGTTGGAGAAACTGAGAAACCCAGGGAAGAACCCTTTGGGGGCTGAGAGTGAGGAGGAAGAACCTGAGGTGAGAAGGGTGCCAGGCATAGGCATGGGTGAATGGGAAGCATCATTCATGAAGATGCCACTGTAACACCTGCTTCAAACATTGGTTCCTCCCATAGAGACAGACCCCAGGTATTGCCTTAAGTGGCAAAAGAATGTTTGGCATTTCAGAAAAAAGATTTACATGAACTGATGCAATGAAAGCGAACAGAACCAGGAAAACATTGTATACAGTAACAGCAGTATTGTAAGGCTTAGCTTTTCTCACCAATATAGTGATCTAAGGCAATTCCAAAGGACTTATGATGAAAAATGCTATCCACCTCCAGAGAAAGAACTTAAAGGCTCTGAATGCAGATTGAAAAATACTTAAAAAAACTTAAGAGGCCTCCCCAGCCTCTTAGCAGACATCTTCATGCAATGGATGTATGCCCACTTTTTGGAGAGACAGATTCAAGAAGGAATCCAGTTGGGCCACAGATCTCCTCCAGCTTTGAGATTCTAGGTTAACTGGAGCTAGAGGCTGGGGTGAGGGAGAAAGAGAGGGAAAGGTCACAGATGCCTAAAAGATGAGCCTTAGTGGCTAGGAGGAGATTGGTGCACTGAGAGGTAAGTTTGGAGGTCTCGGTCTGTTTGAAGGGTAGGGTTGGGGCAGGGAAGATGAATTCAGTTTGGGATATATATGAGGTGATTACAGAACACCCTTCAGATAGATGGAAATATGGGGCTGGAAATAGGAATATTTGTAGACTGCAGCTAGGCATGTTTGTATACACAGGTTCCTCCCCCATTTGTTGTTGTTATTAATATTTTTTCCAGTTACATGTAAAAATACTTTTTACAGGTGTGCTTTTAAAAAATGTTGAGTTCCAAATTCTTTCCCTCCTTTCTTTCCCTTCCCCCTCCTTGAGAAGGCGAGTACTTTAATATGGGTGATGCATGTGTAGTCATGCAAACTTATTTTCATATTAATCATATTGTAAAATAAAGCACAGACTAAAAAACATCCCAAGAAAAATAAAGTTTAGGAAAAAAAAGTCTGCTTCAATCTGCATTCGGAGTCCATTAGTTCTTTCTCTGGAGGTGGGTAGCACTTTTCATCATAAGCCCTTTGGAATTATATTATATCATTATATTGGTGAGAGTGACTAACTCTTTTGCATATAATGTCCTCTTTCTTCTGCTTGTTTCAATTTGTATCAGTTCATACAAATCTTTCCAGGGTTTTCTGAAAGCATCCTGCTTGTCATTTCTTATTAGCATAATAATATTCCATCACAATCATATATCACAACTTGTTCAGCCACTCCCCAATTTATGGGCATCCCCCTCAATTTCAAATTCTTTGCCACTACAAGAACAGCTGCTATAAATATTTTTGTACATATATGCCCTTTTCCTTTTTAAAAAATTTCTTAGGGATAGAGACCTATTAGTGGTGTTACTGGGTCAAAGGAAATGTGCAGTTTTATAGCTCTGTGGTTCTGAATTGCTGTCCAAAATGGTTGGATCAGTACACAACTCCACCAACAATGCATTAGTGTTCCAATTTTTCTGTATCCCATTCAACATGTCATTTTCCTTTTCTGTCATATTAGTTAATCTGATAGGTGTAATGTAGTACCTCAGAGCTGTTTTAATTTGCACTTCTCTAATCAATAGTGATGTAGAACATTTTTTTATATGACTATAGATAGCTTTGATTTCTTTAGCTAAAAACTGTTCATATCCTTTGACCATTTATCAATTGGAGAATGACATTGTATTCTTATAAATTTGATTCAGTTTTCAGTATATTTGAGAAATGAGTCCATTATCAGAGATACTGGCTGTAAATTCCCCTCCACCTCTTCCCCTGGAAGTTTTCTGCTTTCCTTCTAATCTTGACTGCATTAGTTTTGTTTGTGCAAGACCTTTTTAATTTAACATAATCAGAATTATCCATTTTACATCTCATAATTCTATCTTATTTGGCTATAAATTCTTCACTTATTCATAGATCTAACAAGTAAACTATTCCTTGATCCCCTAATTTATGCCCAAATCATGTAATCTACTCTGCTATCTGCTTCTGTTTAATGGGTGAGTTCATCCCATTCACAGTTATGATTATTAACTATATATTTCCCTCCATCCTACTTTCCCCCTTTGTTTATTCTTCTCCCTCTCTCCTTTCATCCTTTCTCTCCTCAGAAGTGTTTTGCTCACTACTACTACTTTCCCCAATCTACCCACCCTTCTATTAATCCTACCATTTTCTCTTATCCCCCTGCCCTCCTACTTCTCTGTAGGGAAAGATAGGTTTCTATACCCAACTGAGTATGTATGTTATTCCCTCCTCTTTGAGCCAATTCCAATGAGAGTAAGGTTCAAGGCTTGCTGGCTACTCCCCTCTCCTCCTCTTCCCTTCCACTGTAAAAGTTCTTTCATGACTCTTTTATATAATACAATTATATGAAATTTATAAAATTTACCCCATTCTACCTCTCCCTTCCTCCTTTGTCCAGTGCATCACTTTTTCTTACCCCTTATTTTTTTGGATATTCAACTTACACCTGTGTTCTCCTTTTAACTGCCTTAATAATGATAAAGTTCTTAGGAGTTAAAAGTATCATCTTCCATATAGGAATGTAAACAGTTTAACCTTACTGAATCTCTTATGATTTCTCTTTTCTGTTTACCTTTTTATGCTTCTCCTGAATCTTGTATTTGAAAGTCAGATTTCCTATTCAGTTCTAGTCTTTTCATTAGGAATACTTGAAAATCTTCTACTTCCCCCTGAAGGATTATACTCAGTTTTGCTGGGTAGGTGGTTCTTGGTTGTAATCCTTTGGAATATCATATTATAAGCCTTCTGTCCTTTAATGTAGAAGCTGTTCAATCTTATGTCATTGTGATTGTTGCTCTACAATATTTGAATTGTTTTTGTCTGGTTGCTTACAATATTTTCTCTTTAACCTGGGAGCTCTGGTATTTGCCTATAATATTTCCAGGAGTTTTTGTTTTGGGATCTCTTACAGGAGGTGATTGATGGACTCTTTCAATTTCTATTTTACCCTCTGGTTCTAGGATATCAGGATAGTTTTCCTTAATATGATGTCTAGGCATTTTTTTTTAATCATGGCTTTCAGTTAGTTCAATAATTCTTAAATGATCTCTCTTTGATGTATTTTCCACATCAATTGTTTTTTTTTCCTCAATGAGATATTCCACATTTTCATCTATTTTTAAAAAATTCTTTTTGGCTTTATTGTTTCTTAATGTCTCATGGAGCCATTAGTTTTCACTTGTCCAATTCTAATTTTTTAAAAAATTATTTTCTTCAGTGAGCTTTTGTGCCTACTTTTCAGTTTTGTCAATTCTACTTTTTAAAGAGTTCTTTTCTTCAGTGAATTTCTGTACATATTTTTCCATTTGGCTAATTTTGTTTTTTAATAATTTCTATGTCTTCTTTGTACATCTTTTTCTATTTGTCCAATTCTGCTTTTTAGTGATCTTTTTGTGCCTCATTTGCCATTCGGCTTATTCTATTTTTCAAGATGTTATTTTCTTCAGTATTTTTTGGGTGGCTCCTTTACCAAGCTGTTGACTCTTTTTTCCATGATTTTTTTTTGCATCATTCACATTTCTTTTCCCATTTTTTACTTGTACAAGATGCCCTTCTGACTTGTCTGACTCCCTTACTTTCTGTGGACCTAGAGCTTCTAAAGCCATTGCCTCTGATTCAGTTGCCCATAAGGCCTGCTGCTGGCTTGCCAGGGTGCAACTTATGCTGGTATGGACTGTATTCCTCCCTCACTCTAGTGAAACAGACCTTTCCTGCTTGCCTTCTAAGTTGCCTTGGGTTGGAAAATTGTTTCACCCTATCATTTCATGGGTTCTGTTGCTCTAGAATTCATTTTGAGGTATTATTTTAGCACTGTTTGGAGAGCAATTTGAGAGAGCTCAGGCAAGTCCCTGCCTTTACTCTGCCACTTGGCTCCACCTCTCCCTTAAGTCATTGGCCAGTCAAAGACTATTCACATTTTTATAAGTCACTATAGTTCCACATTGCTTTCCAAAAAAGTTTTAATTGATTCAGGGCTACACCAGTAACACACAGTAATAGCTATTTAACTCTATCCCCACAACTATCAAGTCATATTATCTTCTATTATCTTTGCCAATTTTATGGGGGTCAGGTGGAATCAAAGAATTGCTTTAATTTGTACTTCTTTAAGTTTATTAGAGATTGTGAATATTGATTGTTGATAATTTGTGTTTCTTATTTTGGGAACTTCCTTTTCATATTTTTTTTGATCATTTATCTGTGGGAGAATGGCATTTACTCTTATCCAAAATCTAGAAGAAACTGACACATTTATATCAGATTTTTGTCAGAAATGTTTAACAACAATGAAAAAATTTGCCCATGTTGTCTCTTTCCTTATTTTGTATTCATTGCTTTTCATTTGGCAAAAGTTTCTTATTTTCAGATCTCCAGATTAATTAATTTTGTCTTTAATTTTTTCAAAAGTCATGGCTGATTAACTCTTTCTACAATTGTGACAGATTTTTCCCCATTTTTCAAGTGAAAAGCTCAGAAAGTGGAAGGTGACTTGTCTGTGTTCACACAGATAACAAATGTGAAATGGAGCACTTGAACTCAGGTCCAGTGGGGTATAGTGAATACTGTATCCAGGAATCAGGATTGAACAGTTGGGTTCAAGCCTTGGCTTTGCCACTCACTAGCTGTGTGACCTTGAGGAATCCTCTTAGGGATTCAGTTTCCCTTTTTGTGAAAAGGAGTGGGATCAGCTAGTCTCTAAGGGCCCTTTCAGGTCTAGACCTTTCCACCTGTCTGTTTCTTCTTATGACTTTATTTCTAATTCAGTTTTTTCATGGTGCGAGCGTTTGTGTCCTATCTGCCCCTGCTCCAGATCTTTTTCTTCCCATCTCTTACTTGTCTTCTTTCCTGGATATATCCATAAAGGACAAACATCCATGAAGGTGAGGACTGCCTGCCTCACTGGTCCCATGGCCATGATCTCCACCTCAGCAGCCACCCTGGGGCTGCTTGATTGGCTTGAGGGGGGTGGCATTGGCTCCTGTCACTTTGTTGTCTTCTCCACAGCAGCCTCCTGCCGTTCCTCGGAGGATCCATTCCACTCACCGAGCTGGCTCATTGGGCATCTCCAGCCTGGACTCAGGCTGTGAGTATAACGAACCCCCAATCCCACTCTCCCCAACCTGGACCATTTAAACCTTGAAATGCTCAAATTCTGACTCTTAGTAACTCCAGAAACCAGAGTCTAATCCCCCAAATTATTTTTTATTCATCCCCCAAATTCTCCTCCCTTCCACCTGAAGCCTAGAAACCATAGCTCTGACACCCTTAACCACGTCCTGCCACAAACTCCACGACCCAACCAGAAACCTAAAATTCCACAAATGGGCAGTCAGGATCCCCCATTTCATCGCAACTTCCTGAGAGCCCCAGGTCTACTCACTCCCTCATAACTGTCACCCCTTCACCAGGCCAGCACATGAAGTTCAGACCACTGTGTCCAAAGAAGCTTGGACCCCAGACTGACAGTGTGAGCATGCCCCTTCCCCTCCCCTGCCACTCCAGCCACTTTCTCCTTCTCTTGCTTCCTTCTCTACCCCTAGACTTCTACCTTTCCCCAAACCCTTTTCTCCAGATTTCTTTCCTTTCCTTCTCACCTTTCTCCTGGAAAGATTTCCAACCTCTTCACCCACTGATCTCCCTTTTCCTCAATTAATCAGTCATCTAAAAAGCAATGAAGTGTTTCTTATGTGCCCAGGCATTGTGCTAGGTGCTAGGGATATTAAGGTAAAAGGAAAAAATTGCCTGTCCTCAAAGAGCATACAATCTAACATGGGAAAACCCCCCATTCTTCCTCTCTCAGGCTTCTGGCCAGGCCCCTGATCTTAGGAGCTGGGACAGCATCCCCAAGAGCACCAGGTAAGGGAAGCCCGACAGTAATGGCAAGCTGGGGGGAGGGTGCGGAGGGAGGAATGGAAGCAGACTTAGAGGAGCCAGGAGAGATGGAGGGTTGGGAGAAGATGACAAAAAGACTTGAAGAAACAAGGAGGGACAGAGAAAGGACTGGGGTGGGGGGTTAATAAGACACTGGGGAAGATGGACTGAGAAGAGAGAGAGACGGGGAAAGTTGGAGAGAGGGACAGGATAGGAGAGACTGAGCAGAAGGCAAACAGAGGCTGGGACTGAGCAGAGAAATGGCCGGAGGGAAGGAGAATTTCTGGGAGCTTCAGCTTTTGCTCTTTTTTTTCAGGGAACAGTCTGATGACTCAGAAAACGATTATGATGATGTGGACATGTGAGCCAACCCTAGTCCTGTTAGGCACCCTCCCTATTACCCCAGACTCCAATACCCCCCAAGGATCTCTCAGTCCCCAATCCCCTGAGCCCCCAAAGACAAACTAATATCAAATCACCCTCACAATAAATTCCTATTTCAGCCCAACCCCCGCAGTGGATGTTCCTCCCCCGCTACCCCCCAAGGTGAGACCCTGGGGACATATGGGGGTTGGAATTCTAGGGCCTGGGGGACAATTTATCAAAATCCCCCCCAGAGACTGGTGACTGGAATGAGGGGGTCCTCAAGGGACTGGGACTCAGGATGATGTAGTTTCCTGGTGGATACTGGGATCCCAGGGTTGGGAACTTGACTGTTTCCCCCTGAGACACTGAAAAGGTAGAGAATTCTAGGCATATCTTACTGGTCTGCTGTCCTACCTCTCCTTGCAGTCCAAAATCCGGACCCCATCAGATGAGGGCTCTGGGGATGATGGGCGGCTGAGCCCTGGGGTCTTGGTTCGATGCTCCAGTGGACCTCCTCCCCGAATACCCCGCCCAGGGCCTCCTCTGGCCCCTCGAAGTCCCCACCTCTCTGCTCGATCAGGTAACTGGGATGAAGTGGGATATTAAATTGGGGGATGGAGCTTCCCAGCTGGAAACTTGGATACCTGGTGCTGACGAAACAAGGGATGTTGTATCAGGAGGCAGGAGATCCCTGGGTTTGATCAACTGGGACACTGCCTAGCCATGTGACCACGAACAAATCACTTACCCTACCTGTACCTTATCTTCATCTAGAAAATGCAGCTAACAGCTGGAGTCCTTACCTCCCAGGATTACTTCAGTGGGCACCTGTCGCTTCTAGAATACCATATTATACCTACCATATTATACCTTCATGTTCTTTGTAGGCTAGCCAAGCCGGCCCATATTCCATCATCACCTGTGTCTATGCCTTAGCACCCTCTTCCTGCCTGCCCTCAGCATGAGAGCATGCACACTCACACTCACACACACACATACACACCACTTCCTCATTTAGACTTCCCAGTTGCATTTAAAGGTCAGCTCAGGCACCATTTTCTACATGAGGCCTTTCCTTACCCCCCTCCAGAAGTTTGTCTCTCTCTCCTGCCAAATTATCCTCTATTTTTCTCATGTGGGAATGCTTCTTCTCCTTCATAGAAAGTCTTTGGGCTTTCCTTTTCCTTTTCCTTTTTTCTCTTCCTATTCCCAGTGTCTGATTTGGAGTAGGTGCTTAATAAATGTTTGTAGATGGAGCAAAAATGCGATAACTTTGTTGACCTTTAAAATGCTATTTTAAGTCTTAGCTGTTATTACTATTATGAAATAATGTATGTACAACTTTTTACAGACCTGAAAGTGCCATATAAATACCTGGGATTATTATCTTTTCAGACCCCTCTCTCTGGAGTCCAACCCCCTCAGGGTCCAACCAGCCCCCTATTTTGCCTCCCAAGAAAGAGAAAAGGAAAAAGGTGAGGACCCCTGAAATCCATGGCTTTGGGGGAGGGGGAGGAACTGAATCAGAAGAGGACCTTGGGTTTAGGAAATCTGTGTTCTCATTCTAACCACACATTTAGGAGTGGTGGGAGGAGGGGGTTTCTTTGTTCTTCACCTCCCAGAGTCCTCATGATTGGGTCTGCTCCTCACTGTGCCTAGGACTGTGCCCTCCTGGTGAAAGTATTCAATGGCTGTCCCCTCCACACCAGCAGTACTGCTGCCTGGACACATCCCACAACCAAGGGTGAGAGCACCAGGGTGGGGTTGGAGATGGGTAGAGGGTTTGACAGTGGGCAAGGGAAGAGAATCCTGGATTCTTACAATGTCAGGATCATAGATGTCAACACTAGGAAGGGTCCTTAAAGACCTGTTGGTACAAACTTTTTACTTTACAGATGGAAAAGGGAGGACTAGAATGGGAAAAACTTGCTTAAGGGCACACAGAGAGTGAGGGCCAGAACTGGGGCAAGGATACACCTGGGAGGATTATTAGAAAGGTCAGGTCTGGCCATAAAGAGGCCCAAGGATGTGGGCTCAAACAGACTGTCTCCTTTTTTTTTTTTTGCTTGATCAGACCAGCACTTGCTCTTGGGGGCTGAGGAGGGGATCTTCATCTTGAACCGAAGTGATCAGGAAGCTATGTTGGAGATGGTGAGTATGGGAGAGTCCTGGTTAGGACAAGAAAGGGATAAATTAAAGATCCCTCTCCTCTTTCCCTCCTCTCTCCTCAGCTTTTCCCCAGCCGGACAACCTGGGTTTACTGTATCAACAATGTCCTAATGTCCCTGTCAGGTAAGTCAGGGATGGATGGACAGGAGGGTAGAGGGAATGTGATAGGGATGCCAACTGAAAGAAGGAGATGGGCAGCAGGCTTGGGAGATATGAGGGAGATGGGGGCCTGAGAGAGCCAAAGGGAATGAAAGAAATGAGGGCAGTTAGAAAAAATGAGGGGAACCCCTTGGAGGGGTCTGATGGAGGAGGCATCCTCTAGGTCCTGACTCTCATTTTCTCTCCTAGGAAAGACCCCCCAGTTGTACTCACATAGCCTCTTGGGACTGCTGGATCGAAAGGAGACAAGAACAGGGGGACCCATTGCCCACATCACTCCCCACCGTCTGCTGCCCAGGTCCCAACATTATCCCAACATCACTCTGAAACCCCCTCTCCTCCCAGAAGACCCTGCCTAGTCTCACCCTCCCTCCCCTACTTCCTCAGGAAGAATGTGGTATCCACCAAAATCCAGGACACTCGGGGTTGCCGGGCTTGCTGTGTGGGTGAGTGAACCGCAAAACTTAGGAAAAGTTCTTAGGATTCTAGTTGAGAGGAGCTATGTCAGATTTCCAGTCATCAGTAATGGTGGCAACTTCGAAACCTCAGTGGGTGGGGCTCAGGGACTCAGGCTTGGAATTCTTGAGGCATCATGCCACTTGGGGTGGGGTAGAATGTCTTAGGGATTCCCAGTCATAGGATGGCACAAGGTGACTCAGGGTGCCGATTGAGGAAGGGACTGAAGATAGCATTTACATAAGATGATTTGGGGGTCTGGTCGGTGGCTTGAGGTAACTCGGGGAAAGCCTCTCAGAGGGAACTGAGCAGGGAGTGATAGTGGGCAGCGGGAAGAGATGCAGGATGTCTGTGTTGGGGGTAAATAGGGGATGTCTATTAGAGGGGTCCCAGCTGGAGGAGGCCTCTCTCGAGTTGGCGGAGGATGTCTGAGGGCTTCAGTGTCACGGGGCACCCAGGGTCTGGTCTGGGCCTGACCTGGCACCCCATTCTGTAGCGGAGAGCCCCAGTTCCGGGGGCCCGTATCTGTGCGCCGCGATGGAGGCTGCCGCGATCCTGCTCCAGTGGTATCCACCCATGGAGAAGTTCATGCTCATCAGGGTATCTGGGACTGAGAGGGACGGTTCTGAGGCGGGGGTGGGAGCTCGGGAACGCAGACCCTACGATTCTTCACTGCCCTAGTTTGTGGGTAACACCAGCTCTCTGTGAACCCCGCCCACTGCTGCCTAAAATACGCCCTCTCCAAAGTCCGCGCCCTTATTGGCCAGTGAATGGAGGGCTTGTTCCTCTCACTGGTTAGACCAGCAAAACCCCGCCCCACGGGAGGTTCGGCCCTCCCAGCCTCCCGTAGTCCCGCTCCCGTCTCATGTACGCGTTGCCATTGGTCGATGGCTGGAAGCCACGCCCCCTCCTTCCTTAAATGCAGCAGGTACCCTTCCCGCTGCCGTCCCCGCTGCGAGTGTTTTCGTTGCTGGCGGCCCCTGGGCCTGAGCTTCCGGCGGTGTGCGTGGGCGTGAGCCCCGGGCCTGCGGGCTCCGTGTGCTTCCATAACGTCCGACTCGGCCCCCTTTCCAGCTGGTTTGGGACCACAGGAGGCAGTAAGGGGGGACCGGAATATGTGGCCTCTGGGGGGCGGGACCTCAGGGAATGGGGTGGGGGTTGGTGAGAGGGGCGGAGCCTCGGAAAGGGGACAGGATTAAAGGAGGGGTGGTGTCTTAGGAAGGGGAGAGGTTTGATATAGGGGCGGGGCCTCAGAGAAGGCGCTGGGGTCGGAGGGGGTGGAGAAAGGGTGGGGTCTTGTAGAAGAGGTGGGGTTTGAGAGAAGGGCGGGGCCTGAGAGTAGGGGGCCTGTCTGGTGCCTGAGGTCCCTCTTTCATCCCCACTTCCAGCACAGAGTGAAGGTCCGGTGCAGGTAACCCAGCTGGCAGATGACTTGGTCCTGGTGCTGCTAAATGGTTAATAGGCCCCCTGGGGATTCCCAGCCCCTTAAAACTCCAGACTTCTTTCTTCCTGGACTTTGGGAAACCTCTCAAGACCAGTTTCTGCTCTCTCCAACCCTGAGAAACCCAGGGGTACTCCTCCAGTACTCCCGAGACCTCCCCAGGTCCTTTCTGCCTCCTAGCAGCATCTGGTTTGCTCCTGACGCATCTGGATAATCTTCTAAAACTTCTCCAGCCCCTTGAGAACTGAGCCTCATATCATCCTCTAGGGCATCTCCTGAACTCATCCTGCATTCCCCAGACCACCTTACAACCTGTCCAGGACCTCTCAACTGTACTGTAATTGACCCCGACATTCCCTCTCAGACTCCTGTCTATTCCCTGAGCCTACTCAGAACCCCATTGTCCTGCCAAAGTCCTCCCTTCCATTCCTCTCCCTAAGGATCCCTATTCTTCCCAACCCCGGTCTCATAACCCTTTTCTTTCTTATCCCTGAAGGGAGCCTGAAGCTGGTGACTAGGGAGGGGACCCCAGTACGGGGCCTGAGGGCCCCAGAGCTCCCCCTCAGTGAGTCAGTGGAGGCTGTAGGTATGTAGGGGTGAGGGAGCTTACAGAGATGAGGCTTGGAGTTTTCTGGGAGTGAGTGCCCCATTAGTGGGTGCTAACCAACACCCTTTCCCCCATACTCCTCCAGCCCTGGTTGGCGGCCGGATCCAGGTCTTCTGGAAACATGGTGTGCAGGTGTGGGCACTGGGCTCTGACCAGGTGAGATCTCAGAGCCCTGATACTCTCAAACCCTCTGACCACCTTGCTCAACTGCCAGCACTCCCACCCAATTATCTTCCTCCCCAGAAAGAGTCACAAGACTTTGGTTCTGGTTCTGACTTTGCTCCTGGTGCACTGTGATCTTGGGCCTCTCCAGGCCTCAGTTTCCCCATCTGTGAAATGGGGGGGTGTTCAGCTTAAAGGATATCAAAGGACCTTGTGCAGGATTAGAAATGTGTGTGAGCTGCATTGACCAATTTTCTCCTTATACAGCTTCTGCAGGAGCTGAGAGACCCTTCTCTTACCTTTCGCCTGCTGGGGTCTCCCAGGTGAGAAGGGAGGGTGCTGAAAACAGGGAAGTTGGGAAGAGGGCGATCCTGGGAGGACATTGCTAACATTCAACCTGTATATGTATTCCCAACTTCCCTAGGCCTGTGGTGGTGGAGACGCGCCCTGCCAATGACCCCAATGCCCCTAGCAACCTGTACATTCAAGAGTGAACCCTGAAGCTGGCTGACCCCAAACTGAGAACTTTGTCACCCCCCACCCCAGACACACACAACCGCCTCCAATAAATGTGACTCTTTACCCTCATTTCTTGTGTCTGTTCATCTACTTGGGAGAAATGAAGTTTTTATAGTCTATGATTCTAAAATCTGTGATTTGAAGAATCTCTGAATAACCCCCCTACCTCCAATCTCCTGTCCTGGAACACTTACAAATCACACCCCAACTCTTGGATCTTCAGAAGAAACCCTTTATTCCAAGGGACCCCTTTCCAGTGGGACATATTGCACTGAGGGGAGCTGAGCCCCATAATAGGTGATCCCCAAAGTGGCATAAGGCACTTGAGGTGAGAAGACATGAAGGGGAGCCTTGGTTTCTCAGGCCAGCTGGTCTTCATACTGTTTTCGGAAGCAGTCACCAGCTGGGAAGAAATCCCAGCAGCGTTCCTGGTACATCTTCCAGACATACGACTCCTGGTGGGAGAAAGGAGGGGCAGACAGCCCAAGCAAGGAAAGGAAGGATGCAGAGTCAAAGCTTCTGGTTTGAACCTCTTGGACCTCCCTTCTCCTGAGGTTATTTCATGTATCCCTGTTCTAGCATCCCCTCTTCCTGTCTAGGCCTCCTCCAGAGCCCCCACCCCAAAGTGTCTCCCCAAAGTTTTTGGACGTCTTCCCCATAGCTCCTCTCACCTGTCCTGTGTGCTCTGTCTCATCCTTATTGATCAGATACATCAGGAAAAACCTGATGGGGAAGAGGACAGACATGTCATGAAGGCAGCCAGGCCAAGGGGACCCTGACCCCTCCCCACCCCTCTTTCCTCTCCCCTGGGTATCCAGTCTCTCCAGTCTCTTTGGAAGTCAGTTGGGCCCTGTTCCCTTCCCTGATTGGCCAGCAGAGCCAGCACTCACATGTAATTGGCCAGGTTGTGTTCCTCCAGTGTGTGGGTCTCAAAACCGTGAGGTGTTGTATCAAAGTAGTCACTTCCAATGCCACAGATGAAACATTTGGTCTTGGTTGGGAAGACAGTGGGGTGGGGGAAGAAGGGGAGCATCAGGGCTTGAGATCTGGTCGGCCTCCCTGTATCCCCATGGGACCCTCCTAAGCCCCTCCCCTGATAACCTCTGTCACCTCCCAATTATTTTGTAGAGACTCTCTATAAGAAATCCCCTAGAAACTCAACACAAACTCAACAGCCCTTTCTAAACACCCCCTGAATCAGGATCTCAGAGCTCTTCTCATACCCCTGGGGTCCTACAAATTCCCACCTAGGTATCAAGAACCTCCAAAGACTCATGGTCACCTCTGGGATCACTAATTCTCAGGCACTCCCCAAGACCCCCAAATCTGCCCATATTCTCCCCCTTCTCAACTGTTTCACTACTTTGATACAACACCTCACGGTTTCCCACCCTGACTCATTAGGGAAAAGGGTTCTCTTGGTCCCTCAGATTGCTCCTGGTCCTCATTCTCTTACATCATACATAGTTGAGGACTTGTCCATCCCCATCACACTGTGAGGCCCTTGTCCCCATCACGAGCTACCCTGTACCATACTCAGATGTGCCCTCTTAGTTTGCCGACCCTTCCCCTGCAGGTCACTCCCAAGTGTCGGCAGTCCTAGCAGCAAGCATAGGACCCTGCACACAGTAGGCATGTTGCTTGTTGAATGAATGCACTTGGGATCTCACAAAACTCTTCCCAGACCTCCCAAATTCTCCTCCCAGAGACCCCCAGGGCTATCACCTCCATATCCTCCTTCACTTGCTCTTGCTGATCTCGGAGCTCCCCAAAAGCATCAATGATCAGACCTGAGGGAGGAAGGGAATAAAGGTCACCATCACTCCATTCTGACCCTTTCACTTGACCCTGACATCCATCACGTCCCCTCCCTGCTTTGACATCCCCCAGTCCTACCCTGGGGTCCCTTCTCCCTCAACCTAGATTCCTCAAGAAAAATGCTGGTGAAGAGCACATTTGTGAGGTGGTGTGGCCTCAGGTCCTGCTTCACCTATGAGCACACAGCCTCTCTGGGCCTCAGTTTACTTATTTGTAAGATGGCGTCTAGCTCTCTGATCTCTGAGTCTTCCAGCCCTGACTTCTGACCTTGCATGACAACATCCCTCCTCTCTCCCAAGTCTGAGTCCCCAACACTCCCGACCTTGGATAATGGCCAGCAGAATGACAATGACAAAGAAGAAAAAGGTGATGTCAAAGACCACTCGGTAGAGCTCGTACTCATCCCCTGCTGGATCTTCGATCTCGTCTCCGATGCCACCGCCGGCTCGGACACCCACGTACATGTGGAAGAGGTAACACTGAGGAGAGAAGAGCATGGCAGAGCCTGAACCAGCCTGGCACACGCCCGGGATTCCTGATCCCGGGGGAGGCCGAGGCTGGCGCCTCCCCTCAGCTCTGGGGTCAGTGGCTGAAAGCCAGTGGGTGCCCTCACTGGGTCTAGCACCCATGGGTGAGCTCCTGGGGAGTGGGAGGCTACCAGGCTCCCAAGAGAAGAGCAAACCAGCCAAGGCAGGAAACAGAGAAGTCTGGCGCTTCTAAGCCAGGCAGGGAGGCCCAGGTGCCAAGGGACCAGCCCTGTGCCCAGGACGCAGTGTGTCCCCTGGGCCACCTTACCGTCATCATGTCGTCACATTTCATGTCTGGCTCATCCTCATCCTCACTTTTGTTGTAGAATTTGCGGAAGAAATTGAAGGCCACGACCGTGTAGAGGTAAACCACAACGGCCAGCAAACCCACCGTCATCACCAGCTGCAGGACAGTCCCAGGTACTGGTGAGGGGGACACACCTTGGCTGGGTCAGGTCCCAGCCTCTCCCGGCACCCTCCCCTTCTCCCCCAGGCACCTGCTTCCCATTGTGGGTGACAGACGACAGGATGGTCCGAAGGGTCTTGACTCCCATGGCGATATCCAGCAGGTGGGCAGCAAAGAAGAAGTTGTTATAGTGGCCGAGGAGGGACATGACCATGTACCAGGTCAAATACAAGAATGACTGGGGAATAGCAATGGAACAAAGGATGGGGTTCAGAAAAAAAGTCTGAAGAGGCACAAGCCTTAATGCTTTTGGGGTGACAGGGAACACTTTAGGGAGCAGAGCCAGGCATACTTTGTGGGTATCAGAGAGGCAGGAGACACTTTGGGCAGCCTCCCGGGGGAGCATCTGCTGGGCTCTGCTCCTTCCCCCCTTTTGGTCCCCACCCTTCCAAGGCCCCCTACTCACATTGTCAGTGAAGATGACGCCAAATTTCCAGATTTGGTATTTGATGTCTATGGACATGACCCTGAGGGAAGGATATGGAAAACAGCGATAGGTTAGAACCTTCCTGGAGTCCCCATGTTCTCCTCCACCAGTCCCACTGGCTTGGCTCGGCGCCATACCAGGTGAGCAGTCCTGAGGGGGGTTCTGGTCGTTTCTCATTTTGTGCTGTGATCTCTAGGCTGGCCAGATCCATGCCCAGCAGCTCTGCAATCCGCTCCCGGCCAAATATGTCCCCGTGTTTTTCCAGCACCTAGGGAAGTGGGAGAGGGAAGGATTGAAGATGTCCTTTGGATACAGTGGACTCCGGGAAAAGGCAAAGTAGCCACTCTTGGGGAGCCGGTGAAAGATAAGAGAACTGGGGATGAAGTCAGGTTCTCCATTCCCTTTGGGCCTCCTCACCTTCCTTTTCACAAACTTGTCCCAATAATTGCTGGGGAAGGATCTGGGGGAAAGAAATTATGGGATGTGAGAACCAAGGGATCCCAGAGCTTTAGCTCCCTAGGTCCTGTATATCCCTTAATTCTCCCCTGGTCCCTCCCTCCGTGATCTCTCTGCCTCCCTTTTTGAGGTGATTCCTAACCACCTGCTGTGTTTCTGTCTTTGGGATCTCCCATTCTGCCCCATCTGACCCCTTCCCAGTCCTCTGCTGTCCCCCAGCATCTGCCACACTGGGCTCTTCCCTTCCTTTTCTTTAGTTCTTCAGTGTCTCCCCTTCTTTCCATGGGATCCCACATCTCCTCCATCCTCTTAATCCATCTCTGGGGTCCCCCCACTCCCAGTATCTTGCCCATAGCTTTGCCTTCAGTCTGTCCTGCAGTCTCTCTCTGGAGTCTGGTTCCCCAGCTCCCCCTCCCATTCCAAATCTTTCAGCGCCTCCCCAGGGGGACTTCAGCCATCGTACGGGGTGTTAAGCACCAGGCGATCCCACTGTCCCTTTACGTCATCATCCTCGGGCTGTTCAGTGATGTAGAGACCATCAAACTCTAGTTTCCGGGCTAATTCCTTCTCACGTTTAAAGATAACCAGCGGTACCTGGGGGAACCGGGGAAGGGAGATGCCAAGGATCAGGGGGTCTGCAGAGCCCGCTGGCCAGAAGCTGGGCCTAGGCCCTACTGTCTCAGGTCAGCCCCTAGACCCGACCCTCCCCCAGCCCCACCTTGAGACAGTTGTAGCCGATGATGCAGAGGAAGGCGATGAGGGTGTGCAGGATGCTGAGTCCTCGAAGGGCAGGCTCCATGTATCCTGTGCTCTCTTCCAGGAAGTAGTAAACCATGTTCTCTTCCTCCTCATCCTCCATCTCCTCCCCAGCCCCTGAGCCCATGCCAGATCCCAAGAAGTCCCCAGACCCTGAGCCTGCCAGGCCTTCGAGCCCTGAGCCTTCCAGGTCCTCTTCACCTGGAGGAGAATCAGATACCTGCAGGGAAGGCATGGGCATGGTCAGGGAAAGGCCCGGGCATCACCAATAGCCCTAGGGGAACAAAGAACTGGGGGTCTGGGTGCCTAGCCTTCAACCCCCTATCCCCCACCTCCCCTATCTTACCACAAAGGCAGAAGGGACCTCAGTGGCTTATCTAGTCCCACCCATCCCCCTTTTTACACATGAGGAAACTGAGTCCTAGAGAGGTTAGGTGGCTAGCCCAAGGTCATACAGAGTTGGAGGCAATATTTGAACTCAGGTCTTCTGACGCCAGAGTTAGGATTCCTTCTCCTGAACCATGACACCTTGTAGGTCCCAGAACCAGATGCCAAGACCCTTACCCACTTAAGGGCCCTTCACATCCAGCCTCCTATTCTTTATTACCCAGTGGAAAACAGATGGATGCCTGGTTTCCAGAGGTGGGTACCAAGGAATCTTGGCCCTCAACCTGCTTTCTTCAGGGTATGCGGGGCCCAAGTATCCAGAAGGCTAATTCCCTCCCTGCATGATGGACCTGGGGACCAAGTCACTCCTGCTCCTGAGGGACCCTGGTGTGTCCCTCCCCCAAACCTGCCCCTGGGCCCTTACATCCACCTGATACCTTGTAGAAAAGCAGGATAAAGTTGATGGCAAAGGCCAGGAAGAGAGCGAGGAATCGCAGGGTGTAGAAGTTTCTGGAGAGGTAATTCTAGCAGGGCAGAGGAGAGAGGGAAAGAGGGAGGGCCTGAGTTCCCTGTCCAGCCCAGTTGCAGGCCTTACAGGCCAGGGGAGAACTGAGGGCTGGTGGGGGAGTCTGGACAAGTCCTGGGGAGGGGACTCTGGGGGCCTTCTTCTCCTCCCCTTCTCCCTTCCTCCCTGGTCCCACAGGGGTCCCCCCGGACCCCAGGCTGGTCCTTACCAGGAACTTGACCCTCTGCACTTCCAGTTCCTCCCAGAAGTCTGGGCCCTCAGATTTGGACTCCTTCCGAGGCGGAGATGGGGCAGCCTTCTTGGGGGCCTCAGGAGCTGGCTCTTGGACCCCTTCCTTCTCCCCATTCTCGGCACTAGATGGTGGGAGGAGGAAGGGGGGAGAGAGAGAGAACAGAAGGCAACATGAAGGGGGCTTAGAGATCATCAGGGTCTCCCAGATGCAGTCAGTAACCCCAAGATCAGTGATCATTGGCATTATGGATGGAGAGCTGGACAGATCCTTCAAGATGACTCACTTCAGCCTCCTCCTTCCCCAGAGGCCGCTCAGGCCCAGAGAGGAGAGAGACTTGCTCAGTGTCATCAGAGTGATCAGAAGTAGGGCCAGGATTCAAACCTAGACCTTCTGACTCTAAATTCAGTCTTCTTCCCACTATGTTCCAGAGGGGTCAGAGGCAGGGTGTGGGAGGACGCCTATTAGGAGTCCTGAGGACAGGGATTGGGGCTAGCCAATGTCCCAGGGGTCAAGCAAGGCCACTCACTCAGCTTTCTCAGGTTCAGGTTCTGGCTCTGGTTCTGGCTCTGGCTCTGGCTCCGGTTCTGCTTCTAAGTCTTGTTCTTCTTCTCCCTCCAGCTAGGGGTGAGCAGAGGAGGGGAGGGGTGGGCTGAGGGAGCAGCATCCCCTCTCCGAATCCACACCCCAGGGTCCTCTTGGTGTTTTGTTGCCTGTGAACATCCTTCTCTCTCTCTGTCTAGATTTGGCCCCCTCAGGACTCCTCCCCAGCCCTCCTTTCTTCCTCTGTTTTCTCTTGAGCATTTCTTTGGGCACTCAATTTCTCCTGTCTTTATGCCATTCTATGTGGGTATCCCCTGCTGTCTGTCTGTGCTTCCACATCTCACTTTTTTCTTTCTTTCTCTCCTCCCGAGTTCTCTTTTCCCGTTTGCCCTCCCAGTTTGTCTGTGTCTCCTCTCCATCCATCTGCTCTGCCTTTGGGCTTCCTCCTGTTCCTTCAATCCTCCTCTCTTCTTCCTTTCTCCCTGTCTGTATCTCTCTGTTTCTATCTCTGTCCATCTGTCTCTCTTTCCTTCTTTCTCCTCTTTGTCTCTCTCCTCTCCTCTCCTCTTCTCTTTCTCTCTCTTTCTCTCTCTCTCTCTCTCTCTCTCTCTCTCTCTCTCTCTCTCTCTCTCTCTCTCTCCGACACATGCACATATATATACCCCAACTCTCCACTCACCCCTAGTTTCCTCCGGAAGATTGGGGAACCCTCAGGGGTGGGCGGCTCAACTGGTGTTGTGTCCCCCATGTCACCAAGGCCTCCAGGAACCTCCATCCGGAAGTGGCCTCCATCTGCCCCAGCCCCTTCTCCTCTGGTTGGCCCAGCCTCCCCAGCTCCAGGCTCGGCCTCAGCCTCTCCATCAGTAGGCTCTCCCCCTGCCTCTTCATCCCCCTCCACAGCTCCATCCCCGGTCCCAACAGCCCCTGCGCCAGCTGCCTGTTCCCCATGGACTTCATCTCCCGTGGGGTCTGGCATCCCAGCCAACAGCCCTGTCACTGTCACCTTCTTGGCTCCTTCTACAAGCCCTCCGCCAAACAGAGAGCCCCAGAGTAGGCCTAGGGCCCCCCGTGTGGCACTCATCACTCCTGTGCCAGTCCATGTCACCCCAGCCCAGACGAATCCAGCCCCAGCACCTGCGGCCTCCCGCAGGGTCAGTCGTCGGAGCCACCGCACCCTCCTCCGGAGGCTCCGGTAGGTCAGCCGTCGCAGGACCCAAGACACTGCCCCTACTACATGCCCGGAGATGCCTGATGGGCCACCTGTGGAGGCTCCTTCTCCATCTGGTCCTGCCTCCATTGCATCTGGTCCAGACTCTGCAGCAGAATCATCCTCATCTTCCTCAGGCTCGCCCTCAGGCTCTGAGATCTGGGCTGCGATCTGCATCTCAAAGATGGTGTCTTCACAAAAGCTCACAAACATCTCCATCTTCTCTGACTCCCCCCCTTCATTCACCACATCAAAGATGAACTGGCGTTTGGACTCCTTCACCTGCAAGGGAGAGGCACATGCATGAGGAGGAGGGAGGGGGCAGCCAGGGTATAGTGGAGAATGAGAGATGCTGGGAGGGACGAAGGTGTGGAAACCTGAGGGACACATGGGAAAGGAGTGTGAGGGCATGGGAGGATGTATGTGAGAATGGGCATGGGTGTATGCAAGGGTGTCTGAGCAGTGTTTGGAGGAGAGGTGCACATGTAGGGGTCGAGTGTGCAAGGAGAGGAGGCTGAGTGTGCAAGGGTTGGGCAAGAGTATCTGAGGGGCATGTGTGGAGGCTGAGTGTGCAAGCCATGTATGACCATGGTGTGTGTGTGTGAATGGGGAGATTATTGTCTAAAGAAAGCAAGGACACCAGAGGGCTATTTGAGGCATGCATGCCTGAGATTTGGGTGAGAATTCCAGGGGGAGGATGGAGGACTCCATTCCATTCAACCACCATTTAATTGAAGCCTATTTTGTGCCAGGAAGGGGCTCTGACTGTATGGGGGCAATAACATATACACAGAAAAGCCAATCCTGAGGTATTTCACAGAGGCCTGGGGCAATCAGGGAGGGCCTCTTGTAGGAAGTGGCCCTCAGCTGAAGGGCACAAGAAGTTGCAAGGGACAAAGGTGAGGATGGAGGGCATCAGAAGCCCTCACAGAGGTTCCTGATGGATTGAACAGCACCCATGGCAGGCAAATAGAGGAAGCTGGAATGTGTGCTGCTTGAGGGGGCATATTGTGGGAGCCACCCTAGGGGATTCCAGGGTCAAACCAAGGAGGCTGCATTTAATCTGGAGACAACAGGAAGCTGCTGGAGTTTCTGGAGCAGGGGTGTGATATGTCTGTCCCTAAGCATCAGGAATCTAACATCACCTTGGCAGTGCTAGGGAGATGTGATGGAGGTGGGAGAGTCCTGAGGCAGGTTATCAGCGGGGCAAAGACAGGCAGGGAGGGGAGGAATGACAAGGGCCTGAGCCAGGAAGGAGAGAGCAAGAGGGGCTGGGGACTAGGGAAAGGGAACAAGTGTTGAAGGGGTATGTGAGGGCTCCCGGGGGCAAGGCCTGTCTTTGGGCTGAGGGGTGGCTGGGCTGTGGGAGGGCCCCTAGCGGACACATGGCAAGGCAGAGCTTCACCTGGGGCATCTCCCACTGTGCCTTGTTGGTCTCAGAGATTTCAAAATAGATGCGCTCGATGCGCCGGGAGGCACCCATGATCTCGATGCGGCCTAGGTAGGGCCGGAAATACTCCAGGATACTCTCAGCCAGCTCCAGGAAGTTCCGCAGCCGCGGGTCATGGGGCACGTGCTCCGACAGGTTGGTCAGCAGCACGGCCACATTGAAGCCGATCTCTCGGGCCGGCTCCTGGAAGCGGCTGGCAAACTCCTCCACGTTGATCATCTCGTTCTCATCTGCCTCCGAGCAGGACAGCAGGAACTGAATCTCGGGGCCAGTGAACTGCTTCTGGCTGTCCATGGCCTGTGGAGCGAGAGGGTACCCACATGGTCTCCATGGGGAGACTGTCACAGCCTGTCTCTGGCTTCCTCGCTGACTCTCCCATCCCATTGACCCTGCTGTTCCTCAGGAAGCTCACCCTTCCCTAGGCACTATGGTAAATTCTCTTTCCAGTTCCAGAGTCTCTCATAGGATAAAAAATATCCATCACACTTTAGAGATTGCAAAGTACTTTACAAATGTAATCTCCTTTAACCCTCAAAACAGGTGCTCTCATTATTTCTACTTTACAGTTGAGGAAACTGAGGCAGAAACCTAAGTGACGAGGTTGCAGCTAGCTAGTGCCAGAGACAGAATTTGAACTCAGGTCCTCCTAACTCCAAGTCTGGAGTCCTGCCCGTTAAACTAGCCAACTCTTTCTGGTGGCTTTCAACTGGGTCTCCAGCAGCTCCCCAGGGCCTCAGTCTCCCCCAGGGGCACTCATATTCCAAACCCCTCCCCAAGGTTGCTCCCCTGGAGGTCCTTCCAGGGATGATTCTTCCCCCCATCCCCTGAGGCAGTCCTATGTTCCTAGAACCCAGGCATCAATGAGGGGCTACCACTTGGGGGCTGCTTCATCTTCCATTCTGCATACTGGCATCCCACTGCCCTCTAAGATCCCTGCTCCCTTCCTTGGATAGCCTGTGTAAAGGGAAGCCCTCAGACAACTGTCTCCTCAAGTTTCTATGCCCCTTCTAGGGATACGCCTTCTGTGTCTTTGTACTCCCAGCACCTTTAAGCCACTGCCAGGGCCTGCCCCATTCATTAACTCTCCTTCCCTTAATGGTCCTCCCTTCCCTGAATTCCTGACTCCCTCCCTGGTCCCAGGACTCCTCCATAGTACCCTACCTGTCCACCAGAACTCAAGCCATTCAAATATCTCCTCCCACAAGCTGTTAGCTCAGAGATATGTCACCAGGAGCCCTCCTTCCTGATGTTCTGTCTGATCTAAGGACTCCCTTCTCTGTATCTGGCTTCCCACACCCCTCAGCGTCTCCATCCATCATCTCCCTTACACTCCCACCATTCAGAGCTTTCTTCAGGGAGTTTGCAGGTAACCTCCTCCCAATTTCAAACTTCTGTAGGCTCAGTTTCCCCACCAGGATCCCTCCCACACAAACTTTTGGTCTCCATATGATAGGGGCTTTTATGTTTTTAGCCTTCTCCCTGGCACCCTTCTGCCCCTCAGAATAATCCCTTGATCCATTGGGTCAGCCTATCTTTCTGGTGGCTTATCTGCTCAGATACCTGCCCACGAGGTTCCCTAACCCCATATTCTTGTCCCCCCTGTGGAGAGACTTACCTAGGTAATCAGTATCCCACTGTCCATCCCCCTGCATGTCCTCAGGCTCCTGTAGGGATGGGGTTCCTTTCTCCCACTCTATGGAACCCCCCAAGACATGGCCTCATTCAAGGCCTTCTTCCTAGGTGCCTGGCCTCCTGCCTAGCATCTCCTGTGACTCCCAGGAGGTGGGCATGGGGCCATACCTTCTGGAAATCTTTCTTGGAGATGAGCCCACGGGGGTCAGTGACATAGTCCTGGAAGGCCTCAGAACCCACTATGTCCTTCAGTTTTAGGAACATGTCGAAGAATTTGAGGATCATCTCCACATTGGAGGAGGATTCCACCAGCATGTCCACCATCTGTCTGGCGATTGTGCCGTTGACCACGTTCCCTGGCAGGAGTTGGGGGGGGGGTAGGGGCAGAGGAGTCAGGGCTGGGCGGCCTTGGGTCAGTGGCTAGATCTGATCCTCGAATTCAAGGCCTTCATTTTACAGAAGGGGAGAATTGATGCCCCAAATGGTTAGGTGATCCAATTAATAAGGTAATTAGGGAAAGAGTCAGAATCCAAACCCAGGACCTCAGATTGTAAATCCAGTCCCTTTTCTATCTGTCACCTATACCACCTGTGAGATCAAGGCGAAAGTCCCCTCTGCCTACTACTGTCTCACCATTTTAAAGAGACAAGCAGGGATCCTCCCATTCTTTAAGGTTCAACCAGGATAAGAAAGTTTCCTGGGTTGTCTTGATTGGGGAGATTTTGGGTAGTTTTGGTGGCTAGGACATGTGGGGAAGGGGAAGGCTTCTGGGGGGAGTTCTCTGTGAATGGTATCTTTGGGAAGGGTCTCAGAGAAAGTTTCTGAAGACAGTCCTAGGGAAAGGTAGATTCACAAGAAGAGTGTCTTCAGGGGGTCTCTAGGAGGAGTCATTGTAGGGAAATATCCCTGGGAGGATCTTTTGGAAAGTGCCTTTCCACTCTGAGGGATAAGGCTCTGAGTAGCATTTCTGGAATGGGATCTCTCTCCACAGGAAGGTTTCCAAGAGGGAAAGGCCCTGAGCAAGGTTTTGGGAAGAACTCTGGGATCTCTATAGGGGGGCATCTTTGTGGGAAGGGGGAGTTCTCTGAGGAATCTGAGGGTGGTAGATTTCTTTGATGGGATGTCTCTAGGAAGTGTCTATAAGCTCTTTGGAGAACATGGACTAAAGCTTTCATCTTCATAGCTCCAGTGCCTACCAAACGCAGTGCCCAGCACATAGCAACTGTTTAATGAATGCTTATTCAAATCAAGTGAATGAACATTTATTAAGTGCCTACTGCTGTTAGGTACTGTGCTAAGCTGCTTGATTGGCCATCATGGGGGGAGAAAGGCTCTTTTGGAAGGACTTCAATCTGTGTCTCTGGGGGAAGGTTTCTATGGCATGGTTGGTTTTGACTGGGGTTTGGGGAAAAAATCTCTTTAGGGTGGGGGATTTCTGGAGGGGGCTCTCTGGGGTGGGAGCAGGGTTTTGGATAGGCTCCTTGGATGAGGGTATCTCTGAGTGGGGGTATCTTCTGGCTTACCTTCCAGCAGTGACAACAACATGACAACCATGTCCTTCTGCAGATCCAGGAGTTCCTTCAGCAGCTCAATCTGGCTGGAGTCCTAGAGAGAATCCCCCGGATCCCACATGGCCAAACTTTGTCAAGGTCTATAGCTCCCATCTCTTCTAAGTCAACACTATGGGTGCTGATCCTTCCCAAACTCCTAACCTGGTCCCCATGACATGCCACAGACCCTCCTGACCTCTGTGAGGATTTAGCCAAGTGCTGCTCCTCAGAGAGAACAGAGACAGAGACAGAGAAAGAGGTAAAGGGCAGGGATATAGTTACAGAGACATGGAGAGATAGAGATAGAAATGCAGAAAAGTAGAGAAAAGAGAGAGAGAGAGAGACAGAGACAGAGAGAAACAGAGAGACAGAGAGACAGAGAAACAGAGAGACAGAGACAGACAGAGAGAGAGACAGAGACCTAGCAAGAAGCTGAGAGATGCTAATGGATCCAGAGACCAGTCTAAGGATGAGGCAGCTGGCATGTGATTGAACAGGAATTCTACACGTGTGTTTAGGATGTGTGGGGGAGGTATTCCTGCTATAGCAACTTATAGGGGCCATCCCACTGCAGGTAGGATAGAGAACTGGAAAAACCTCATAGCTCCAGGACCTCACTGCACCCCCCTCCATAGGCCAGAGAAACTGAGAGGTCATCAGACCCCAAGGAGCCCCCAGAGCAGAGGCAGCCTAATGAGAATAATAGGGCAAAAGGAAACCAGAACCAGGTGGGGGACTGTCTGGGCAGGAAACCAGCCAAGTAGAGGGGATGTGCAGGGACTCAAGTAGAGGTGGGGAGCAGCTAGATGAGAAACAGAGAAATCAGAAAGCAGGTTTAAAGAGGGGAGAGGGCTGGCCAGCTGAGACCAGCTGAGAAAGAATCTGATCAGAGAACATATTCAGAGAGGAGGAAAAGGGGGCCCAGAGAGGTGTGTGATTGGGAGTGATGAGGGGATGCTACAGTCTATATGGAGGGTGGAACCACTGGATGGGAAATGGACCAGCTAGGAAGAAGGCCCCTGGCTGCCAATCAGGATGGAGAGTAGGGTCAGTCAGGTGGAAAAGAGTCTAATCAGGGAAAGCCCCACCTGAGCCAGCTTCATCATCATGTGGGCAAAAACATGGAGGAATCCGACCACTGCATCCCACAGGCGGCTGTGGGCCAAGCTCTGCTGATTTCCTGTGCATGGGCCCTGCAGGAGGACACAGAGGTGGTTCATCATTTGTCTGCCCCTCCCAGCCCCCAGCCCCAGCCCCACCCTCCATCAATCACAAACTCAGGCTCCTCTGGGAGGTAGAACCACATAAGCCCAGCCCTCTCATTTGATTGAGGAAGAAAGTGAGACCAGAAGGGACATAATTAGACCAAGGTCACTGGATTCAACCAGGATCCTTTGACTTCAAATCTCTTTGTCACACCGAAGAATTCATGATTTAGTGAATATTTCTTAGGTACATCCATTATATAGGCTGGGTCAAGGGAGACAAATGGGACCTGCACCCTGCCACAGGCCTGATGCCTCCCATCCATCCTCCTTCCTCTCCTTCCTTTCCCTCTCCTCCCCCCCCCCCAATCCTGTTGATTCTACATGATTAACACTGCTCTGGCTGCCACTGTCCCTTGGCACCCTCTTTGGGAGTGGAGTCACCTCACTTAGGCCCTTGGCTCTCTTAGACTGGAAATTCCTTGAAAGCAGGGATTATAATATTTTTTTAATCTTTCAACAAACAAATCTACAAACATTTATGAAGCTGGGCCCTGTGCTGGGGGTATAGGGACAGAACAACTAGGGTCCCTGCCCACTGGGCTGGCTCTGAGGCAGAGGAGAACAGGCCCTAATCAGAGCCTTTGTGAAAGCTCAGTGGAGGGATACTGGCCCATTGTGCAGTAGAGAAAGAATGCAGCTTTGGAGGAGCCTTGCCTACCTGGAGGAAGCCTGGCCCCATCCCTGGCCCTCATCAAACAAGGGGCTTAAATCAGATGATTTCTAGGGTTCCTTTTAGCTAGGTGGCACAGAGTCCGTGTTGAATATTTATTTTCTTCCTTCCTGCATGTTTGATTAGAGAACCTCCTATTAAGTGTAGCAGCTGGGGGGTCTAGTGGTAAGAACATTTTTATAGAAGTTTGGAGATGCTGGCTCAAGTCTGGATTCTGTGCGACCTTGGACAAACCTTTTCTCATTCTGTGCCTCAGTTTCTCCCTCCGTAAAAGTACATGGCTAGACTCCCTTTTAGACCCCATCCTATCTTCTCCAGGACTCCCCGGAGGAGATAGCTTGTAACCAGAGCCCAGAAGGCCAGGAAGGGCCATGGAGAGGAACAGGATGAGTTGGGGTACCTGGATGTACTCCGTGAGGCTGTTGAAGACCTGCTTGGCCACAGCCATGGCTTTGGAGAAGTTTCTCTTCCCTTGTTCATCAATCACATCCTTCCCCGAGTAGTACCAGTAGAAATCACTGATGGACTCCTGAGGGTGGCAGTGGGTGAGTGAAGAGTGCCCGGGGCCCGGCCCTCCAGGTGCTCTCCTCCCCTAGCCTGGGACGCTCACCTGCAGCCTCAGCAGGTAATCCACGGTACAGATGATGATGTTGATGGTAGTCGTGTTCCCTGTCTGTGTCCGGAGGTAGTTCTGAAAGTCTGGGAGGGACAGATCATCAATTCACATTTCTGCCGGCTTTGAAGATTTTAAAAACACCTCCTCCCCCCAGTCCAGTTAGCCACCCAGTCCAATTAATCTACTTCCATCTCTCCTGCAGCAGAGGCCCCCCACCCCCCACCCCAGTTCAGGCCTTACTCAAATCCTCTTTCCTAGGACCACAGCCTCCTAATGGGTCTCCGGCCTCCAGCCTCTCCCCTCTCCAATCCACCCTCCACCCAGCCCTCCACCTGCCTTGCCAGGGTTTTCCCAGCTACTCTGTATGATCTCTGTATTTACTCAGTCAGGTACACTGTGGTTACCCAGCGGTAGAATGTGAGCTTCTGGAGTTCAGGGATTGTTTGTGGATCCCAGAGCTCAGCCCTGTGTCTGATACACAGTAAGTGCTATATGAGTGTTGACTACTAGTAGTAGTAGTGGCAGTAGCAGCAGTAGTAGTAGTGATGGTTGTGGTAGTAATAGTAGTAGTAGTAGTAGTGGTGGTAGTAGTAGTAGTAGTAGTAGTAGTAGTAGTAGTAGTAGTAGTGGTAGTGGTAGTGGTGGTAGTAGTAGTAGTAGTAGTAGTAGTAGTAGTAGTAGTAGTAGTGGTAGTGGTAGTGGTGGTAGTAGTAGTAGTAGTAGTAGTAGTAGTAGTAGTAGTAGTAGTAGTAGTGGTAGTGGTGGTAGTGGTAATAGTAGGCACTGAATAAATTCTCGTTGACTGATTAGCCTCTGTAGCTCCTGAGTGCCTGGCACACAGTAGGGGTTTAATGAATGCTTAATGAATTAAATTCAGCATCATCTCATCTGATTGTCACCACAGGCTTGTGAGGCAGGCAGGTTCTTATTTAACAAAGAGGGGAACTGAGATTCAGAGATGGGAAGTAACTTGCTGATGGCCACATAATTAGTAAGTCCTGAAGCTGGAGTTCTTAGGTCATGGACTCTCATGAAGGGCTAGAAGGGCCCTCCTTGTGGACAGGAGAAGCTGGAGTCCCAAAGAGTTTGTAAAGTGACTTGTCTAGGGTCACAGAGGGCCCTGCCAGCTCAATGACCCCAGCAGGTAGAGGCACGGAGACTTGAATCCAGGTTTTCTGACTCCCAAGCCCAGGGCCTTCTTTCCCCTGCACCCACCAGGCAGGGCAGTGCTGTCCAGCCCCAACCCTTCCAGGTCCCACCCCAGACCTGGAAGGGCCTCCCTCATCTTCCTCCTCCCTCTCTTCCTCTTCCTCTCACATACGAACCATTGTTATGGCCTTCACACAGCAGCTGGAGAAAGCGGAAGAGATCCTGGGTGAATTCATCATCGGCCATCACTTTTTCTCCTGGGAGAGAGGGAGAGAGTGCCCTGCTGGGTCAGCCTGCCATAGGGCAGGGTCCCCAGGGCATAGGCATGCAGAAGGCCCATGCACACAGCACACAGGGTTGGGGGAATGGGCAGTGGGGTAGGGACAGAGGAAAGGTTGACCGCCACTCATGCCTGGGTAGTCCTGCCATGACTTCAGGGGCTGTGACCTCGTGGAGCCAGTGAGTAGTAGTGGTGGTAGCAGTATTGAATAAATTGGAGTCAGAGCCTGTGACCTCATAGGGCTGTGACCTCAGGGTCTATGACATCATAGGACGGGTGATGTCAAGGGTTGTGACCTCACATGGCCATAATGACCTCAGGGTCTGGATATCAGGAATGATGATATCAGTGCCTGTGATGTCACAGGGCCAAGGTGGTTGTCGGAGGGGACCCAGGGGTCTAGTTCTATGGGGCCCCTATGAGGGGAGGATCGGAGGGGGTGGAAGCAGCTGCGCAGCCTGGGGGGGTGAGGGTGAAGAGGTATGGGTAGGTGGGCAGATTGAGCATGGGTGGGGGTGCGTTTGGGGCGGGGCAGGTGTCAACCGTGGATGAATCAGAAGTCTGCCAGTCATGAGAGGCCATGGGGAGGGCAAGCCAGACTGTGGATAGAATGGGTGGAATGCTAAGAGCAGGCGCAAAGGGGACCACGCAGCCCTATCGGAAGGGACAGGCCAATGGCAACCAATCCAGGCAGGAGAAGTGAGTTGCCTGGATTGAAAGGGCACCAATCAGAGAGGGGCCTGGAGCTTGGAGCAGTTGGGGTCTAGGGGAGGGCATCGCTGCCTGTCCTGGGCCAGCTGATCCAGAGACCCTACAGTAAACAAAGACCCCTCAGCCCCCAATCCTGCCCTGGGTCCTGCCTCCTGCCCCATCCCTTCCCAGTCCCCCATGTCTGTCCTCTGGTCTCTGGTCTCTGATCCTGTGCCTGGTCCCGGCCCGGGGTAGGCAGGAGGAGGGAGGAGGGTTAGCAGAGCAGGGTGGCACACGGGACCGTGGGCAGGGGAATTACCGTTCTGGCGATTGATGACTGAGGCAGCCGGACAGGATGGGAGGAGGGAGAATGGGGAGAGAGGGAAAGGCAGACATGTGGAGAGAAAAGTTACAGAAAGAGACAGACGTGGAGACACACGTGGAGAGAGAGACAAGGAATGACCAGGACAGAGAGGGGACAGACTCGAAGGGAAGGGGAGCAGTTGGGAGCACACAAAGAGAGACAGCCACAGAGGTGGAGAGATGGAGACAGAAAGACGGGAACACGTGGAGAAAATTGTACAGAGGACAGAGGGGAGCAGGAGATGGGAGGGGGAGAACAGAAACAGGAGGGGTGCAGGCCGTGGGTACGAGGAGAGAGACGGGAACAGGAGGAGAGATTGGTGTGGAGGAAGAGTCATGGGGGGTCAGGTCAGGGTCAGGGAGAGAGGTGAGTACCACACATCACAACACAGCAAAGAGGAGAATTGATTAACTTGGATTAGGGGCATTAATGGTAGTGGGGAAACAGCAACCCAGATAGGGGGGAAGGGAGGAGGGAGAGTCCCAGGACAAGGGAGGGGGTACCCTTGAAGGAGAGGGAATAGAGCCTCAGGAGAAGGGGTGCCCAGAGGAATGAGGGCCCATGGGGAGATGCCCTAGGGAAGAGGGATCCCTGGGATGAGGTGGGGGGGTCCTTGTAGTTAGAGGGGCCCAGGATGGGGATAGAGGTTTTAGGGGGAAGGGAGGGTACTTAGGGATTAGGGATAGGAAGGGAAGTCCCAAGGGAGAGGGGGACCCAAGGATAGGGATGGGAAGGGGGCTCACCAGTCCCTTCCTCAGTCACCATTCCAAGTCCCTCTGCCTTGTTCTGCCTCTCAAAGGCATTCAGATCAAGAACACTAGTGGGAAGGAGGTGTAGAGAAGGGGAACAGGGCAGGATCGGGGCATGATGTGAGGCCCTGGCTCAGCCCCCAGGAGCCCTAGATCCTTGCAGATATCTCCTTCCCCTCCCCTCCCCTCCCCTCTCCCCTCCTCCCCTCCCCTTCCCTCCTCTCCTCTCCTCCCCTTCCCTTTCCTCTTCTCCCCTCCCCTCTCCTCCTCCCCTTCTCCCTCTCTCTCTCTCTTTCCCTCTCTTTCCTTCTATCAGTCCACCCTCCACTGCCCGCAGGACAGACCTGCATGTCTGCATCAGGGCCTGGATGCTCTGGAAGAAGCCAACCTCCTTCTTGTCCTTTAGATAGTCCAGCATCTTCTGCACGAGACAGAAAAGCAGGAGGGAGGGCCTCAAGCTGGCAGCCAGGATCTGCCCATGCCAGACCCATGGAGGAGTCACAGACTGGGAAGGCACTCTGAGGGCATCTGGTCTGATCCATCCCCTCCAGGAGATCCCTGATGAGCAGGCGTCCAGGCATCCAGCCCTCACCCAAGGATCCCCAAGGAGGGCAACCCTCCATGTGCCCGACCCCAGCTTCCCCATACCTGCTGCACCTCCATGTTGCCGCCATTGAGGATGGAGATGCCCAGCTTCAATGTGGATGATACCATGACTCCTGGCTCCCCTACCGGAGGAGAGCACCCACTCAGTGCCCAGGCCTGGTCTGCCTTTCACCCATGGCTTCCCATGGGGTAGGTGAGAACAGAGTCTGAGACACTGGCAGAGACAAGTCTGAGAGGGCCCCAGAATGAATGGGGGTGTGAGGACTTGAATATGAGAGGAAGAAGGGAGGGAAAGAAGCATTTTTAAAGGACCTACTATGTGCTAGGCACTGTGCTAAATGTTTTACAGATATTATTTCATTTAATTTTCAGAACAAACCTGTGAGGTAGGTACCATTATTACCTCCATTTTACAGCTGAGAAAACTGAGACAAAGGTTAAATTACTTCTCCAGGGTCACACTGCTACTCAGGGTCTAAGGCTGGATTTGAACTCAGGTCTTCCTGACTCCAGGCCCTGTGCTCTCTCTACTCTCCCCACTTGTCTTGGGATCTCCTGTGTTGACCAGAGGGCCCCAGTGGTTAGGACATGCTTGTTGATTACTTGATTAATTGATTGATGAGGGCAGATGTGAACTGGGGAGAGCTTAGGGTGCCTGGCAGAGAGCCATGAGTGTGGAGGAAGGATCAGAGGGCAAAGAGGAAGTGCAGCAGGGCATGCAGGCATAGGAGGGTAGGGCCTCGCAGACCTTTGCAGGCACTAATCATCTGTAGCACCATCTCAGCCGCCCCTCGGTTGTGCAGCCTGGACTGCTGATAGAGGAGTTTCTGCTTTTCCATCTCCTTCTCCTGGAGGGAGAGGGAGGGGAGGATAGATGCAGTGTCAGCACCCCCTCCCCCAAGGAATCTTCCCTGGAGAGTCTTCTCCCCCTGCTCCTCCATACCTCAAATGAGGCTTCAACCTCCTCCTCAGGAGGTTCTGAAGGCTCTTCTCCCTCCTCCAAGTGGCAGCTCTGAATGGGGCAAGAGTCAGTGAGTGAGAAGGAGGAAACTCAGCATCTTCAGGTCCTGGCAAGGGGCAAAGGTCCCCTTCCTCTTCCCAAGGCAACAGCAGAGTGTAGGAGGGGGGCCCACCTGTGCTAGCCTGGAGGTGAAGAAGGGCCTGATATATGAGTCAGGGAGAGGTACTTACCTTGGCCATGATATCAGCATACGCCATATACAAATAGTCCTCATCTAGTTTGCTGGAAAGGGATTGGGGAGGACAATCAGTTAGGGTGTCTCCCTAGGGCAAAGGAATGGGGGAATTTCCCTAGACTAAGGGGGAGGGCATCTCCAGGGAATATTAGGAGGTCTCTCTGGTTTACAGGGCAAAATATACAAGAGGTATTTTGTAGGCAGCGTACCTGAGACGGATGGGTAGCATGAACACAGAGAAGGAAAAATCTATACAAGAAAATGCTAAGTAATTTGCGGGGAGGGAAGGGCAATTGAGGGGTATTAGAAAGGACCTCATGTAGGAAGTAGGCATCATCATCTGAGTGAAGTCTTAAAGGAAGATAATAGGATTCTAATAGGCGGACATGAAAAGAGAGTACATTCCAGGCATGGGGCACAGCCTGGACAAAAGCCTGGAGATGGGAGATGGGAGATGGAATATAGTGTAAGGAGAATAGGCAAGTGGGCAACTTTGATTGAAACATAAAATAAAGGGGAGCAATGTTCAATAAGCTTGAGGAGAGGGTTTTGGAAGAGATTACCTGGAGCATGGAGAGGAACAAGGGGAAAGGGGAGACTGGTGCTTGAGGTGGTATTTGAAGTAGCTCTAGGGTATAGGAGAAGGGATGCCCTGACAGTATTAAAAATGTCCCCTAGGATATTATGGGGTAAATTTCTGAATAATTTGAAGGCTGAGTTTCTCCAGGTATCTCCTGAGGATTTATGGACTCTCCCTGGGGTTTCCTTTGTTTTTTTCCTGGGCTCTGGGAGAGAGGAAAGAGGCGATGACTCCTTCTCAGGGCCTCACCTCTTCTCAGTCAGGGCTGTACGGCTAAAGTGTAATACCAGTTGGTGCAGAGGGTCTGGCTTCTTTTCCTCCTGTTCTTCTTCCTCTTCTTCTTCCTCTCCAGCTTTCTTTAAGGTGAGAGCAGGATGGGGCACATTGGGGAAAGGATGCCAAGTGGTCATCCTCACCCTACTTATGGCCTCCTCTCCTATCTTCCTTATCCCTCCTCCTCTAGCCCTGCCATGAGGTCCCCCTGCCCATTGTGTGTCTGCTCACAGAGAGGTCATCAATCATGCGGTCTTCAAAACTGTGCTCCTCTGTCAGGATCCATGCTGCTTTGTAGGACTCCAAGAACATATTGCTTGCCCGGTGCCTATGGGACAAGGTGAAAGTGGATGGGTAGATTCCAAGAGAAGCTCCCTCCTTCCTACCTCCAGTCTTTGTCCTTGACTTTCTATGTCAATTTCTCTTGACTCACTCTAGCCATGTCAATTTCTCTTGAATCTCTAGCTATGCCAATTTCTCTTCTAGCTCTTCAGCCATGTCAGTTTCCATTGCCCCACTCCAGCCATGTCAGTTTTTCTTGAATCACTCTAGCCCTCTCAGTTTCTCTTGCCTCACCCTAGCCATGGTAAATTTCTATTATCACATTCTAGCCATGTCAATTTCTCTTGCCTCATCCTAGCCATGTCAATTTCTCTAGACTACCTAGCTATGTGGATTTCTCTTGTATCATTTTAGCCACCTCAATTTCTCTTGACTCATTCTAGCCATGTCAATTTTGCTCAGTGCTATTTGCCCAGTCCTCTCCACTGTCTAGCCACTCAACACCATTTTGATATCCCCTGCTTTTGCCTCAAAATTCTGGTCTTCCTTTTGTGTTCTGAGTTACACTGTCCCTTTATCAGTCTCATTTCCTGGCCCTATCTCCCTGCTCCCTAGAATGGAGAAAGCCCAGCTGGCCTCTGAATCAATTAGCTCTGGTAGGAATTCAAAGTTAAGCTAGGATCTGTTTAGGGTTAGGAAACAGCCCGTTCTTGTCTCTGTCCTGCCTCCAAGATCCTAATCCTCCTGCCCTACTTGGGATCCTCCAACTTCCCCTTACCACCCTTCACCCCCAGGGTTCCATACCGGGGCAGGTTGTACAAGGGTGTCATTCGGAAACAAGCCACGACTGCACGACGACGCTGTTTTGAAAGGAGCTTGTGCCATACGGCTTTCTTGGACTTATAGGGATGCTCTGTCTGTGGGAGGAGAAGGTGGGGATCAGGGAACTAACACCCCCAAACTCACCATCTCCCCAGAACCCATGGAGCAGTGGAAAGAACACTGCACTAAGAATCAGGAGATCTAGGTTCAAACTTGGCTTCATCAGTAATGAGCTGTGTGACCTTGGGCCTACTTCCTAACACTCTTTAGGTCTCAGTTTTCTCATCTACTGTTTGAGGAGGTTGGATCAGATGATTCTAAGGTTCCTTCCAGGTCTGAATCTTTTATCCTATGAAATCCATGAGCTCTCATCCCTTTTAGGTCTTCTTTTATCTAGGCCTGGTCCTTTGGGGACCAAAGTTCTCCCTCCTTTGAGGCTTAAGCCCTTCCCAGGAAAAGAGCTGCCCCATCGGAGCTCTCTCCTACCTGTTCCAGGTGGTACAGCACTGCTGATACTTCCTGTACCCGGCGAACAATCTTCTCAGGGGCATCAGCATCCTCAGCTCGGCCAGGCAGCCCTCGGTACAGGGCCATCTGCCAGCGCAGCGATGGGGAACCCTCACTCTGGTAAAAATGGATGGTCATTTTGTGGAGAGTTTCTAGGGAATGAGTCTTGGTTCTAATCTAACATACTCTCTCCACCCCTCAGCCCACCCCTTATAACCTTCTCCCCACCTCCAGCTCTAGGACTGGGTTAATCAATACCTTTCCCTGAAGGTGAAGGTTATTCTGCAAAAATTCTCGAACTTCTTCATCTGTGTCTTTCTGGAGACAAACATGGTTGGAGGGAGGCAGAGTCAAGCTGAAGGACTCCTGATTATTCTTATAGGGACAAAGATCTAGGGATATATTTGGGAGACTGGGAAGAGTCAGAAAATGGCTTGGGGGAGGGTCAGTGAATGACCCAGGAGTCAGAGTATGTTAAGAGGGATCAATGAATGTTCAGAGGGGTCAGAGAATAGTCAGAGGAGGGAGAGATGAGCCAGATACTAGACAGAGAGACCACTAAATGGTTAGGTATTGGTCAGAGGAGTCAGTGAATGGTCAGAAAGGTCAAGTACTGACTATCAAGATCAGAGAATGGTTGGAGATGTGTAAAATACATGTGAAAGAGGTCACTTAATGGTCAGAAAAATCAAAGGATGGCCATAGTTATCAAATATTGTCCTAAGAGGTCAATGAATGGTCAGAGAGGTGAGGGATGTATCAGATATTGACCAAATGGGTCAGGGAATGGACAAAAGGTGAGAGGTATAAGAGTATGGCCATACGGGTCAGAGATTGGTCAGATACTGGTTAAGGAGGCCAGTGAATGGCTAGATAGGTCAGTCAATGGCTAGAGGGATCAGGAAATGGTCAAAGAATTTTGAAAGTGGCCAGAAATAGGTCATACATTGGCCAGAGATCATTGAATGATCAGAGAGGTCACTAAAACATCAGAGAGTAAGTGAATTATCACAGAGGTGTGTGATGGGTGAGAGACTGGACAGAGGTGACAAGGAGTGGACAAGGGTCAGAAGGGTTAAGGGATAGATCAGACACTGACAAGAGAGATCAGTAAACGATCAGAAAGGTCAATGAATTTTGAGAAAGTTCAGGAAAGGTGGGATGGATACCAGGGCATAACGAGTCTTGGCCAGTGCGATGAGGTCCTGGTCAGTGGGTGCACACATGTTCAGCCCAATAGGCAGCATCTTCTTGAGAGTAGCCACTATCAGAGAGGTCTGGACAGAATATCGGTCTCCCCGACGTTTCTTCTTTGTTCTCTCTTGATCAGAGCCTCCTGACTGTAGGCCACACATGTCTCAGAACCCAGAGACTCCCAGTCTTCCCCCAAGATACCCGTCTGCTAGCCCATCTCCCCAGTCCTCCTACACTCTTGGTTCTGCTGGGTTCAGTGTTCCCCAAGAGGTCACAACTCCCTCACCTCCCAGACCCAAGAAAGATCAAGCTGTCCATTTGAGACTTCCCTGATCATAGCCCTCAAGAATGACCCAAGTGTGGAGCCACGAAAAAGACAATGGTAACACATACAGAAGACATGCAGACCTGGGGGGGACATGGAAAGACCAACATGGACCAAAGGAATGTGGGAATATGGAGAAATGGAGTCACAGAGGAAGAGGGGGATGGAAAGACAGAAACATGGAAGATACAGAGGAAACTGATGCAGGGGAACAGAGACTTCTGGACGTGTCCAAGATCACACATGAAGACACCAACACTGGCACGGAGCCTTTGGGCCCCCAGCATTGACCCCCATGCCTGCCCCTCCATGGGGCAGCATGCACATGCCCCCCTCCCCTCCATTCCTCAGACCCCAACAGCCGCTCCTCTCCAACCCCAGATGCTAGAGTAGCAAAGAGAATTTTTTTTTTTTACAAAGTAAAAAAAAAGGGTCAAATTGCAAGAAGCTAGAGAATTGGGGAGGAGAAGTAGGGAACAGGGCTTGTGGTGGTAGTGGCAGTGATGGTAGGGGGACAGTGAGGGAGAAGGATGCAAAGTGGGGGAACAGGTTCTTGGTGGGGAGACCTTGATGGGGGGGAGGCAAAGGAGGCTGGGAGAGGGATATTTGGAAAGAAAGTTGGGACAAGGGAATCAGCAGCTGGAGGACACAGGGATCAAAGGCCAGGAAGATGGGATGGGGTGGGGAGTGGTGTTGGCAACAGGAGAGTCAGGGGATTGGGTGATGAGGGGCCAGGAGGTTTGAGCCTAGGGAAGGGTAGGCCTGGGAGATGAAAAGTGTTGCAGGACAGTCAGAGAAGGTAGGAATCTAGGGGACAGGGGGATAATAGGAGCAGAGGGGATTGGGGCTGGGGGATTCAGCCATCCAGCCATGCTTTGAGACCCCTAGGGTGGGGGGAGTGCTGACCTGTCCATCTCCCGCCTGCTCCATCCGGGCAGAGACAGAGACAGAGATATGGTTACCCCCTGGAATTCCCAATCCATCCCCTGCCCAGGCCCCCTCCTTATAATGGTAGACTGGGGTTAGGAAGGGACAAAAGCCCTTTGTTGGGAGCCTGGAGGCCTTGGATTTAGGCTCAATTCTGTCCATCAGGATGAAGTATCCCTTCTCTCCCTTTCTCATTCTCTGAAATGAGGTGGGAGAATGGATTCACGGTTTTATAAGAGCTCTGATGTCCTATGTCCTAAGATCCCTCCCAGCTCTGACAGGCCTGCAGTAAGGTTCTGTACCCTAAGGTTCTTCCCAGGCCTAACTTTCTTTGCTCTAAGTTCTCTCTCATTTCTACCATTCAACATTCTATGATTTTTAAACTCCTGCTCCCCTGGAGGCTGTTTGTTAGACAGCCATCTGCACAATCCAGCCATGTGGATGGGTCGTCTATCCGCAGAAGCCCTATGGGTCAGGTGATGGATTCTACTCTCCTCTGTGCTGAGAACTCCTACATCTATTTATCGAGCCCTCACCTCTCTCTGGGACGACATAGGCTTGCATTACCAACTACCTATTTGACATCTGGAACTTGGATGTCCCAGAGGCATCTCAAACTCACCATGTCCAAAACTCGTTATCCTGCCTCCTCAATCCTCCCCACTTTTCTGTTACTGTTGAGGCCGTCATCATCCTTAAAATCTGGGCCACATCCTTGGCTCCTCACTCACCACCCTCTCATATGTATCTAATGCTATCATCACATCCCTTGTATATAATAACCCTCTTTCTTCAGTAACAAGCTTCATTTAGGCCCTCTTCACCTTGGTCTAGGCTATTGTGATGGCCTCCTGAGTGAGAGCCCTGCCTTTAGTCTCCCCCTGCTCCAATCCATTCTTCACTTAGCTGCCAAAGTGGTTTTCCTAAAGCTTGAGTCTGACCATGTCATGCCCTCCCTCCCTCAAGAAACTCCAATGGTTCCCTATTGTCCCCAGGATCAAAAAGAAAAGCCTTTCACAACCTGGCTCCTTCCTACCTTCGCCTTCTTCCACTCTACCCCTCCACACACTCTATGACCTAGCTACAATGGGCTCCTGGCTGAATATCATACAAGACTCCATCTCCCAACTCCATGCATTTGCCCTGGCCATCTACCATGCCTGAATTACTGTCTGTCCTAGTTTTTTGGCTTTTTCAAGATCTGACCTTCCTTAGGAGGCCTCTCTGGCCTCCCCTGCTGCTCCCGTCTTCCCTGAGTCTACACTATGTTTATACTTAGTTGTTTGTGTGTGGTGCCTATTTTAACTGTGAGCTCCTTGAGGGCAGGCACCCTGTTTTTATCTTCCTTAACACCATACCTGGTACATAGTGGGTTCTTAGTAAATGTGTGCGGATTGATTTTGTTGTAACCCCAGCACATAGCACAGAGTTGGGCATGTAGTAGGCACTTAATAAATGCCTGACTGGGGAGGTGCGAGAACTGGGACAAAGGAAGGTCAAGGGAGAAAAGCTGAGGAGAGGTGGAAGGACCGGGGAGAGGATGGTGGGGGGAGGGGAAGCTGGGAAGGGCAGGAAGAGGAGGCAACCAAGCCTCCTCCCATTCCCCTCTTCCTTACCTTGGCCATCTTGCTCTTGCTATCTGCCGTCAGGAAGGACATGTTATTGATTTCATTCTGTACCACAAAGTTCTGCTCCTCTCTCTTGAAATTCTAGGGGTGGGGGAGAAAATGGACAGAATGACAGAGGGTCTTCAAATCTCAGACTGGCAGAGCCAAAAGCGACCTTAGAACCCTGAACACAGAGTGTTGGTGTTAGAAAGGTCCTTAGAGAGCTAACCTTTTCAAGACCAAGGACCCAAAAAGGGAGCAGACTTCATGAGTCAGTGGAAGAGCCAAGACTCAAACCCAGGATCCCTGACTCTGGGTCCAAGGCCCTCTCCATACCTCACAGTGGCTCCCCATCTGGAATTTCAGTAAGGTGTCAAAGGAGGGAAGGCCAGGGGACAGATGCTTACATGAGACTTTGACCAGTAGATGAAGATTTCTGCTATCATTCTGAAGAGTTCTTCTGCATCAGGGTTGGGTTCTGTTAGCCAGTGGGCTCTGCAGGAAGGTGGTGAGTCAGAGAATTAGAGGGTCTAGGAGAGGAGAGAGCGTGGGGGAAGGGGATGGACAGGGATGGAGGGCTGATTCATTTTACAGATAGGGAAATTGAGGCTCAGAGTGGTGATGCCATAATGGCTAGCTGCATATCCCCATTCTAAGGGGGGAGAGGAAGACTGGCTTTCTGTTCAGAAAACTGGTGTTATTCCCTTCCTTCTCTAAAGGTGGGAGGACTGGGTGTGGTCAGAAATGGTTTTACTGAAATGCTTTTTTTTTTCCTCTTAAAATCTTTATTACAAGGGATGGCTGCCTGGGGAGGGGGGTGGAGATAGATATAGTCGGGAAATGAATAGGATATTTAAAAAAAAGACATTAACAAAAATAACATTGAAAAGAAAAGAAGCCTAGTGTTGGCCCCATTATAAGGAAGGTTGGAGTCCTTCAACAGCTGCTAAAGGAGGAATTCTTAGCATTCCAAATTCCAGCGTCATTTTCTACACTGACTCGTCTTCGAAGCACATAGCAAGGGCTTTGTCCATCGCGGGCACCCTCAGGAAGCAAGGAAATGACTTTTCTCAGAGAAGGAAGGACCCCTCCCTTCAATCCTTTGAAACAGAACCCAGATGGATCTGGGATGACATCAATGGAGGTACTCCCTCTACTGGTGACTATATGTCATGACCTATTCATGCCTTGTCTGGAAACTCTGGTCCATGTACTGTGCAAGGAAGGCGCCCTTCAGGCTGGGTGCTTAGAGGAAACTTGCCTCTCCCTCTGGGCATTGGGTAGACTTCCCCATCCATAAGCTCAGCTTCTATTCTAATTGTCAATCTCAGGCATGATATCTTTTACAAAATTTCTCTTGGACACTTCTTTGCTGGGGACATAATACAACTTACTCGTGCCCACCATGTATCTCTTCAATACCCTTTGGGTGACCTGAAACTTTAATTCTTTGGAATTAATTGTGCCCAGGGTAATTAGAATAGGCAAGTGATTAAGGGCTTTGGAATTTTAGCTGAGGTGGCCTTCTGCCTAGCTAAGAACTGGAAGGCTTTTGATTCTAAAAAATAAATGTCCAACATGAGTTAGAAGTTTATTTTTACTTTGATTACTTTAATGTCCTGGGTTAGATGCCCAGCCACTCAATCCAGCTACTTGATCTGTGACTCAGATCTGTTCACAAATAGGTCCTGTCAGCTCTGTGACGTAAGAGAGAGAGGTTTGGAAGGGAGGAAGATTAGGAAGAGGTGGCGTTAAATTAAGCAGTGATGGATAACAGTTGGAGTTCAGTCAGGAAGGTACCCAGTGAAGTCTACAAGGATTATAGCCAGAAGGGAGTACCTGGGTACCCTTAATGAATTATACTCTCCAGGCTCACATGAACTATATTCCAGGGCTCTGAAAAAATACCAGCTATGATTACTGAGCTACTGTCAGTGATGCCAGGAAGGCAGTGGAAAATGGGAGTAATGCCATAGCTATGGAAGACAAGAAAGGGAAGAGGGAGGGATGAACGGGAACTTGGCTTTGATTTCTGGGAAAAACCTGAACTGTATTATTAAAAAGAGATATGAGCACACAGAAAAGCAACAATCACAAAAGTCCAAGATGACTTCGTGAAGAACAGGTCATGCTGGAGGAACCTCCTAAAGCACAGCTCCCACCATGTCACCTCCCCTCCTCCATAATCTCCAGTGGCTCCCTATTGCTTCCAGGATCAAATACAAAATGCTCTGCTTGGCGGTCAGAGCCCTTCATCATCTAGCCCCTTCTTCCCTTTCAAGCCTTCTTATGCCTTACTCCCCACTGTGTACTCTTCAACCCAATGGCACAAGCCTCTTGGCTGCTCCACGAGTAAGATCCTCCATCTGTCCATCTCTCTGCTCCAAGGATTTTCATTGACTGTCCCCTGTGCCTGGAACCCTCCCTGTCCTCATCTCCTCCTCCTGGCTGCCTTCCGGTGCCGGCTCCGATCCCATCTTCCACAGGAAGTCTTTCCCTGTCTCCCTTAATGCTGGTGACTTCCCCCTGTTGATTGTCTCCAATTTTGCAGCATGTTGTCTCCCTCACTGGACTCCAAGCTCCTTGAGGGCAGGGACTGTCTTTGGCCTTTCTTTGTAACCTCACACAGTTGTTGTCATTCGGTTAGGTCCAAATCTTTGTGAGCCCATATGGAGTTTTCTTGGCAAAAATACCAGGGTGGTTTACCATTTCCTTTTCCAGGCAAACAAGATTCAGTAAGTTGCTCAGGGACTCACAGCTAGTGAGTGTCAGAGGCTGGATTTGAACTCAGATCATCCTGACTCCAGGCTTGGCACTTTGTCCACCCAGATGCCTCTTGGCACACAGTAGACACTTAATGTTTGTTGACTATTTACTATTGATAAGTCAGGAAGTATCCAAAAGAAGGTCTTAGAAGCTCCTGCCATTCTTCCAGTACCTTATTTTTTACCGTCAGAGAAACCCCTGACTCTCCCCTCTCCTTCCTTTGCTCCCCACATGCCATCAGTACCAAGCTGTAGCCATTCTACATACATGGCATCTCTGACACCTTGCCTCCTAATCAGATGCCAATCTAAGAGTCAGCCCTTATTAAATGCTTGTGTGCCATTCACTGTCCTGGGAGATACAGAGGCAAAAAATGAACCAGTCTCTCTGTCCTTGAGGAGACAGGGGATGTCCCCAGATGAGTTGATACAGGATATGTGCAAAGCAGGTGGTGATTCAGGGGGGGCTGATGCCTGGGAGAATCAAGAAAGACTTCTGAGTTGGGGACAAGAACGGACCAAAGGTGGCTGAGGGAATGTCCTGTGTGACAAATGGGAAGTAGGCCAGTTTGGATGGAGCATCAGATATGACGAAAATTTGTGACCCACTTCCCATCCCCCCCTTTCATGTATTGTCTTTTTAGGTAGAGCTGGACCTGGAGTCAGAAAGACCTGAGTTCAAATCTAGCCTGAGACTCTTACTAGTTGTGTGACCTTGGGGAAGTCACTTAACCTGCCTGCCTCAGTTTCCTCAACTGTAAAGTGGGGATAACAGCACCTACCTCCAGGGTTGTTGGGAGGATCCAATGAGGTAATACTTGTAAAGTGCACAACACAGTGCCTGGAACATACCACGTGCTATGTAAAGGCTTACTCTCTCTTCCCATTAGCTTTTAAGTTCTTTCAGAGTAGGAACTGTCTTTCTTTTTATTTCTGTTTGCATTCTTGTGCTTCGCAGGGTGCCTGGCACATAGTTCCTTAATAAGTGCATCTTGCCTGCCTGCCATCAACTTTGCAATCCACATGGGAAAAGCAAAGTGGATGAAGGAGGCAAGTGGCCCAGATCGGGATGTACAGTTGTCTGAGCAGCCCATAGAATCAGTCCACACACACACACAGACACAGACACACACAGAGACACAGACACAGACACACAGAGAGACACAGATACACCCACAGACAGACACATACAGAGACACACACACAGACACAGACACACAGACACAGACACATCCACAGACACACATACAGACACACACAGATGCACACAGACACACACACAGACACACATACACACAGACACACACAGAGACACACAGACACACACACAACACACACACATCTCTTGTGTAGACACTAAGGGAGGGAGGACAGTGAGGACAGCCCAGATCTGAATAGAAAACAAGATGCCTCGGTCCCATTTGGGAAAAGCTTTCTGTGGTCCTGAGCTGTTCACTGCTTTCAAGTCCATCTGTTAAACACTATGATTCTCCCACAGGGCCCCATGACTACAGATCATGGAACACCACAAACTCAGTAGAAAATCTGGGTGGCTCAATGGGCCAAGAAAGAGAGATACAGACCCAAGTGAGCTGTGCTATGATGCACATGAGAAATGGTTTCAGGGCTATCACCCAAGGTTTGTTGGTCTGGAAAAGTAGGTGGGCCAGTCGCGGGGCAAGAGTGAACGGTTTTGGTGATATCTGCACCTAGATAAGCCTGTCACCCATGATGAGAAATGTTGAACAGCAGAGGACCAAACACAGATCCCTGGGGCCCTTCACTGCAGGCCTGCCTAGGTGGCATCGAATGGATGGGGCAGTCTAAATGAGTCTGAGGGTCACCCACACTGAGCAGACCCTCACTGGAGGATTTATGGAGAAATGTGGACCATAAAGGCTGAGGATGAAAATAACAGGCCTGTAGCACACAGAGGCCCAGAAAGGTTAAGAGCCTTGCCCAAAGTCACTGGGATTTGAACTCAGATTACCCTGACTCCAAATCTAATCTTCTCTCAGGCAAAAATGGATGGTGACCTATCTAATGGCTGGAGAAATCTCCGACGACATAGCCAAGGAAAGAGAAGTGTATTACTGGCAAGGCCTGGGGTCTGGTCCTGCCCTCTCAGGTGTCTGTGCCTGGGCTAAAGCTGACCATTAGGGAGGGGGACTGACCGGTTGTTGTCCACATAGCGGATGAGCAGGGGATAGAGTGCATAGAGGTCCCGGCAGAGCACGGAAAATTCGTCCCGCACTAGGAGTTCTCCCTCCTCGGCTTCGGCCTTGGCCTCCAGCCGCAGCTGCTCCTCTTCGGCCACCACTTTCCCAGCTCGCTTCCTTAGCCGGCCCACGGTGGGGATAAAATGAGACCGGAGCAGCTCAGGACGGGCCCGGCTCACAATTGGTTGGGCAAATACTGGGGGTGCACAGGAAATGGGGGAGGTCAGTACCCCTGGGCCTCTAGAAGCTCTGTTCCTGACCTCCTAGCCCAAGTCACTGGGGACCCCACTCTCTGCCCAAGCCTTTAGGAACCTTCCAAATTCTGGTCCCCAGGGTCTTGGACACTTGCCCTTAGGGCAGTGGGATTTCTGAGTTGGAGGGCAATCTCCGAGACCATCTTTTCCAACTCCCTAATTTTAGAACAGTCCAGAGAAGGAAAGTGATTTATCCAGTCACATAGGCATTTAAGGATCAGAACCAGGACTTCTGATTCTAAACCCAGTGGTCTTTCTACTGAGCCTTGTTCCTTATCACTAGACCTTAGAGACCCCTTGCAACCCCTTCACTGGTCTTTGGAGACTTCAACTCCCAATTATCACCTTATATTCCTGTCCCTTTTGTCTCAGCTCTTGGGAAGACTCCAGCACCCAGATACCTCAGCTTCAGGCTCCAACTCTAAATCCCTGTCCCTGGGAAGCTGAGTCTGCTCTGGCTGTTAGAAATCCTTACTCCCCCTTCTATCAGACTCTGCGAATCCCTCATCCAAAATGTGTCTCTTAAGGGTCTCTGATCCCCTCTCATAGCCATGAAGATAACAGTCTTTGTGGGACTCCACCTCTGATCCGTAGCAATCCTGCCCCTTGGACATCCCATGTCTTTCTATGCACATTCATAGCTCCCTGGGACCTTGTCCCTTACTATACTTTCTTACTCCTTCCCCAACTCAAACCCACCTCCATTCCTACCTGCCAGGAAATTCATTCCCTTATGCCCACCCTCCAGGAGCTTCATCCCCACACACCTGCAAGGCGCTTCATCCACGAAGCCTCGTCAATGCCCAGGTTGTTGACAATGATACGCAAGATGTTTCCCAGGAGGGAGTTGAGGTGGTCTGAGGTAACATCGGTGCAGGGTGGGGGGCCTCCTGGGGGCTGTGAGGTAGGTACCTCGGGGCCCCGCTCCCACCATCGGGGCAGATAGTTACAGAGCATTGGAAGTGTGACCTCAATGACGTGGGGCATCTCTGTGTAGCGGGCGCCCGACTCAGCCAGGCCCCCGATCTCTGCCATCAGCTGCTTCAGGTCCGGGATATCTGGGCACATCTCCTCCACAGAGCTGGGAAGGCCCAGGACTGGTGCAGGATATGAGACCAACTCAGGGGGCTCCCCTAAACCCTATGATCCCTATCCTATTGGGCCCCAAGCCTAGTGCCACAGAATATTCCAGAATCTCAGGGTTAAAAGGAATCTTGAGAGCCTGAAAAGGAATCCTCATCCTCCTTACCAGGGGTCCTCCAGTCTTAGCTTGAAGACCAACAACGACAGGGGGCTCTCTACCCCCCAAAGTAGCCCACTTTACCTTGGGACAGCTCTAATGGTTAGCAATATTTCTTTACCTCTTAGTAATTCAAACCCATCACCCCTAACTTTTTTCCTCCTTAGTTACCCAGAACAAGTGAAATACTTTCTCTATAGAGAGAACCCTTCGCATATTTGAGTGCTGCTCCCAGGTCTCCCTGAATCTTCTCCAGGCTAAACATGTTTAGTGCCTTTACCCTGGCTTTATGGGGTGGGAACTCAAGACCCATCACCATCCTGGCTGCCCCTTGCCATCTTACTGATATCCTTAAACCCAGAACTGTGGTCTGACCCAGGCAGAGGTCAATGGAATTGTAAGCTCCAGAGTCCTGAGGCTCAGTCTCTCTCAATGCAGCCCAAATCTGCATTAGTTTTTCCAGCTTCCACAACACTCTCTGGGCACATATAGAGCTAATATCCCTACAGCTTTTTCAGGCATCAAAGAAAAAGATCTGCAGTGGTAGGGGAGGTGGTCTTAATGGACCACAAGCTCAATAAAACCCCCAGACTTAAGGGTATCACCAAACTCCATCAGCTACCAGGACTGACACTTTCAGAAATCTATTCACTCCACTGTGCCTGAAGCCCATCATTTTCCTTATTTCCAGTGTAGCCCCCCAGAAGCAGAGGACTACCAAACCTACCCCATGACATTCTACCCTGATCCCATAAGGTTCCCAAGTTAGCAGTGTATCTCCCCATCAGAGAAATTGTAAGTTGCCTTATCACCAGAGCAACCCCCATCCCCAACTTGGGGTTTTCTAAGTTTCAGGGCCACTTCTCCCTCACATCACTCAGAAGTGAGCCCCAAAACTCACTGGCACGTTCCCTGGGAGATTTGGTGGTGTAGACAGAGCAGACGTTGTATTCGTTCAGTTGGGGTTCAAGGAAGGCAACTGGCATGGCGGCTGCCAGACGGGCTAGGCATTCTCCGAGGGCTGGACGCAGCCTGGAGGGTGGGGGCATGGTCAGATTCCCTTTATCCTTCATCTCTCTCCGGCCATGAGGCTCCCCACTATCCAGCTCCCCCTTCAATGAACCCCTAAACTTTCCCCCTTCCCTCTAATCTGCCCCCATCTCCCCTCCAGGTCCTGCCCTTTCTCTAGTGACCCCTTCTGCCCTACCCTCTCTGCCCCTCCCAGCCCCTTCATACTTCTCCACATAGGAATTCTTGGTAGTTCCCAGAGAGTAGATACTGCAAAGTGTCCGGTAACAGGAGACCTGGACATCATCCACTGTGTGGGAGGAATGGAGGAAGACAAGGGAAAAGGTCAGAGATCACCAAGGCTTCCTCTCCTTCCCACTGAATTCTTTTAGAACAGTTGGGTCTCTGAGCTGGAATGGGCCTCAGATGTCAAAAGGCCCCATGGGCCAGGGCAAAGAATCAGAGGACCAGGGTTCAAATCCTGCAAGACTCTCCCTGGGCCTTCCTCCCCCTCCAAAACGAGCGGGGTAGGGTGGTACAACAGCAAGAGCGTTGCTGGGGAAGTGGCTAGGTGGCACAGTGAATAGAGGACCGACCCTGGAGTCAGGAGGACCTGAGTTCAAATCCGGCCTCAGACACTTAACACAAAAAACTAGCCATGTGACTTTGGGTGAGTCACTTAACCCCAATTGCCCTCCAAAAAGAAAAAAAAAGTGTTGCTGGAGCAGGCAGGACTGGGTTCAAAATGCTCCACTGCTGTTTACTGCCTGTGGGACCTTGGACTGGTCCTTTCTCCTTCCTAGCCCTCCGCATCCTCAACTATAGAATGAGGGAGTTGGGCTACATGGCCTCATGGGTCCTTCCCCCTCAAAGTCCCATGACTTTGTAATTACTGACTCCAAACACCCATCACTTTACAAATGGGGAAACTGAGTCCCAGCAAGAGGAAGGGGTAAGTCAGACATTGAATTGTGGATCATGTGAGCATAGATTTAGGGTTAGGAGGGACCCAGGAGGTCTTGGGATACTAACTCTGGAGCTGGAAGGGAATACCCCCGATTTTACAAATGAGGCCCACAAAGGTTAAGTGACTTGTCCAGATACATCTAGGTAGGAAGTGGCAGAGTCAGGATTTGAACATAGGTCTCTGTTCTATTCTCCTTCCTTGAAGCGCTCTCCTCCAATCCCCAGACCTGCCCATCACACAGGATTCTATTGCCTCCTTTGAGAAGTCTTCCTGCCCCCCCCCTCAGCACCCCCACACTAGCCTGCTAGCCTGAGCCCCATGCTCAGGCCCTGGGTCTCTCCCCACTTAGAAGGTCCTCTCCTCCCTCAGGGCCCAGCTGGGGCTGCCCTTACAGATGACATCATCTCCAAACTGGTGCTGGGCTATGTGCTGGAAGAGGGTGGTGAGCACCGGAAGCAGGGCCACAGTGGTGTAGGTGAGGTTCTGGCCAACACCCTTGACCTGGGTCCGGGCCTGGGACACCTTGCCCAAGCGCAGGTTCTCCACCATCTTCTCTATGTCCTCTGAAGCGCTCTCAAAGAAAGATCGGAGCCCCGCCTTCACAATCTCAGGGCCCGACTTCATCACGGTCCTGGGGGAACAGGAGAGGGCTTGGGGGTTTGTAGGGGTAAGACCCAGGGGCCTGGGCACTAGAACTGGAGGAGAACTTAGAGGCCCCTGAGTCTAACCCCTTCATTTTACAGATTGTGAAACTGAGGCAGGTAGAGGTTAAATGACTTGACGAGGGCCACACAGCTAATAAGTAAGTTAAGATTTGAATTCAGGTTCCCCTGACTCCAAGTTCAGTGACCTAATGGCCTTAGTCATCTAGTCTAACAGTTTTCAAAGTGTGGTCTAGACCCTTTCAGGGAGACCTCAAGGTAAAAAATGTTCATAGTTGAGACATTATTTGCCTATGAAGATGCTCCTTCCTTTGCTGACTACATATTTGTGTGAGGCTGAATGTTCTTCAAATGAGATGATATTTGTAAAAGCATTTTGCAAACCTTAAAATATTATATAAATGCTCTTATTATGATTATCATCCATATATTTCAACTAAAGCAAGACAATGAGACAGATTCGATGCAGAAGCAAATATGAGACTCCAGCTGTCTTCTATTAAGGGCAAATCTCATGAAAGAGATTTGTAAAAAGACATAAAACAGCCCTGTTCTCACAAAACATTCTTTGTTTTTTTTATTAAAAACATGTTATTTATGTTATCTTATGTTATTAGTGTGTTACTTATGTTATTACTTATGTAATGGGTTTTTATGATTATTTTTAAATGAATAAAAGCATCTTTTTAAAATGTACCCATTTTTATTTCTAATATGGTAAATACGAATGGGTATAACTCATATGAACAAAAGCTCTTCTGAGTGGTAGGGTTGTGCTCAGGAATTCTGAAGAGCATAAAAGGGTCCTGAAACTTACAAGTTTGGGAATGGCTGTTCTGGTCTAACCTTCCCTTCGTGGGGATTAGGGAGGCAAAGAGCACGGAAGGCCAATGATTCACTCAAGGTCACGGTTTGACCTTGGGTCACTAGGGTAGGAAGTAGCAGCCCAGCCTCCTGGCCTCAGACCAAGCACTCAGCTCTCTTCTCACTGTTGTAGACCAGAGACCCACGATTTCAGTCTCACAGTTTCTAGCCCTGCTTTGAAGGGAAGACCAGGGGCTTGGAGTTCTTGTGAGAAAATAAGGGAGATTGCAAGGGAGCTAGGAAGGTTAGGGTTCAGTTCCATCATCTACCTTGGAACAGATGGAGGAGGGGGGCCAGGACCGCCTGGTAGAATAATGGAGATCCAGGGGGCAAGATGGGCCTGGGGACATTGTGTTGTCTTCAATGACCTCAGTTCCAAGACAGGACCACAGTGGTCTCAATAGGTTTTCAGGGGAGAATGAGTGAGATTTGGGGATGGGGACAAAGGAGGGAGTGGGAATGACAGGCTGACCTTCACAACCTCTGGTCCTGGGGTCCCCAAAGAAGAATGAGGGGAAAAAAGTATAACATAGGATGCCTCGAGAGAGAGATAACCTAAATTCCTGCTCCTTACAGAATCTCAGAATCTGAGGATTAGAAGGGTCATCCATACCTGAAAGGAACTTTCCCCTTCTCTTACCCAACATGCCCAGTATACTTCTACTCAGTTCTCCTAGTTGCTTCTGCCTGCTGGAGCCAACCAGAACAAGCCCAATCTCTCCTCTCCTGACCACCCTCCAAATATGTCCAGAATGTCTCTAAGTACAAGCTACGTCAAGGACCTCATAGAGGCCATTCCTATCCATGGACAGTGACAAGGTAGATCTCCGGCTCTAAGGTACTGGGATTCTGAGGTCCTCAGGTCATGAATGGAACAGAAGCCAAGGTTTCTGAGGGGCAGCTCGGGACAAACTCAGGTGAACTATGGCCCAGGTCAGTTTCCTACAGACTTTGGCAGTCTCTATAAAGAGTTTTGTCAAAAAATAGTCACATCAAATTAACCTCATTTCCTTTTCTGTTGGGGTTACTAGATGAGTAGATTAGGGGAAGGCCATAAATGGAGTCTACCTAGATTTTTAGCAAAGAATTTGACCAAATGTCTCAGTGCTATTTTTGTGAATGAGACAGAGAGATACGGGCTAGAGGTAGGATGGTCAGCCAGATTTGGAACTGGTTGAATGACCACACTCAAAGAGTCATCACGATGGTGCTACTTGGAAGGTCTCTAGCGGAGTGTCCCAGGGCTCCATCCGACATTTCACTCATTGAATTTGCTGATGGTATAGAACTGGGAAGGCTGGTTAATGGGCCTGTCAATCTAAAAGGATCAAGGCAGATAAGGAATGATCAGAAGATCTTGGAATGGGAACTTGAGGAGTCTGTGGAAGTCATCTGGTCTGCACTCCTAGCCCCCACTTGACAAATGAGGAATCTGAGGCTTACAGTAGTGAAGTAACTCATCTAAGATCATAAAGATATCAGGATTTGAACCCAAACCCTCTGACCCAAACCTAGTACTCTTTTGATTTTTGTTCAGTCATTTTCAGCTGTGACTGACTGTTCATGGCCCCATTTGGGGTTTTCTTGGCAGACACACTGGAGCGGTTTGCCATTTCCTTCTCCAGCTCGTTTTACAGATGAGCAAACTGAGGCAAACAGGGTGAAGTGACTTGCCCAGGGTCACACAGCTAGTAAGTGTCGGAGGCCGAATTTGAACTCAGGGAGATGAGTCTTCCTGACTCCAAACCCAGTGCTCTGTGCACTCTGGTGCCCCCTAGCTGCCATTGTTTTTTTGACTGTAGCGTATCACAATTCTCATGGAAATACTGCAGGTCTGAGTGTGCTGCTGGTTTAGCAGGAATAAACAGGGGGAAGCAGCCACTAGAAAAGCTAATTTGACCCGAGGCCCCACTGAGAGAGGAATCGTGTCCGGAACAGAGGAAACGGTGGTCCCCCGGGCCTCGGCCTTGGCCAGACCACATCTGGAGGATGGCACGCAGTCCATTCTAGCTGATGAATTCGAGCATGGGTATTTACACGCTCTGGAAGGAGCTCAGAGGACAGCGGCCAGGATGTTGGAAGGAATCTCAGCCTTACCATATAAGGACTGGTTGAAGGAATTTGGGATGTTTGGCCTGTTGTAGGAAAGCCTTAGAGAGGATGTGTGTGTGTGTGTGTGTGTGTGTGTGTGTGTGAACACAATGACCATCCTCAAGTATTTGAAGCCTTTCACATACATACAAGAGGCTGAGGTTTGTCCTTACATGGCTGGAGCACTAACGCACTCAGGAACAGCTGCCATAAGGAATCAGGTTTAGGGCTGATATTGGGGTAAACTTAGAGCTTCTCCCCAGTCTGAGGTCTTCAGCGGAAGCTGGAGACCACTTTTCTGGGACTTTGTAGAGGGGCTCCCTAGTCAGGCTTGGACCAGATCACCTCTGGGGTTCTTTCTCAGGATGAGTGATGCACGAGGGACAGAAAGGATGATGGAGGGACTGAGGCAACCAGGCTTGGTGGGAGGTGATCCTCCAACAGGGCACTCTGTGGGTCAGGATTGGGAGGCCTGGGAAAGGGGGGTGAGGTGGATAAAGCCTCACCTGGCATCCAGTGACCGGGCAAGGATGTGTAGACAGTTGACCACAGCTGGAGCATCAGTCCCTGGAGGGGAGAGGAAATGGGGAGAGCACAGCCCTCTTGCTGACCCCAGCACTGACTCCCATACATGCCTCCCCAGTCCTTCATTCCCAAGTGGAATATGGGTCCCGGTTGGGGTGGGGATGAGAGAATGAGAGGAATTTGGTGGGGGAGCATGAAGGGAAGGATTATGAGGGAAGGGAAGACACTGAAGGGAAGAATTCTTACCAAAGAGAGAGACTCGGTGCCGGACCAGAGCGGCGAGTTTACAGAACAGGCTGGAGAGAAGGACAGAGGGAAACAGGGGATGGAGGAATGGAGAGATGGGGAATGAGGGGATATAGGGATGGAGGAAGAGCGAGGGAGAGGAGGGGAACAAGGATGGAGGGTGAAGGAAAGAGAGAAGGTTGGGATGGAAGGATGGGGAGAAGGGGACAAAGAAGAAGGGAGGAGAGACAAGAGAAGGAAAGGAGAGAAGGGATAAGGGGAGACACAGGAAAGGTAAGAAGGGGCACAGGAAGGTAACGAATCACAGGGATGAGAATGGCAGAGAAATGGAAGGAACAAGGGAATAGGACAAGAAGCAGAATGATGAAAGGAAGGAGGCGTGAAGGAACAGAGCAGGGAGATAGCCGGGCAGAGGAGACAGGGGACAAGAGGGTGGACAGATGGGAGCATGAGCAACAGAAGAGGAAAGGATGGGATGTAGGGATCAGGATGGGGAACAGAGGCAGGGAGGGATAGGAAATGAAGGGACAGAAGGACAGAGGGGAGGTGTGGGGTGTGGAGAGAAGAAGGTAAGAAGGCATGAGAGGATAAGGAGCTAGTGCCTGGCACTCAGGACATAGGTAGAGTGGGTCCCTCAAAAGTTGAGGGGTTGGGCCCTCACAGAGCCCCAGCAGGGCCAGATGAGTCTTGTTGCCCTTTGAGAATCCCCAAAGCTAGAGGGTGGAGAGGAAGTCAGGGCATCCTGGAATGTAGGAGATGAGGTGTGGGGGCAAGATTTTTTTTTTTTTGCTTTTTTGGAGGGGGGAAGGCAGGGCAATTGGGGTTAAGTGACTTGCCCAATGTCACATGCTAGTAAGAGGTCAGATTTGAACTCAGGTCCTCCTGACTCCAGGGCTGGTATGCAAGATTCTTTAGGAGCATGGGGCAAAGGGCTGGGAGGTGGCCAGGGTCAGGGGTCAGGGTTCTGGGGCACCCTAAAGCACACACCTGGTGATCATCTCCTTTTCCTTGTTAGAGGCATGGCCCCCACTGCCTAGGACCTTGGCTGGGGTGGACAGGAAGTAGAGGCAGTGATTGTTGAAATACTGGTTGATGAGAGGCAGCAGGATCTGGTGGGAGAGGGGGGAGAGACGAATGAGGGAGAGGCAGCCTGGATACAACCCCAGAGTTGGCCCCAACTCTCTGGCCCTTTTCTTAAGCCTGACCCTGGCCCAGCACTGACCACCTACCTTGGCAAAGAACTTGATTTCTTGCTCATGGGGAGACTTCTCTACCCTTCCACTGCTCACCACGGCCTCTATGTGTGTGTGTGTGTGGGGGGTAGGAAGTGAGAAAGAAGAAGTTAATTAGGAGGTTTGAGAGGAAATTTCCGGGGAGGTCTTTGGGTGGACAGTGTTCTTGTGAATCTGTGAGTGAGGAGGGGGTCAAGAAGGTTCTAGAGGCCAGGTGTATGTATGTGTGTGCGTGTGTGTGTGCGTGTGTGTGCATGTGTGTGTGTGTGCGCGCATGTGTGTATGTGTGTGCGCGCGTGTGTGTGTGTGTGTGTATGTGTGTGTGTGTGTGTGTGTGTGTGTTGGGGGGAAGTAGATGCTTTGGGAAAAAAGAAATTGCTCTGTAGGGCTCACCTAGGTGAGCAATGAACTCCTGTGAAATATCCATCCATCGAAGAAGCTGCTGGAGGAACCCAAATGCAAATCTCTTTTCAATGGAGGATGTGTCCAGTTCCATGTCCTTGAGCCCCCTGGGAGAGTGGAGCAGAGCAGAGAAAAGGTCAGTCAGGGTCCTCCTAGCCTCCCCTCTTCCCAGGCTGACCATTCGACACCCCCAGCCTGCACACGCACCGTGTCACTGCGTAGCCATTCATCTGCAGGAATTTGAGCAGTTCTTGTGCCTTCTCTCGGTCTCGAGCCTTCTCCTTAGCCGTCAGTGTGTCGTAGGGGACCAGAAGAGGGTGTGTACCTCCACCTGGGGGGTGATGGTGCTCAGGAGTGAGAAATGAAGCAGAAAGAGCTGGGGCAAGGAATACTAAGGAGGTCTCGAATTTGGGCAGTTCTGGGTGTTCATGGTCACCAGAGCCAGAGGGAGGAGAATACATGGATATCTCTCCTAGGATTGGGGATCCCCATAAGTGGGAGATCTAGGGGTGATTGGGGGTCCTCAGAGTGAGGCCTATCCCAGGGAGTGTGGAGATCCCCAGAAATGGAGACCTAGGGGCAATCAAGAGAGCCCTTAGAGTGAGAGTGGGGGTCCCTAGGATTGGGCATTCTCAAAGCTGGAAGATTTGAGGGTTCCCAGAGTAGGGGCCTCCCCAAGGGATAGTTGGGGAAGGGGCCCCAGGCATGGGCCTCACCCTTTGCCTCTAATTCCTGCTTCTTCTTCCTCCCCCATGTATTATGGTAATTCTCAGCCAGTTGTTCAGCCATGGCCTGGAGGGAGGTGGCATGGGGGAAACACCAGTCTCAGAAGATGCCCAGTCAGGTCTTGGCTTCATAGGCACAGGTCTAATAGCATCACCTTGTCTTTCCGACTCCTTCCCTCCCCTTCTCTCCCCTCTGCCAAGGACAGAGTCCTAACAACAAAACTCCTGTCTCTAGACACAGGCCCCATACTTATTCTTAAGATCTGGGGATCAAAGAATGGATGGGGGCAAGGGTAGCCAGAGCTCATGAGTGAGGATGCAGCCAGATATCATGGGGGTTGGGGAGGTACAGCTAAAACTCATTAGAGGGAGTGGGGTGCAGCCAGAGCTCATCAGGGGAGGGGCACAGTCAGAAGTCAGGAGCATTGGGAAGGGACTTAGGGAGTCTTACCTGCAGCTCCCGGGAGAGGGTGACACAGCTGAGGTCTGGAGGCTGGGGATTATAACCCTCTCTTGGGTCATAAGTAGCCTAAAAATGGAAGAGAAGGGATAGAAGGAATACTCAGGGCCAGGGAAGGGTGAGTCAGTGAAGTCCTGGCTCTTAACCCAGTTCTCTACTCCCCTTACCGGGGCATTCTGGGAGATCTTGCGGGTCTTGGTCTTCTTCTCTCCCTTCTCCTCTTCACCCTCACGGGCTTTTTCCACAGTCCACTCCCAGGCTATCATGGCCTTTAGCGACTCCTTGATAGGCCACCGGTAAATCTCCTTGTCCTGGTGCGGGATAGAGGTGAAGGAAGAGGAAAGCATGTGATCAGTAGATTAGTATAGGGACTGTCTTGTGGTAGGGAGAGGGAAATCCACAAGCCCAAGGTCCCAAGATAAGAAACCAAGGTTGGTTGGATTTTTCAAGTAGAAAGAAGAAATGGGTGAGCACCGGAGCCAATGGAGGAGCTCAGAGAGACCAGACCCAGCTGCTTGCCATTCCAACAGACCCCTGGGAGAAGGTCTGAGTGTGAGACATCCGGACAGTCTGTCCTTAACCACTATTTGTAAGTCAGCATGGGGGTAAAGAACATTGAATATGGACTGGAGTCTAAAACTTAGTCCTCCTACTATCTGTGTAACCCTTGGCAAATAATGTCACTCTTCTAGGCCTTGGAGGGGGAGGGGCTGGATCAGAACCTCTAAATTCCCTTCTAATTCTTAATCCATGATTTGATTCCTACTGCCCCCTCCCAATCTGTCATTCTCACCCTCCTATCTGCATCCCTGTTCTTGGGAATAATCAAGGGCCTTGGAAAACAGAAAATTTGAGACACACTAATCCTGGAACAGTGAGAAGCTTGGTCAGAGATTGTAGGTGCCTGGAGTTAGAAGGGAGGAAGCTGGATTCTAGGGGCCTTGGGACAGGAGAAAGGAAAATTTGAGGAGCTGATCCTGGGAACCAAGTGGCGTTACATGGGCAAGAGACCATTCCAAGGAGATGCCCCTAAATGGGATTGGGGACTGAGCTCAGTGTTACTGGCTGGTGGTGGGGGAGAGTCTGAATATGGAAGTAGGAACAGCATCATTAAGAGGGTGAGCAGGGGTGAAGGTTGGCACCTGGGGTCCAAGCCTGGGGTACCAGGGCCCAAGTTAGGGGTGGGGAGTTGGGCACCTTTTCTGAGAAGGTCTTGTAGGGCCGAAGCATGTGGTGGGTCTTCAACTCCTCATCAATGTTCTCCCCAAATGACCAATTGTTCTGAATCTGTAGGAAGAGGACAAATGTCACCCCAGTTCCCATCCACTGGGAGCCCAAGACCCTGAGGAGGGAGTCTGTTGGAGGGGCAGGTTGTTTGGCTGGACATCCCAGAGGGGATCCTTGATTCCTTCCCCCATGATGGGGTCCCAGGGAGAAGGAACCAGGTGGGGCCTGGGGAAGAGTCCCAGGGAAGATCTGAAAGAGTTCCTGAGAGTTAGATCAGAGGGTCCCAGTGGGGCTTGAGGGGCTACCCTCAAGCACTGAGGGGATGTGGAGGATGTGGATGGGGGAGGGGGGAGGAGCCTCTGGGGGCTTCTGGGCTCTGGAGAAAACCTGTTGCCAGCACCTTGTCAAATGCCCACTTCTCATGCGTGTATTCTGCAAATTTGTTGATGAAGGAGTCGAGTTTCTCAGGTATGATCACACTGAGGGTGGGAAGGGAATGGTAAGTGGGATGAGGTTTGGAAGAAGTTGAGAAGCCCAGAGAGGCGCCCCCAGCCCCTGCTTTTCTTCCCCCACATTCCCAGCCCAAGGCCTCCCCTCTTCCTTCCACGCCTGAGTGGGCCTTACTTGAGTGTCTCCACGGGCCGGGGGTCAAAATTGCCCTCAGCATCCACACTGGCCTTTTTCTCAGCCTTGGAGGAGTAGGAGGCATCCACGTAGTCTGGGGGCAGGGCCCCAGCAATGGCACACAGACACGGCATGGCCATGCGGTAGAGTTCCTGGTCATATTTCTGTGGGTGTCCAAGGGGTCACTGTGAGGCTGGAGCCCCAGACCTGCCCAGTGCTGGGAGAGGGAAGCCTGAGCCCTGACCTCCCTGAGATGCCCTCCACCCTCCATCAAGGATTCCTGAGTCCCCAGCCCACTCAGTAAGTCCTACCCCCATCCCTATACCCTCCAGCTTTGGAACCTAACAAACACACTGTCTCTTCCCTGAAAACTCCCCACCCCATATCCCAGCAGCAAGCATGAGGCAACCGCCCAACACCTTGGGAATGCCGAGCCCTTGGGGCCCAGCAGCTTCAAATTCCCACACCTAACAGCCCTGAATGTTCTACTCCCTAAATGTTCAAATTTCCAAGACAGTCAAATACTCCCTCTTTTCTGGCTTCTCCTATTCCAGGGAGGCTGAACCCTTAAATGCTCCCACTTCCTCATACCTGATAGACATCCTCTCTTCTTCCCATAGTTCCGGGGCCTCATCCCCCTCCATGCTCCTGACCTGCTGAACTCTAGGACTCGCTAGCTGTCTTTCTGGGTCCCCAGTGCTTTCCACCTTGCCCTCAGAACTCTTGCCTCTTTCTTGATCCTGCTGTAACTCAGGGCTGTCACTCCCAGCACACTACCTTCCCCCTCACCATACCCCAACATCTTGGGGTCCTTGCTATTCCACTGGCTTCCTCCAGGAGCCCCCACAGTTTAGGGTTCCTCACTGCCTCCAAGCCCACTTGCCTCTCTGTGCCCTCCAATGCCCCCACAGCTTAGACCCCCACCTGCTCCCAGCCCACTGGCCTCCCCTCTTGGGTCCCACCTTGTGAGCCAATGACTCAAAGATGCCCCAGAAAAGCTTGCGGGTCAGATGCAGCTCCTCCTCGGAGGTGACCCCATAGTTGGCCCAGCCCGTGGGGAGGCAGTAATACTTCCAGCAGCGCTCATAGTGATTGGTCAGGAGCTAGGGAGGAAGGAAAAAAGAAGAGAAGCAGGGAGGGAGGAAGGAAAGAAAGAAGGAAGGAAATGAGGGAGGAAAGAAGGAGGGAGGGAGGAAGGAAGGAAGGAGGGAGGGAGGGAGGAAGGAAGGAGGGAGAGAGGGAGGAA
>CM053596.1:17832973-17864503 GCA_028646575.1 Pseudocheirus occidentalis | reverse complement strand
AAGGGATGGAGGAAGGAAGGAAGGGAGGAAGGAAGGAAGGAAGGAGGGAAAGAGGAAGGAAGGAAGGAAGGAGGGAGGGAGGAAGGAAAAAAGGAGAGAAGAAGGAAGGAAAGAAAGAAGAAAGGAAGGAAATGAGGGAGGAAGGAAGGAAGGAGGGAGGGAGGGAGGGTTTATAAGAGCCCACTGTGTGCCAGGCTTTGTACCAGGGGCTTTACAAATATGTTCTCATTTGATCCTTATAACCATCCTGGGAGTGAGGGGCTGTTATTACCCTCACTTTACAGATAGGGAAACTGAGCCAGACAATAACTCTAGTAGGGTCTGAGGACAGACTTGAACTCAGCTCTTCCTGACTCTGGGTTCCGCATTCCCTGGTGGCCTCCCTGGCACAGCCTGGATACCAGAGACCGGGCCCAGGTGAGGGGATGGGGTCTAGCGACAGACACATGAAAATCTCCCTCTGCATCTCCCTGAGCCCCCCAATCCATATGCTCCCGGTCCAAATGACTATGGACGCGTTTATCGGCACATGGGGTCTATAGCCCAGGAGGAGATAAGCTTCCTGAGAGCAGGAGCTGTTTCTTATTTTGTCTCAGGATGCCCCAGGCCTGGCGTAGAATAGTTGCTTAATGATGCTTGTAGATGGATTTAAGTCTGACAAGTAAATACAATTAAGGGGAGTTAGAACTAGTTGAATGATTGCACCTCAAAATTAGGCATTAATGGAAGGAGTCTTCGGTGGAGGGCCACAGGGATCTGTGTTTGTCCCCATCTCTTTATTTAAACTGGTGACTTAGGTAAAGGAACAGATGCCACTTTTTATCAGATTGGCAGATGGTGTAATGGATGGGAGGGAGGGCTAATGCTGAAGACCGATCCCACATCCAAAAGACCTTGACAGCTTAGAAAACGGGGCCGAATCAAGTAGAGCAAAATTCACCTTCACAAGCACAGGTGGTCATAAAAACGAGCATTTTCATTGAGGAAAGAGGAGTGGAGGACAAAGAGCTGTTCGTGTCATTTATTGGGTAAAGTTCAGACTTCTTTACTTGGCATTCAAGGTCTGCCACAATATGGCCCCAACTTAACTTGGCAGACATCTCATATACTTCCTTCCTTCCATGCAGAGGATTGTAGGAGCATAGATTTGCAGGTGAAGCCTAATCCTGCCTTGATTTTACAGGAAAGGATGCTGAGGTCCATAGAGGGTACATAATTTGCTCAGGGACATAGAGAGTACTGGAGGCAGAATTTCAACCTGAGCCTTCCTGATGGTAAGTGTTCTATCTACTACACCATACTTCCCTTTATGCATTCTGCCTCTTCCTCCTAACACACTGAAAATGCCCCATGATCTGCTCACCTCCATGCCTTTGCTTATAGTATGTGCCTTTTGCCTGGATCACTCTCCCTCCCCTTACTGAATTTCTCCCTGTCCTTCGAAAAGTAGAAATTAATTATGCTTGACTATGCATAAACAAGGGTTCTGGTTTTTTTTTTTACAATAGGGATGGGGAGGTGAAAGGAGGCAAGAAGAAATATTTTTAAGTAAAACAATTTTAGGTAAAAAATTTTAAATTAATTTAAAAATGAAAATAAAGTAAAAAAAATTATTAAAAAAAAAACCCAAACAACTCAAATCCTTTCTCTTTTTCCTGCCACCTTCTTTGAGAAGCTGGGAACACACTGACCTTTCCCATCCACCTTGTATCATATCTGTCTGTGGTGAAGTTTATATGCCAGGAGGATAGGGCTAATGTCTTGTTCACACTTCACATCTCCCCCAGCACTCAGTACAGAGCTTGGCACCCATAGATGTACCATCCGTATGTCCGGAATTGGAATTTGATAAATGGATTATATTCACTTGAGAATCTGGACTGTTGATAAGTGGAAGTATGAGATGGCACACATAAGACTGGTCTGGGAGCCAGGGAGATCTGGCACACTGGCTGGGTACCGCTGGGCAGCTCTCTAAAACCACAGGTTAGAGAAAGGGTGCCAATCTCCACTGATAGAGAGAATTTCCTCACCTGGGAGTTCTCCTAGAGTAGACCAATGAAATCACAGGTCTGCTCCCTATCCGTATACCAATTTGGAATACACACTGATTAGAGACTATTTACAACTCTCCTTCTCCCCACTCCCCAAGCCCAGGCACCTTGAGGGGCATCTTGGCAAACTCGTTGAGGATGGGCACATCGAATACCAGACGACGCAGAAGATGCTGGAGCATGGATGGACGGATGTACCTGGGGCCAGAGACAAAGAACAATTAGTATTAAAGAGAACGTTAATGGTAGGAATGGTTATCATTGAGGAGAAGCGATGGGTTCTAAAGAGAGCTAGCTTTGGAGGAAGACCAGGTTCAGGTGCCACCTTTAACCCAAATGGGTTGGGTGACTCAGGAGAAGTCATTGTCCAGGAATGACTCCCCATGTAGAGTCTATGTCAAATCATTTGCCTTCCTAAGGAGTGGGGAGGGAAGGAAGGGAAGGGAAGAATTTGAAACTCAAAATTACAAAAGAAAGAAGAATGTTAAAAATTGTTCTTACATGTAATTAAGAAAATGAATTTAATTTTTAAAATGTAATATTTCACAAAAACAATAAGGAGCAGGGTGGGGGGTGCTCTGCCTTGGGAGAGGGACCCCATCATTCACTCACTACACCAATGAAATAACCCTAGTAACCCTGGTGATGATGATGATGATGATGATGAAGCATGGCTTTCTCACTTGAGACTTATGTTAACCCTGTGAAGTAGGAAGTTTTTCTTCAGGGATAGTAATAATTAATATATAATCATGTATAATCATGTATAATCTCTCACTTGAGTCTCATATTAGCCCATGAGGCAGGAACTTTTTTCAGGGATGATAGTAGTATTAATGATGGTGACAACTAACATGAATGAAGTGCTTACTATATATGGGGCATTCTGTGATTACATCAGTGTGAGGAACTCCTAGTGTGAAACCTCTCTCTGCTGATTGGTCCTAGAACTTACAGTCTCAGAAGTAGGCATTAATTGTATTAACTCCATTTTACAGATGGAGAAATTGAGTCTCCGAGAGGTTAAGTGATTTGTCCAAAGTCACACAGCAGAGGAGGTGGGGGTGATGGGAGGGCATTTAAAATTGAAATCTTCCTGGCTTCAACTGGAGCCCTCTCTGACCACTCCCCATTGCTGTCCCTCTGGCTGGGACCAGGGTCCCAGGCTGTGGCCCCCTCGCCTCCTTCCCAGGCACTCTGGCCTTGCCTCTTCTCCCTGTTCTCACACCCATATTCATTGTCCCTTCAGCAAAATGCTCTCCCCTCCGCACACCTGCAGAGTGCCATAAGGCAGTCCTCAATGACATCTCGCTGGGCCTTGGTGAGGGAGCGCCCTCGGGATAGGCGATACACGGTATGGAGCATGGAGTCCACCATGATGGCACGGTGCTCTGTGCCCGCAAAGAGCGGGGCACACTTGGTGATGAGGGGAAGCACAGCTGTACACAGGTAGCGGTTCAAGGCCAAGGCCATCTCTGTGGTGCTGAAAGCCGCCTGCGGGACATGGAAGGATCACAGGGTCACAGACTGACAACTGGGAGAGGTTACCTAGTCCAGCTCCCACATTTCACAGATGTGGAGACTGAGGCCCAGAAATACATCGGGTTTGGGATTCAAATGCAGGTACTGTGACCCCACATTCAACCCTTTTCCCATCAACATTTAAGGGACTGAGCCATATTTAATCTGGAGTCTTCCCAATCCTTTACTGGTCCAGGGTTGCTACTGAGTGGGGAGGGGGAACAGCAGAATGGAGGGATCTTTGGGGGACACTGTTCAGGGAAATTCTGTTAGAGGCTGTTAACATGAGAGTTTAAATGGAAATGTTATCAGAGGGTTACATGGGGAAGGGGTATTTGATAAACCATGCAGGTGCTGAAATGCAAAAGGTAGTTAATATGGTGGAGGGGGTGGTTAGAGCATGGGATATGGAAGAGCTGTTAATACATCAGTGGCTGAAGAGAAGGTGTGGCATGGTGGTCACACAGGGATCATACATGGGAGGCCAAAGAGAAGGTGATATATGAGGACCAGATAGGGGTCTTATATGGGAGCTATCAACATGGGGGGTCAAATAGGCAGAACTAAGTGGAACAAGACCTGGGACCACTACAGGAGTGTTGGCTGCAGAGTTAGCCAGGGGTATCATGTGTAAATGCTGTACAGAAGAACCGATGCCAAGGAAAGTAAACAGAACCAGGAGAATAATTTATACAATAACCATAACAATATGAAATAAAATAACCCAGAAAGATATCAGAACTCTGATTAGCACAGGAGCCAATGGTTACTTCAGAGGACTGACAGGGAAACATGACTTCTGCCTCTTGGCAGAGAGGTGGTGGTGCAGGGTGAAGTGTGCATGGTCAGGTGTGATCAATGTATCGACAGGGTATTTATTTGTTAGAAGGGAGGGTTCTTTTGAAAGAGGGCCAAGTGACAGTAATACAGGGAGAAGGTATCAATAGAATAGCTTTTTAATGTTAAAATCTGACCCCAAGGAAATGGGAGAATGCATCTCCTTCCACCCACCATAAAGGTGTACGGGACTCTAGGTGGGGAGTACTTCATACACTGTTTGATCTGGTTGATGTATTATTAAACTGTTTTTTTAATCTTTATTATAAGGGGGTCTCTCTGGAAGGGGGAGGAAGGGAATTTATAGTGAGAAATGAAAGTGACATAAAATGTCACATATTTTTAAAAAGTAATATGCAGAATGTGCTCAGTGGGAAGGTTCTTTGGGGCAGCTGTATGGTGGTGGTGGAGTCATGGTGAGGGTGTCACATGGGGGATTTAGCAGGGGGCTGGGGGGTTATTATATAAGAGAATGGTATATGTGAGTGTTCTATGAGAGGTTTTATACTGGGCTCTTATTTGAGGGAGTATTATGGAGTGTTACATGAGAGGCATTCCCTAAAAGGGTGTTTGGGGAATCTGGGGGTGGGGTGCGGAGCAGATCACTCACCGTGTCCAGGGAGGCAGCTGCCCGCATGTCTGGCAGGAAGCCCACATCAAGCACGTGGAGTAGGAAGTCCTGGCTATCAATGCCATAGACGCGGTCCAGGAAGAGGACCATGGGGGCCTTGTGGTCAGGAACAAAGGAGGCGGACATCCGTGGCTGCACCAGGGCCCCCTCTGGCCAGAGGCACCCAGGGACATCGTTAGACTTCATCTACTTCAACTATCCCCCAAGTCCCTGATTCCCAGAGGTCTTGCTTCCAACCCACCCCTCCCTCAAGCCTTGTACCTTTCCCTAGGGTGGGGATCTGAAGGGGCAGGCTGATAATGCCCACGAGGTCATCTAGGGGCACCAGGGAGCGCAGGATGGCCCGGATCCTTAGAGCCTCTCCCTTCCCAGCCTGGATCAACTGTGACAGAGAAGGGAACAGAGACACGCAGACCTTGACCCTCCCTTCCAGTCCCATCAGCATGACCCTGGCCCAGATGATCCCCCGTGTCCTGACACTCACGTGAGTCTCCGGAGCACAGCGTCCCAGGAGGTCGATCAGGGCGGAGTAGAAGGACATGATGGCATTTCCCAGGTGCACACGATTTTCTTCAGGGGCATCCTCACCCCCGTGGCTGAGGGAAGAGTCAATTAGTCAGTCAACAAACATTTATTAAAGCACCCACTATGTCCCTAACGTTGTGCTGAGTGTTTTCCAAATATTACCTCATGAGGTCCCCACAGCAACACTGGGAGGTAGCTATTATTATTAATTAGTGTCCCCCAGCTTCTGCTACTCTCTTCATGGCCAGCTTCAGGACTTAAAGGTCCTTAAGAACTGATTCCCTGACCTTCCCTGGCCCTACTTACCTCTCCTGGGAGTCTGACCCCACCTCTTCCCAGTCTACCCATTTTACAGATGAAGAAACTGAGGGAGACAGAGGTTAGGTGACTTGCCCAAGGTCATACAGCTAGGGAGTTTCTGAGTCTGGATTTGAACTCAGATCTTCCTGACTCTAGACTCAGAGCTCTATCCACTGCCTATATGAAGAAAGAAGAATTCTTGCCCTCAAGGAGTTCACAGTCTAATGGGGGAGACAAATGTGCAAACCACCGGATCCATATAGTATAAATGGGAGGTAACCTCAAGCAATAGGGGTGGACCAGGAAAGGACTCCTGGGGAAGGTGGGAAAGTAGAGGTGAGGGCTAAGTTGGGGTGGGCGGAAGCCCAGAAGTTGCAGAAGTAACACAGGGGATAGAGTGGTGCACCCGGAGACAGGAAGACCTGAGTTCGGAACCTGTTTCAGATGTTTATTGCTTGTGTGACCCTGGGTAAGTCAGCTAACCTCTATTTGCCTCAGTTTCCCCATCCTTCCTCCCAGCATTGCTGTGAAAATATAATGAGACAATTTAGGCAAAGCTCTTTGCAAACCTTAAGCACTCTGCAAATGCTAGCTAGTAAAAGATTTCATTGGCACCGTGCAAAGGCACTTTTAGAGGTGTTTGGAGCTCCAAGGAGGATTGGGTAACTAGACCAGAGATTCTTAACCTGGGAGTCTGTGAACTTAAAAAAATTTTTTTTTGATAACTGAACTTCAATAGAATTGTTCTCTTCTGTAATTCTGTGTGTTTTATTTTATGAATTTAAAAGCATGATTCTGAGACTCCCAAGGGAGCCCAGGACACAGAAAAGGTTAAAACCTGCTGAATTTCCAGAAAGGGGGGAGGGAAGCTGCTCGTAATTTGGGGATTCTGTGGTTACTCACTGGTCCCGCCTCCGGTCCTTCCTGACGCCTGGTCCATCTCGAGCAGGGTCCTCTGAGATCCGGATAGCCTCTTCCATAGCGGCCAGCAGCCCTGAGCCTCCCTCTCCCCTCAGGGCAGGACCAAAGCACTCTGGGCGCCGGATGAGCAGACGCACCACAACGTTAGCATTCTCTTCTACACTCTCTCCTGTGAGTGTTGGGTAGGCAGGAAGAGTAGAGAGATCAGGCCTCAGGGTTCAGTCAGTCAGCCTCCCTACCTCACGGTGCAACAAAGGCACAAACCCTTCCTGGCTTCCTCCCTTCCTCCATGGAGCCTGCCTGGATTGCTGTTTCCTTACTTTCCACATGCTCACCATTAACAAAGACCGCGAATCTGAGGAAGTCAAGGTAGCGCTCCCCACCACAGGGGTTCCAGCCAATATCAGGGTAGCCCTTGGCCAGCAACATCGGGCAGCTCTGGAGGCCGCAGCCAGCTAGGTATGAGACCACCTGAAAGGGAAGGGGAGAAGGATAGGGTCATCCAGGACACCCCCTAGCCCCCACGTGTGTACACACATACACATACATGCACATACAGGTCGGAACTCTCATGGGATCATCAGATTTAGACCTAGAAGTTGGCTGTGAGTCCCATCTCCTTATTTCATAGGTGGCCTCCCTGCATGCAGAAGCTGTGTTTCTCTTGCTTGCTGAGGCAAAGCTGTGTTACCCCCTCCCCTTAGTCCAGTGGCCTTCACAGGATGGAGCCCAATCTCCCCTTTGGATGGAGGACTGATTTTCCTTAAAGAGTCATATTATCCCTTAATCCACAGCATGAGGGTTGAGGTATGGTGGGGCCCTCAGAGGACATGGCAGATCCAAGGAATCCCCACCTTTTCCAGGTCCTGTTCCTGAAGGGCCAGGGCCAACTCATTGTTGTCTATGACGGAGGCAGCCGCTACATCTAGCGGAGTAGAGCCCTGCATGCCTGCAAGAAACAGACGGACAACTCAGGATTGGAGAGGGACATGGAGGGCCTGGGGATAGGGCCGGGCCTCAGGGCATCAGGGAACTCACCGAGGCCAATTCCACTGTTCTCCAGCAGATAGCTGAGGTGGTCAAACATGGACCTTTGGTTCTGGCGACTGATGCGACAGAAATAGCACAGGAACCGACAGCAACTGGTGACCATCTTGGGAAAGCGGATTTCCTAAAGGTAGGACAGGCAATCCCCTGTGAGTGAGAGCCTTCTTCCCAACTGGCCAAAGTTCTGAGAGTCTTCTTCCCCCCCAACTTATCTTTAGAAGCTGCTCTCCAACATCCTCAGGCTCTGGCTTTCCCCACTACATACCAGTCTCGGGGCCTGAGAGCCTCCTTTCTCCTGAAGTCCCACCCTCTGAGAATCTTATTTTTCCTATAACCCTAAGCTGTGAAAGCCTTTTTCCCTCTGTTGCATTGGACTTGATAGACTTCTCTTTCCAATCTTCTCAGTCTTGACTTACCTTAGATTCTCCCCCTCCTAACACATTGACCATAACTTCCATCACTGTTTCATGCATCCCTAAAGCCCTCATCAGATTTGGGTGCTGGTAGAAAACCTTGTTGTTCATGATATTCCTGCAGAAGAAAGGAGAGATATGAGTTGCCAGAGTTATCAGTTCCCTGGCCCATTGACTGAGGTGGGGAGGAGGAAGCAGAGTCTGAGCTGGGATGCTGGAGGGATGGTTTTCTGGTCAGTTATGGGTGGGCTGGGAAGAGATGGGGTCAGACTCCCAGGAGAGCTAAATAGGGCCAGTAAAGTTCAGTGAATCAGTTCCTGGGGACCTCAAAGTCCTGAAGTTGGCTATGAAGACAGTAGCAGAAGCTGGGAAATAAGGATTAATAATAAGAGCTAACATATATTCATACAGCAATTTCTAAAGTACTTTGCAAATATGATCTCATTGACCCTCACTATTATGACCCCATGGGGGAGAGGCTTTTATAATCTCCTTTTATGGAGGAGGAACTGAGGCCCGAGGAAGTTTAGGAAGATCCTTGCTGAGGGTCACACAGCTAATAAAAATCCTAACTGGGATTCCAGCCTGGGTCCTCCTGACTCCAAGGCTGTAACCCTTCCTACCACAGTATAGAAGGAAATAGTTAGGGAGAGAAGTCAGAGCTAGAAGGCTGGGACAGGAATACAGTGGTGATAGGGAGGGATGAAATCACATAAAATCAGAGAATCTGGGCTGGGAAAGGATCTCAGGGGCCATCTAGGATCAGAAGATAATAGACTGGGGTGGCTAGGTGGTGCACTGGCCCTGGAGTCAGGAGGACCTGAGTTCAAATTCGACCTCAGACACTTAACACAAAAACTAGTTGTGTGACCATGGGCAAGTCACTTAACCCCAACTGCCCTCCAAAAAGAAAAAAAAAAGATAATAGATCTAAGGCAAGAAAGGCCTGGGAGGCAGCCTCATATGGAGGACAGAGAACCTGCCCCAGAGTCTTGCAGACCTGGGTTCAAGCCTCACTGTTGAGATGTACTGGCTGTATGACCCTGGGCCAGTCACATAACATTTCAGTAATGTAGGCAACTTTCTGTTGCAGAGTGCAGATAGGATTATGATGAGGGACAGATAAGATAATATTTATCAAGTGCTAACCTGCATTGGTAGGAGAAATATCCTCATCTGGGAGTCCCCTAAGCCAAGGAATCCCAGCCTCAGCCCTCCCCCCAGCCTCAAATCATCCATCCCAAGAAGAAGGCGGGAAGAGAGACCAGAGAACAGCGAGTCAGGGTGTGGGGGGTGGAGGGAGGGATGGCTATTAAGGCACGGTTGAAGGAGGGATTGGTTACCCAATGCTCTGGATCATCAGATTCTCTTCCTGTGGTCCCATCTGCACGATGAGTAGCGAGCGGATCTGACAGAGGCATTCCAGGAGGCTCATGGTGTCATCCATAGAGGATGGGGATATGGTGTAGGCTCTGGGCAGGGCACGGAGCAGCTCCCCAAGGCCATCATACTGGCGGTGGAGGAGGCTGAACATGGCCCGGACAAGCTCTGGGTTCTGGATAAAGTCCTCTTGGGCCCAGCACACCATGGTGTGAGAGACCAGTTCCTGCAGGGACTCTGAGGGGGCAGACAAGGTGAGGGTGGGTGGAGAAAGGACAAAGACTTAGACTAGCTCCCATCTACTTCCCTGCATAGGGGTCAAGCTGTGTTAGCAGCAGGACTTGAACTTGTGTCTCCCTGGCTCCAAGACCAGCTGTCTATCCACAAACCCAGGTTACCATGTTCTTGGTCCCTCTCCCCTCCTCCCACCTGCTACTTTATCGCTGCCTTCTGTTTCTGCCTTTCTAGTTCCCTTCCTTCTCTTTGCTCGCCCTTGATGTTTTGCCTATACCGTGTTTCCCCACTAGGGCTGGGCGCTTCCCCAGGCTGATCATGCCTCCCCTCAGTGGGCAGGGCAGGGCGGGGTTTTTCCTTCTCACCAGGCTTTTTCTCTTCAGGAGCTGGGGTCTCCTCTGGCTCCTCCTCCTTCTTTTTCACCAGCTTCACCTTTTCCAAAAAGCTCATAAGCCGACCCCCCAGCGTGGTCTCCTCTTCCACCTCTTCCTCCTCTCCCTCCAATTGAATGCCTGATGAGAGGAGGAGTGTGTGAGCTATCCTGGTCTGGAGGGAGGGGACCTAGGAAGGAACCAGGCTCTTCCAGTGGAGGCCCCTGAGGGAGGTCTAGGGAAGGTGTCCATCCTCACCACAGTGCAGAAGCAGGTCCTGGTGAAAATCTAACAACTCCTGCCGCACTTCATCTGGGACTGGACAATCCTCCTCATCTTCCCCCCCTTTGAAATGCAGAAGCATGTTGATCTGGAAAGGGAAGCAGAGTCTGAATGGTCAGAGGACAAAGTGAGGCAGGAAAGTGAGGTCTGACAGGTCAGGGCTCAAGGAATGGGGCTTGAAGACCAAGGATGGGAAAGCAGGGAAGACAAGGAAAAAGGCCAGAGCGGGGCATGGAGGCTCATCGGTCAAAGGGCAAGAGAGGGAGGAGCAGAGTTCATAGTAAGGAGCTGAGGGCAGGTCAGAGAGTAGAGATTGGAGTCCAAGGGCAGGGACTGGATTGAAGGTCAAAGGCCATACAGTAGGAGCTCAGGGAGGCAAGAGAAAAGGAATCTAGAGGGTCAGAAGTCAGAGTGTGTAAAGGGGGCTAGAAAGTCAGAGTAGGTGTGGAGGGTTGTGAATGGGGACAAGGAGTCAAGGAGCAGTGGAGGAAACATTAGGGGTCAGAGAATAGAAGGTTAGTGGTCAGGGAATAGGAGATGAGGGTCAGAGGTCATATATCAGGGAAGGGAGAAATAAATTCAAGGAACGGGATGGAAAATTGAGTGTGGGGGTAAGGGAAAGAGAAGGGAAGGGAATAAGGATTTATATAGCACCTGTTCTGTGCCAGGCACTAGACTAAGGGTTCACAGAATAGAAAGTAAAGGGCCAGAGAAGAGGGGGCTGGAGGGTCAGGGGGGAAGGAAGGAAGAAATGGGGTCAGAGAAGAGGGGGCTGGAAGGTCAGGGGTCTGGGGGAGGGAAAGAAGGAATGGGGTCAGAGAAGAGGGGGTCAGGGGGGTGGGAAGGAAGGAATGGGGTCAGGAAACAGAGGGCTAAAGGATCAGGGGTCCTCCAACTGGGGTCAAATTATGAGGCACCTGCTCCTGGGGTGGAGAGCGGAACTCTCTGGTGCGCCGGGCAGTCTCTGCGGCAGACATAGTAAAGGCCCGCATGAGCAGGCCATAGCGGCTGCGCTGGTTGCCCTGGAGGCGGTCAACATAGCGCTCTGAGAAGGCTATGAGAGCCTCCACGCGGTGCTGTAGCTCCTGGTCGCAGAAGTACTCCAGAAGATGGCACATCTGTAGCCCAGACAAAATGTGAGCCCATGGGCAGCCGGACCCTGCACCCACCTGGCAGAAGCTGCCCCACCTGGGCCCTGTGGTCAGAGCTGGGTCCCAGGCCTGCTACTTGACCCACCTGTAACTTGACTGACTCCGGCAACTTCATCTGAAGAAGCCCTTCCTCCACACCTTCCTCTTCTTCTCCCTTCCCTTCTTCTTCTTCCTCCTCCTTCTCTTCTTCCTCCTCCTTCTCCTCCTCCTCTTTTTCTTCTTCCTCTTCTTCATCTTCTTCCTTCTCTTCTTCATCCTCCTCCTCTTCTTCCTCTTCTTCCTCCTCTTCCTTGAAAACTTCAGGCTCAATCATCCTCAGAATTTTCTTAACATCCTCATCGCCAAAGATGCCCATCACCTACAGAATCAATTACAGCCTGGTCACCCAGTGTGGGCTTTGAGGCTTCCACCACTGGAGGCCAATGTCCCTCTCCTTCCTCATCCTGTTAGTCATGTTCCTCTCCATGGACCCTCTGCTTCCCCAGGCCAGTCTTCTCCCTGTCCCAGACAATCCATGGTATTTCTTTCCCATTCCCCTCTCCTACCCCTTCCCATCCTCAGGGGCCCAGCTGCCTTCCCTCCTCTGAGAAAGTCTCTCAGATTACAGGCCTTTTCCCTCACTGAGCTCCTCTGGGTCACTGAGCCTCCCTGGCTCAGTCCCACAAACTCTCCCCATATAGTCACCCAGCCAGGGTTGGGTGGGTAGGAAGGCTGTATGTGATGGATGGGGTGACTGCCCAGAGGACATTATGCACAACTATGAGAAGGAGAGAGGTCAACAGAGTGAACGATCAGAGAAAGAGTTGTTAGTGGACGGGAGGTGACTGACAGATGGAGAAATTAACCAGTTGCGAGGGTGAATGGCTGACAGATGATATGAATGATTGATGGATAAAGTAGGTGGTTCATGCTCAGAGTTAGAAGCTATGAAATGTGAGGGGAGACTGACAGGTAGAATTAGTGACAGATGGATGGAGGGAGTGAATAACTCAGTGATTACCAGCAGGGTGGACACCAGCTTGAGGACTGGCACAAACTGGAACTCCACAGAACCACCCACAGGGTCCCGAGCGTGCTGGCCTCCATCTCGCACTGCCTCCCCCAGCATCCTTAGTGCCTTATCTCGGAGCACCTCCAGGGGGATGGAAGGGCTGAAGCGGGCAGGGGCCTCAGCAGAACCTGCCGCCATTGGGGCTGCCACGAAGCAAGGGGGAGAAAAGTGGAGAGGTGGACGCAGAGAAGTGGAGGTCCCCACGCCAGGCAGTCCATGGCGCCGTGGGCTCTCCTCCCCATTGTCAGCAGGGGGACCTGGAGGGAAGAGCGTGATGGTGCTGGTCTCAGGCGTCAGCGGTACAATATACTCATTGAGCATGGAGCGTCGGGATCGGCAGGCACTCTCCAGGTGAATGCTGATGAGCAGATCATAGTAGCCAGCTCTAAGTGGGCCAGGGAGATGGGCGTCCTCAATGGCATGAAGCAGCTGGGCCTGGTCCACATGGCTACAGAGTGCGTGGGCAACTCGGTTGTTCCCCAAGGCACACACAGCCCGGTAGAGATTCAATGTGTGGGAGTGGAAACGCTGCAAGGAGAGGCGCTCGGATAGCTCCAGTATGTCCATACAGCTGTGGCCCGAAGAGGAGGACAGAGACAGAGAGAGATGAGGAGAGAGGCAGAAGAAGACGGGAAAGAGGCAGAGACATAGCAGGATTGAGAGAGAAGATTGGGACAGGAAGGGAGAGGACAAGAAAGGAGAGAGAGAGAGAAAGAGAGAGGAGAGAGAGAGAGAGAGAGAGAGAGAGAAAGTGAGAGAGAGAGAAGGAGAGAGAGAGAGAGAGAGAGAGAGAGAGAGAGAAAGAGAGAGGGGGGAGGGAGAGAGAGACAGTGAGGATAGGAGGGAGGAATGGACAGATTTAGGCAGAGGTAGACTGAAAGAGTAAGAGATTATAGAGAGAGATAGAAAGGGAGACAGACAAAGAGAAAGGGAGAAAGAGAGAGAGAGGGAGAAAGAGACAGACACAGACAGAGACATAGAGAAAGAAACAGAGAGACAGAGACAGAGAAAAGGAAAGGAGAGGCAAAGACAGAGGGACACGTCATGCACAATAGAGAGAAAACCAAGGGTGCAGGAATAAGCACAGAGAACCAGACATAAGCTTGAGGGGTGTGGGGAGTTTGAGAGGTTCTAGGTTCCCCAGGGTAGGGGCAGAAGGTTTGCAGGGGTTTCCTGAAGTTTGGGCAGGGTTGGGGGGGTACTCACCGGTTCTCCTCAGGGATGTGCAAGGCCATCATGGTAAGTGGGTCCTCACACTGCACAGCCCAGCCCAGTCGGTCACCCGCCCGATGTGTCTCCACTTGTAGGAAGTGGTTGGGCATCCTGCTCCAGGAAACGGGCATGAGCATCTGCACCTCCAAGCGTGGGGGGCACTGTGGGGCTGGGTTCTTCCTCTCACTCAGGAACATGGCAGCTGACAGGGGCATGATATTCTGATGGAGGAGAGGAAATGGGGTCAGGGAGAAGCTGAGTGGTCTGAAGGTCAGAGACCCCATCTCCTGTCTTATTCAATCATTCACAACGCAATCCTTTCACTTTGCACAGCGGTCAGATGGACCATGTTGTTCCTCGCCTCCCCCTGTCCTCCCAGCCTCCCTGACTCTGCTCACACTTTCCCCTGTATCTAGAATGTTCTTGGCTATTCCACCTGATCCTCCCAGTGTCAATAATGGCCTTCTCCCTCAGTTCTCAGAGAGCACTCTCCCCTTTAAACACCTCATGGAATAGTGTATGTCTGCAACACTGTAAGCTTCCAGAAGTCAGGGACCTAATACTACCTAAACTTTATCTCTCCTCTAAAAATGTGGTCAAAGTCAATGAAAGCTTGTGTAGTTGATGAATCAATGAACAGACCTCTCTATTATTCATCCCATCCATGTATTACTCATTCCAGCCATTCAACATTCACTGCATACTCACAGTATCTATCCATCCAAACTTCCTCTTATCCAATGACCATACTTATCCATCCTTCCATCATTTACTGACATCATTCATCCCTCATCCTATTCACTGGCCACTCACTCCATCCATGTATCAGTTATTCCATACATTCATCCACCCCTTGAATTATTTATCTATATCTATATCTATATCTATCTATCTATCTATCTATCTATCTATCTATCTATCTATCTATCTGTCCGTTCGTCCATCCATCCGTTCATCTGTCTGTCTGTCTGTTCATCCGTCCGTCCATCTGTCTGTCTGTCCGTCTGTTCGTCCATCCATCCATCTGTCTGTCTGTCTGTCTGTTTACCTATCTATTTCTAATCCCATCTGTTTGGCCACTCACTCCATCTATGAATTGCTGATCCCATCCAGCCAACATTCACTCACTGCATTCATCCCTCAGTCTATCCATTTCACTGCTCCATCAATCTATCCATCATTCCTTCCATCCATCCATTGATCCCTCATTTTATCCATTGGCCATCCACACCACTCATGTATCATTTATTCCAGCCATATATCCCTCACTCTATATATCCATCTATCCCTTATTCCGTCCATTGACCGCTCCCTCCACTCATCGATCACACACCTCAGTCAACTAACATTCACTCATTCCATTCATCCCTCAACCTATCCATTGGCCACTCAATCCATCACTTCTTCAAACTGCCCCTGTTCTATCCATTGGCCACTCACTTCATCCATGTATCATTTACACCCTCTCTCCATCAATCTATCCATTCTTACCCCATCCACTGGCCACTCACTCCATCCACAGATTGCTTTCTCCATTCCTTCACCCATTCATCCATCACTCACCTAACTTTCCCATCACTCATTTCTTCTGTCCATTCAAAATTTCATCTATCCATGCCACTTCTTCCAGGAAACTACCGACCACCCCAGACTACTGGGATCTTTCCTGCCTCTGAGGTCCTCCAGCACCCCTGTGTCTAAACACCACAACCCCTGCCCCATTACCTTCAGCTTTCCCAGCTCAAATTGCATAATATTTTGGTTGGTGGGCAGTACAAAAGCAGCTGGAAACAGCTTCGTGTTTGGCTCCACCTAGTGGACAAAGCAGGGAGGACATGAAGAGTGGACCACAGTTGGAGAGACAAGGTCAAAGGGAGGAGAGGAAGAAAAGCCAGTTAGCATATTTGAAGCCCCTCAGGCTGGCATCTTAAGAACCTTAATCCTAGTCCCAATTTCCCTGTCCTGCTTTATTCCTTCTCACCAGCCCTGGAGCACAGCAGCTCATTTTTGTCTCTGCACCAGGCTACTGCCCATTCCCAACACACACACCTTTCAGCACCTCCCAGACTTCTTCCTCCAGGGCCCAGGCATGGATCCTCACTAGATCTACTTTGATTCCCCTCTTCCCTGCCAAGTTCTTCCAAACCCTCAACTTTTGGGTTCACATATAGCCTGGGGGCCTCCTAGAGGATTTTGGGGGGATGGGAATGGGGAGTCATGGGGTTAAGCCTTGTCTCTGAAGCCAGATGTGAGGCTCACTTTTCTCCAGGAGCCAGCCTGTGGTGGTCCCTGCTCAGCCTCCCCCATAGAGGGATGGGAGATAAGAACTAGGGGATGCTCAGGAGAACCTGGAGATGGGTGGACTGATAAAGAAAATTCATTCATTTCATCTGGCTGAATAGTTGGGGAGAGAGGTGGGAGACTCCTTGGAGCAAGACTGACCTGGAAAAAGGTGTTGCTCTCTTTTCCGTTGGCTGTGAAAGTCATGAGGCCAGTGGCCAGGTCCACCAGGCAGCCGATGACTAGGTCCGTGTGGCTAATGCGTCCTTGCTGTCCTGGGCTCACAAAGTCCCCACCCCACACCATGTAGCAGTTACTACGCTTCAGGCTAGCCAGGAGAGAAGAAAGGGGGGAGTCATTGCACTGAGCCTCAGGCCTAAGAGCTTCAAGATTCAGACTCCAACCTTGAACTGAGAGAAGTAAGGATCTCAGACCAGACCTCTGAGAAATAACCTAGTTACCTAGGACCCTGAAGTCCTTCAAACCCAGACCTTAACTCCAGAAGTCATTCCAGGGACAGCTGGGTCATGCAGTGGGTAGAGCACTGGTTCTGGAGTCAAGAGAACCTGAGTTGACATCTGGGCTCAGACGTTTACTATCTGTGTGACCCTAGACAAATCACTTAACCCTGCCTGCCTGCTATAAAAACCAGACAAAACCAGAAATCATTCCAGAGATTCTCAGTCACATCTTAACACCAGAGACATGCCCCTTCCTCTCCAAAAATGTGAACTATGAGACCCAGAGTCCTGAGCACCTAAACTAAAACCTGATCCCAGAGACCCAAGATTCTAATGCGATTTATTAAAATCAAAAGAATTCAAGCTGGAAGGGACCTTGAAGGTCGTCTAGCTCACCCCCTTCATTTCACAGTCTTATCAGCCAGCATTTATAAATACTGCTATAGCCAGGCATTGTGTTAAGCACTGGAAATGCAAAGAAAGACACAGGGTCCCTGCCTGCAATGAGCTTACCTTCTACCAGGGGAGACAAGTAAATTACTATGGCCATGCCAGATATTTTCACTGTAAATGCTAATGCCCAGAGTAGGGTGATGGCATGTCGTGTTTGAGGAACGGCAGAAAGGCTAGTGTTGCTGAAGCATAGGATGCATGGTGGTGAGATAAGAGGGGTCCAAGATGTGACGGGTTTTGAATGTTCTATTTGATCCTGGAGACAATAGGGAGCTCTGGAGTTTATTAAATAGTGGAGTGACATTGTTGGACTTGGGCTTTAGGAAAATCATTCTGCAGCTGAATGGAGGATGGAGTGGAGTGGGGGGGATTCCTGAGGCAGGCAGACGCATCCACAGACTGTTGTAAGAGTCCAGGTGCAAGGTCACCAGGGCCTGGACCATGGTTGCAGAAGAATGAGTGGAGAAAGAGGTCATGAAGAAAAGACAAGACTGGAAATATGGGGGAAATGGGAACAAGGCAACAAGGATCATGTGGAGGTGACGAGCTTGGATGCCTTCACCAGCAAGGTTGGTAAGAGAGGTGGCTTTGGGGAATAGAAATCATGAGCTCTGTCTTGGACCTGTTGAGTTTGGGATGCCTCTCAGACATTCAGTGTGAGATGCCCAAAAAGGGGTTAGTGATGCAGGCCTGGGGCTTGGGAGAGAGGTGGGGGCTGGAGATATAAATCTGGAAATCATCTGCTTAGAGGTGACAATTAAACCTGAAGGAGCTGATGAGATCACCAAGTGAAGGAGTGGGGGGGGAGGAGAGAAGAGGGCCCAGAAAGCCGTGGGGGACACGCACAAGCTAGTGGGATTGACTGGGATGAAGGTCTGGCAGAGAAAGAGGTAAACCAACATGTTGTGGTCACAAAGTTTGGATGTGAGTGAGAGAGTTGGGATTTGAACCTTGGGCCTCTGACTATCTTTTTCATGGTATCAAAATCAGAGCTGGGAGGGGCCTTAGAACAGGGGATGTCAGAGCTGGGAGGGCCTTTAGAACAGGGGATGTCAGGGCTGGGAGGGGCCTTAGAACAGGAGATGTCAGAGCTGGGAGGGCCCTTAGAACAGGGGATGTCAGAGCTGGGAGGGCCCTTAGAACAGGGAATATCAGGCCTGGGAGGGGCTTGGGAGTCATCTAGTCTACTCCTCCCCATCTACCTTGTGGCTACCAAGTGTGACCATTGTCCAGTTCAGCCTCATTCTCTGCTCCCCACTACAGGCCTTCCATGAAAGCCTTGCTCAGGGAACCTTCCCTGATCCCCCGGATAGTTAGTGTTCTTGTCCCCTGCCACTTTCCCTGTCACTGCACTGACTCATATCTATGTGTCATGGCCCCAGGAGAACATAAGTTTCTTGAAGACAGGGACAACTGCTTCTTTCTGTCTGTATCCCTGGCACATAGTGGGTATTTAATAAATGCTCATTGGTCTGGACTGAAGCCTCCAGAGGGGGCGTCTGGGGGATTTTGCCTGTTCATAAGGACAAGGGTACAAGGATGGGACTGGTTAGGGAAAGGGTGAAGAAGTGAAGGCTTTTCACAGGCAGTGAGATGCCTCAAGGCTACATGTGACCTTTTGGCCAAGTCCACATTCTACAGAACGAATCCTTTATTAAGGGGATTTGTTCTGTGAAGTTTGGATTCAATCAAAGGGCCACACTTGAGGACCTAGAGGACCTTGAAGCCGCAGGTTCCCTGTCCCAGGATTAACTACTTAATAAATATTTCTTGCTAAATTACTGGATGTTCTCGAGGTTCTGTGTCTGTATTGCTGCTCCTAGTGTAACACCTGGTATACAGCAGGTGCTTAATGGGTGCCTCTTGCATTGAAATGGAGTGGGAGAGAGACCCTCATTGAACAGAGGGGAAAACTGAGGTTTGGGGACAAGACTATTATTAGTCCTGAGTCCTGTGCACATAGTTGGTGTTTAACCAACATTTGCTGAATTCAGATGCTGGTAGATTTAGACCCAGAAGGAACCTGAGAGATTGAATTTCACTCCCCTTTTTACTGAAATGGAGGCCTGGGTTGTGCAGAGCTGGGGGTTGATCTGCACTCCCCTGTGACTCCAGACCTTTCCACTGAGCCACACTCCCTCAATCTCTTCATTTTACAGATGGGGAAACCGAGACCCACAAATGTGAAGTGAATTGCCTAAGGTCACCTAGCAATTCAGTGGAATGATTTGCCTGGTCTCCTCACCCAAAACTCGGGGCTTTTCCTACTGTCTGAGGCTGTTTCTGAGTTGGGTCTGCCCTCCTTTCCCTGTGCCTGTTGGCCCCTACATGCCCAAGCCTCAGAGTCCAGATCTCTTGGGTCCTGACCTGTTGTGCACATTGCCTCGCTCGTCCCCCATGGTCACCGTCACAGCCCGGACTTTGCTGAGGTCGAAATTCATGTCATGCTGGTGGTAGTCAGGGGTGACCCAGCCCACCCACACTGAGCTGGGCTCCTGGCCTGCAAATACCCGGACCGAGTAGTAATACTAGAAAAAAGCAGAGATGTGGAATGGGGTGAGCGAGAGTGAAGAACAGAGGGAACCCTCTGAGCCCTCCAGCCCTCGACCAATATGGAAAATGCTAGGAGACCTGGGGGATCTCCGGAGACTGAGTTGGGATATCCCTATTAGGGAACCAGATTCTGGGGGCTCTATTGAGGTAGGTGGTGACTCTACCCTAGGGTCCCACCTTCTCCCATAATCCTCACCGTGGTAGTATTGAGGATAATCTCGGGGTCATCCCTGTTGTCAGCAGGCACCACATCCCGAGGCAGTCGGGGCAAGGCAGGTGTGGCAGGTGGTTGAGACATCATGGCTGCCTTCTTGGCCTTGAACAAGAACCTGGGGGTGGGGGTGGGAGAGGAGAAACACAGAAGCCCACACTTCCTTGTTTCTGTGCTTCTGACATCATGGTATCTGCTCCCTCCCCCCCTCAAAAGTCCCACCAAGTCATCAGCTTGAGAGAAGAGACTACAAAGTTATCCTATCCACCTCAAATGTTGAGAGCCCCTTGGAATATTTTATGATCCTTGGGGGTATGTCAGGGTGCCCAGTGTTGGGGGCTTCTGTGAGTATACCATGCCAGAGTACAATCTCAAGACCACAGGATTTAGAAAGGCCTTGGATGCCACCTAGCTCAATCCTCTCATTTTGTAGAGGCCCTTGGGTATGAGCAGAGCTGGCATTTGAACTCACATCTTCCATATACTTAATGGTCCCCTTCCCACGTTGATACCACGTTGCCTGTCTTTGGGCTGAGATTTACTGTCCCAGAATGGGACCCACTGCACTCACCCCCTCTTCTTGCTCTTCTCAGTGGCAGCGTCCTTCTCATTCTCAGCCCGGGCTGGGGACCCTCCTGCTGACTCAGCCCCTGTCTGAGAAGGCCCCCCTGCTGCCCCATCTTTGGTGGGCCCCCCATTCCCATCTTTGTTCCCCTCAGCCTCGCCCGTGCGTCCTGCCGAACGTTGTAGCTGCTCATAGTCAGGGTCAGGCTCAGCTGCCCGGACCTCATCATCCCCAGGAGGTTGGGGGCCCGGTGGGGCCAGAGGAGTAGCCCCTGGAGTACAGCGAAAGTGCTGATAGAACTGGACAGGGAGGCTCAGTCGTAGAAACATCATCTCCACCAGGCTATTCTGGGAGCCCCATGTGCGATGTGTCAGGCGTAGGCAGGGAGGCGTATCTACAGTGCCATCCACTCGGGTCACCTGTGGAAGTGGAATTGTTATTCAATGGGGCATTAGGCCCTTAGAAACTGGAGGGGTCAGAGATTAAGAATAACCTTCTGCCTGAAACCCTTCTCAACGATCCCCTCAGCTGGGAGTTGTTTGTCCTTGGCACCTTTCTTTGAATTCTTTTGTATATTTCTGTATTAATTCTCTTTATATTGTTTATACTTTTATATGTTCTTGCTGAATCCTTCATTAGAATGTAAGCTCACTGTGAGTGGGGAGCTTCCTTCGCTGTACTTCTGAGTGGCAAAAGCAAGAGACTCCAACCCAACTTTCTTCTCACAGCAAGTGATGAGATTCATGGCCCAAGCTCAGCTCTCCTAACTCCCAGTGAAGCATATCCCACATTGATGACACAGAAGATCATCTGAGAGCGAGAAAGGCGAGAGGAGCTAGGGCATCTCTGGTCCTCTAGAGGGAACTGGGGGGTCTCACCTCATAGTGGGGATGATCTGGGGGCATAGGTTCAAACTGGGGCAGACTCTTGCTGAACCAGGTGGTGACAGGCCTCTGCATATTGATGGCAAAAGGTTCAAAGCCCTCCTGGAGTCCACAGATGGTGAAGTAGCGTAGAGATCCCACATCCTGGCCTAAATTTAGGCGTCCCACCTGGCCCAGGCCCAGGCTGCAGACAGGGAGGAATCCTGGGTGGGAGGCAGTGTGAAAGGGTGAGAGGTGCACAAAGGTGGGGTGTGAGGATCACAGGGGTTCAGAAGGTGGATAATAGTAACTTCCAGGCTTTTTAAGTTTATAAAACACTTTCTTTGCAGCAACCTCTGTGAGCCACAATGATGATAACAAGTGTTTACATAGCACTTTAAGCTTTGCAGATCTCGGTTCAAACATGACCTCATTTTATAGGAAACCTGGGAAGTTTTTTTAAATGTATTTTACATATGAGGAAACAGAGGCAGACAGGAGTTAAGTGACTTGCTCAGAAATTGTGTCTGAGCTGGGATTTGACTTATGTTTTCCTGACTCCAAACTTGGTGCTCCTTCCACCACTACCTCAAGGGAGACGCCAGAGCTCTGGGGACAAGGGCAGGCTGGAAGAGAGGTTAAGATGGGCATCCTCACCATCCCCAATCTCTATATCCTTGAAGGCTGTCTCTGAGCCTGAGTCAGACATGAGCACTTCTCCATTGAGGGTGAAAAGGATGGTGTTCTCCGAGAGGTCAATCATACATCCAACCACATCTCCCGGCTGCCAGGGTCGCCCAAACGGTTCACTGCCCATGTGCCAGCGTTGCCCCTACAGACATGCAGAATGAGGGACAGTCACGGATAAGAGAGAGCATCACAGAGATACATGGAAACAGAGACACCCAAGGAAAAACACAGAGAAAAGGCATCAGTTTATATGTGTATACATGTATACAGAGGGCACAGGGTAAATTGAATGTGAAGGGATGATATAAAAAAATAAAATTAAGAGGTGAGAGAGAAATATATTCAGAGAAGGAGAGGTGGAGAGATAGAATGGGATGGATTATCTCAAATAAAGGGGGCAGGAGGCAGGCTGCTACAATGGATGGGAAGAACAGGAAGGTGAAAGGGAATCAGCCAACCTTACTCACATTGGATTTGGCTTAAGGAGGGAATAACATACACACTCAATTGGGTATCTTACCCTACAGGAAACTAGGGGGGTAGGTGATAAGAGGGGGGATGCTAAAAGGGAGAGCAGATTGGGGGAGAGGGTAGTGAGAGGCAAACACGTTTGAAAAGAGACAGGGTTAAAGGAGAAAATAGAATAAATGGGGGGTGGGATATGATGGAGGGAAATATAGTTAGTCTTTCACAATATGACAACTATGGAAATGCTTTGCATTACTACACGCGTATAACCTATATTGAATTGTTTGTCTTCTCGGTGGGGGTGGATGAGGAGGTGAGAAGGGAGAGAATCTGGAACTCAAAAGTTTTAAAAATAAATTCCAAAAATTGTTGTTTACATGCAACTGGGAAATAAGATATACAGGCAATGGGCTATAGAAATTCATTTTGCCCTACTAGAAAGTAAGGGGGGGGGCTTTAAGGGGAATATAAGAGAGGGCAGAAGAAGTATTCAGTAGGCTTGCCATCTTGGGGTGGGGGTAGGCGAAAGACAGAAAGAAAATCTGGAACTCAGAATCTTTGGGAAATGAATGTTGAAAACTAAAAAGAAATTTTAAAAAAAGGTATCATTTTTCAGGAACAGAAGAGTGGGGAGATCCTTAGTATTGCCTCTGATTTGAGACATTCTCTGCTCTTTCCCTTAGAATTAGGGGGGGAGGAGTATATTGTCTCTGTGTGTCTGTCTATTCTCATCTTCAGCAAAAATTTGGATAGATGGATGGGTAGATTAGTGAATGACTGACCCAATGAGAGCTTATCATAGGGTGAGTAGGTTAAAGAGTTTAGCTGAGAGGATGAGTGAATGAATAAAAATTTGGGTGAATGAATGAATCAATAGAGAGGTGGATGAATAAACAAAAAGTTGGGTGGATGGACAGAGGAACAAATCAGTGAAAGAAAATTTGGAAGACTGGCTAGGTGAATAAGTAAATGAGTAAATCAATAGAAGAGTGGGTGGATAGATGAATATTCATAATCGTATAGAGAGATAAATAAAAATTGCCTTTGGTTTTTTTGTGATTTGTTTTTCTCTGGGTTCTGCATCAAAGTTCATTTTGAAAGGAGATGTCTGTGGTCAGCATTGAGAGGAGGCGGAAGAAAGAGAGAGGAATGATGGTTCATAGGGTCCATCATGCTTGTCTCAGGGAAGGCTAGGGAATGAGGATGGTCCTATCTTCTGGAGGCAGATAGGGAAGAAGAAGGATTTCTCCTTGGGAGAAGTCAGCTGGACTGAGAGTTCATCTGGGGGAAAGGTGGGTGGATGATGGGCCAAACACAGAACAGGACTAGAAGTGTCTCCTTAGAGGAAATATCAGTAGCTAGAAGAAATACAGGTTAGGGGTAAGCTGAGTTTAGGAGAATGTGGTAGGGGCAAGGTGGGTGGGCAGGAGACACTCACTCGGTGGCCATTGAAGACATAAGCCAAATCGTCTGCTCCCAGTTCCACATCTGGCCGCAGTTCTGGACGGGCCCAGCCCACACGCATCTCTCCAGTGGTGACAGCCTCAAACTCAAAATACCAGCGACCACTCTGAACTGCATAGGTACGTTCTGCCCGGAAGATGCGTACTCGGTCCCCACTAGTCTGACTCTCCACTTGGCCTGGGGGCAGGGAACACCAAGGAGGAGGAGCAGTCAAAGGAACATAATGGGAATGAGGTGGGTAAAGAAAGGAGAAAGGTTTTCTAGGATTTTGGTGAGGGGGAGGTTCAGTGAAAAGGGTCATCATGAAGAGAGGAGGGGTGATCGATGTCTCACTCTCTCCTAACTTGAGCACAAATGGCCACAGAGGCAAGAAAGAGTGACAGAGACAGAGACAAGGAGAAAGCTGGAAAGAGAGATAGAGATGGAGGGATGGAGAGAAATAATCACTTGTTGAATTGGATTAGAGATATAAAGGAAACAGAAATGAGAAAAACAAACAAGAAGAGAAAAAAATAAGCATAGGAAGAAAAGGAGGGTAGAAGAGAGAAAGGCAGTTAAAAAGAGAAAGAGATGAAGGGAGAGAAAAAGAGATGTGAAGGGGAAAGGGAAAGAGAAAACACTGAGGAAAGAAAGAGAGATAAAAAGACAGAAAAAATTGAATCAAAGTCCAAAAGAGAGAAAATGAAAGAGGAGGAGGAGGAGGAGGAGAAGGAGGAGGAGGAGGAGGAGGAAGAGGAGGAGGAGGAGGAGGAGGAGAAGGAGGAGGAGGAGGAGGAGGAGGAGAAGAGAAGAGAGAAAGGGAGGGAGTGAGGGGGAAAGGCAGATGGGGGAGGAAAAAAAAAGAGGGTAGAGAAAGATGGATCCTCTTTGGTTTAGTTAGGGGGAAAAATGAGGTTATTTGCTGGACTCCTGAATCCTAAAGTGAATCATGAAGAGAGGAGGTAAGAGACCTAGGGTCAAGGGTCACTCACTGGACTCTTGATCAGGTGGTTCAATGTTGTAGCCATAACCCAAGAGGGTGCGCACAGCTTGGCAGAGGCTGTCTCGGTTGCTACGTTTGGTGGCCTCATCCAGGAGGCGGTAGGGGACAAGCCGGGGGTTCCTCCGGGCAGGGATGTCTTGGACAGCACTGTAGCTCCAGCCTTGACCCACACGGTCTCTTGCCCACACGTTGTGGCCATTCTCAGCCAGCCGGTCAACAAGTGTTGTCTGTGCTGGTGTTAACCGCACATGACTCAGGTCCAATGGAGCTGGCTTGTACCGATTACTCATCATGTACCTGTGGATGTCAAAAAGGACTGACCTCTAACCCTTGACCTTCTGGTCCCCCTTTGCCTCTGACACTGTTGCTCATAATGACATAACTCTAAGGGAGTATGACCCAGACCTGAGCAAGTATCCCTTCCATAACATTCCTGACAAGTGGTCTTAGCTTAACCCACCATATCCTAGGGCAGGCAGCCCATTCCATTTGGGGGTGGCATCAATTGTCAGTCAGTAAGCATTGTGACAAAGCTTTTTCTGACATCACGCCCATACCTGCCTTGAAGCAACTTTCCCCCCCTCTCTCTGAGGCTCCTGGTTCTTCTCCCTTGGGACCAAATGGTTCCAGGAGACAACCCTTCAGATCCTTGAGGGTGGCTCTCACTCAATCCCACCCCAACCTCTTCTAGGCTGAAGACCCTCAGTTCCTTCAAATGATCCTTATATGTCCTATGGTTACTAATTCTCTCTCCATCCTGGTCTCCTTCCTCTGAATGTCTTCCAATTTTTCATTGGCCTTAAAAATGTTCTGTCCAGAATAAAAGATCAGCCTCTAGATGTAGCTGGTCTGAGCAGGGCCAAGTACAGGGTTGCTACCACTTCTGTTGGCTGTGGCTTTCTTAAATACAATGGCTTAAGGTTATGATGATGTTCTTAGCTTCCAATGATTGCTGACAAGTTGGCTGACAATACTGTTTCATCTGGAATTTGAAGTTCTCTAACACCCCATAGGGATACCTATGCTTCACCAACTTATCTACACCCATGCAATTAAGTTTTGGGATCCAGACTGAAGATTTTTATTTCTCTTTTTTATTTTATCTTTGTAGATCAAATTATTCTTGCCTACTAAGACCTTTGGGGACCCTTGAGTATCTAAAACCTTCCCTTGGGCCCTATGATCCCTTGCCTCTGACTTTAACCCTCTCTCCCAGTTCCCCTTCCCCATGCTTCACCCAGGCTGCTCCAAACTCACGTCTTGGGGAGTTTTGTCTTCTTGAGGTTCTCCTCAGCCTTCTCATCAGCCATGCCTACATGGCACCCCAAAGCCAGCAGGGTCCTAGAGAAGGATCAGTGGTTAGTCCTTAAGCCCATCCCTCAGATCCACACACTTCCCCACTGTATTTTGCCCAAGATCTCTCCTGACATATCTTGAATTCTCTCTGAAGCAATCTCTGCCTCTATCTCTGTCTCAATCTGTTTTCCTGTCTCCCCATCACTTTCTCTCCCCTCTCCCTTCTCTCTCTTCTCACATTCCATCTTTGCCCTCTCTCTTTCCCTCACAGTCTATTTCTTGGTCTTTCCCTACCCACTAGATCTCAATTTGTCTCCATTTCCCTTCTTGCCTTTGCCTCTCCTTCTCCTAGTCTGTGCTCTCCCTCATCTCTCTCTCTTTCAGCCTCCAAGTCTCTGTCCCCAGTTCTGGACTCCTTACTTGAGTGTCTCCCCTGACATCTGAAGATTATAGTTTCTTTCAGGCTCTGGGAGGCTGTGAAAGTCCACCAGGCATGGGTGAAGACGTTTGTTATCATCCCGCACCTGGTTTGAGGGAGAGAGTGTCATTGGGGCACTCAGCAGGAACTTCCCAGATTCCAGTCAGAATTGTATCCCAGCTTCCATCCTTTCCTTCCTCCTAGTTTTGATGCTTCTATGTCCATGTGGACATCCTTCCCCCTATGATGGGAAAATCCTCCCTCCTCCCAGTGCCAGTTTAGGTATCTTGGTCTCACTACAGCCAGCCTTCCCGCACCAGGCCATAGGTCCATCCTTGCTCAATGCGAGTCAGAGCCCAGAGCTCATGGATGTTCTCTGCCAACTTCTCGCGGATTCGTTCCAGGTGAGGCGGCAGAACAATCTTTGAGGGAGAAATGGCCATATGAAGTCATGGGCTTTCCACTGGTGTGACACCCACCTCCCCTTCATGTCAGACCATCTCCCTCCTTTTTCCTTTTTCCTAGGCTTAGGGACCAAATCACCTGTTCTTATTCAACTCTAAACACTAGTTATGAACTCCCATGAGCCAAGAAAAGAACCCCCCCTCCCCTGGCTACTCTCCTTCTTGCCCACTCCAAGATCAATGGGAATTTCTTTTAAGTATCCTATTTCCTCTTCTGTTAATCTGGGAGATTTATATTTTTGTAAATATTCATTTATTTTGCTTAGAGTATAGGTTTTACTGGCATATAATTGGGCAAAATAATTGCTTAAATTATTACTAATTTAATAATTGCTTTAATTTTGTCTTCATTGGTGATGTATTCATACTTTTCATTTTTGCTACTGGTAATCTAATAATAAACTTAAAAAAAATCTAACTAACCAATGGTCTCCCCCCCCATAAAACCATCTCCTAATTTTATTTGTTAGTTCAATGGTCTTTTTACTTTCAATTTTATTAATCTCTCCTTTGATTTTTCAGGATTTCTGTTTTAGTGTTTTGTTTTGGTGTCTGGTGTTTGCTTTCCATAATTGGGGATTTTTCATTTGTTCTTTTTCTAGTTTTTTTTGTTGCATTCATTGATCTGCTCTTTCTTTTATTGATGTATGCATTTAGAGATACAATTTCCCCCCTCCATACTTCTTTGGTTGCATCCCACAAATTTTAATGTTTTCTCATTGTTGTCATTCTCCTTTAATTCAATTACTGGGTTTTTTTCCCTTATGATTTGTTCTGTGACCCACTCATCCTTTAGAATTACGTTATTTAGTTTCCAATTAATTTTTAATCTATTCTTACACAGCTCTTTATTGAATGTAATTTTTGTTGCATTATGGTCTGAAAAGGGTGCATTTAATATTTCTGCTTTTCTGAATTTGGTTGTGGGGTTTTTAGACCCTAATACATGGTCAATTTTTGTGATGTACAGCTGAGGAAAAGCTATACATACTCCCATTTCCATTCTATTTTCTCCAGAGGTCTATCATATCTAACTTTTCTAAGACTCTATTTAGCTCCTCAACTTCTTTTGTATTTATTTCATTTGCTTATCTTATTTATTAAATGGAGGTCCCCTGGTCAGTGGGAATTTCTAAGGATCTTTGTCTCTAGCAAGGAAAGATCAATGGACAGGGTATGAATAAAACTTAGCTCTGGAATGAGCCTTAGAGAGTGTCTAGTTCGACCACGTTTTTGTTTTTGTTTTTTTGAAATTTTTTTCTTTTTTTCTTTTTGGAGGACAATTAGGGTTAAGTGACTTGCCCAAAGTCACATGGCTACTAAGTGTGTCAAGTGTCAGATGCTGGATTTGAACTCAGGTCCTCCTGACTCCAGGGTTGGTGCTCTACTCGCTGCACCATCTAGCCACCCCTTGACCAAACTATTTTACAGAGGATGATACTAAGGCCCCAAGAAATCAACTAAAGGGCACACGTTCTCCTGACTCTAAAGGACCCAACTATAGGATCTTTGTCCCTAATCTGTGATGTTGCTACGACTCCCTTCCCTGGAAGGACAAAGGAGATGAATGAGTTCCTTAGAGGCCCCAGTTCTTTCTTTCCCTGGATACTGTACTATAGGAACAGAGTTTTAGAGCCACGGCAGGGGGTGGGGTGGGGTTAGGAGGTCATGTATTCCAATGCCTTCATTTCACAAATCAGGAAACTGAGTCCCATGGAGGTGAAGTGATTTGCTCAAGGGCTGGGCAGATTGTGGGGCTGAGTCTTCACTTGGCACTCGAAGCCCACAAGCTCCTATCCCTACCCTCCCAAATCTCTTAGGTCTTCATTCATCTCTTACTTCACCTACTGGGTGACCCCACTACCCCTTCCCTATTCAATTCAATTTAATAAGCACTAATTAAGGCACTTACTGTGCCCTCAGACTCTGTACTAGATGCTGGGATACAAAGTTAAAAAAAGGAAACATCCCTGCCTTCTATAAGTTCCCACTCAATGCAGTATGATTTGGGTGATGCTCATCAGCTGGCTCTACCCTTGCAGTTCTCTTCCTCATAATCCTGTCCCACTGCCCCGCCCCCAACCCGACTGTCCCTGCAGTTTACCTGGACGGTATCCACAGGGCAAGGCACAAAGTCGGTGTGGGACAGGCAGCAAGTAGGTCCCAAGAGATGAGGCCCATGGGCTCCTTCCCGACGGTACTCCTTAATGGGCTCCAGTCGAAGGCGCTCTCGGGGGAGTAAAGCCTCATGGCATGGGGCATAACCCGGTGGAGGGAGAAATTTGAAATCTCCATGGCGACCGCCCAGGAGAAACCGTACTCTGTGTTGGAGGAGAAGGAAGAGGGAGGAAGGGGATATAGGGGTCACAGGGTACCTTGAAAGAAGTGTCTAAGGTGGGATAGTTGGGGGTGGGGGAACGGGAAGGAGATTTTAGAGTGGAGGAAATGGAAAGGGATCCTGGGAGATAAGTCATAGCTCCCATTTCCCAAGCATGAAGGTTTACCGAGTCATTTCCTCAAAGCAACTTTGGATAGTAGGAATATTCCTTACACTATTTTATAGGGGAGGGAAATAAGGCCCAGAAAAGTGACTCTTCTATCATACAGGATGTCAGAGCTAGAATTCGAATCCAAGTCCAGCGACTCAAAGCCTAGGACGCTGCCCCATGTACCACGAAGTGGTGAGAGAACAGAAATGGTGCCCTTATACTTTCACCATTTGCCCCAAAGAGGTATGAGAAAGGGCCCTCTCCCTGCTTCTCTGCAGAGCGCGGGTCTGTGGTGTGGAATACTGAATCAGGCTCGACAGATATTGATTAGATTTTTTAATTGCTTCTCCCCTTCCCCTATTTTTATTCCTTTTGAGGGACAGTTCTCTAGGAAGTGGAGCAGAGAGTGGTACATTAGGAAATAGAGATGATATAAAATCCAAAGACATCAACAGAAATGCTTTTTTTTTTTTTAAATAAAAAACGCCACTGGACTTGGACCACCAGTTCTGTGGTCAAATTGTGTTCAGTTCTGTCCGTTTCTCTGTGACCCCATTTGGGGATTTCTTAGAAGAGATACTGGAGTGGTTTGACACTTCCTTCTCCGGTGTCCCCATTTTACAGATGAGGACACTGAGGCAAACAGGGTTAAGTGACTCACCCAGCATCACGCAGCTAGGAAGTGTCTGAGGTCACATCTGAACTCAGGAAGATGAATCTATTCCTATGGCGCCACCTAGCGGTTCCAGAGTACCAGTACCCGAGTTCAAATCCTTTACCATTTCTTATGTATGTGACTTTACCCCCTGGGCCCTGGGGACCCACAGATTTAGGAGATCTTGGGGAGTGGGGCAGAAAGCTTATGGGAAGAGAGGAGGGGGAAGAGGAAAGGGAAATGGACAGCAATGGGAGAGAGGGAGGAATAAAGCAGGAGCAGGGGGAGGGACCTTCTTACCGAACACCAGCTGAGAAGCTGACCACAGGGAAGAAGAGCCCGTCCAGGTTGAAGGCCTCAAAGACGCCTTGCACAGGGCAGCCATTGATTCGGAATGAGATGGATGGGACACTCAGGTCCAGGCAACAGCTAACCACATCTTCTGCAGCCAGGAGGTGCTGCCCTGGAGAGGCCACTGATCGGGCAACCCGCCCTACAATTGGAGGTTGTGGGGGTCACAGAGGTGGCACAGGCAGCGGGCTTCCAGGATATATGGGGCTCAGAGGCTCTAGGAAATGGGACTTGGAAGTCTCTGGGGGTCTGAATTTAGAGAGATCAGATCAAGGACCCCGGAAGACAGATGTGAGAGTCAGAGACAAAGGATTCTAAGGATGAGAAGTCAAAGGCCAGGAGTCTAAGGAGGTAAGTTTCAGAAGCTGGGGATCCCCTCTAATTATGGGTCTGTGAATTAGGTTTAGAAGTCAAGGGCCAGAGTCAGAGGGTCCTTATAAGGTCTTTAGAGATTGGGATCAGAGAATATCAGTTCTAGGACATTAGGGTTCAGGGAATGGAGTTTCCTTGATATCAAGGCCACAGGAGATATGTTGGGGCTCCCCTGGGGTCAGTGTACTGGGAGGTCAGAGTACAGTACCAGACCAGAGATGCAGTCCATCAAAGCCATAGGAGTAGAGGTCATCTCCAACGCCATTGCCGCCCCAGCCTTCCCCACCCCCAGGGTAGGGGCTGTATCCCTCAGTGAGGGCCCAGCCCACCCTCAGGTGTGTGGCTTGCGCAGTCAGGAAAGGTTCCACTGAGTCCACCATGACTTCAAAGTACCACTTCCCATACTGTGTGGTCCCCTCAGCCCGGCCCACGAAGATATTGGGGCGTATGCTGGGGAGAGAGGTGTGGAAGATGAGACACAGAATGAAGGGGACCGATAGAGGCAGGAGAGATACAGAAGGAGACAGAGATAGACAATGGAGATAGGAGAGGGAGAGAGAGAGAC
>CM053596.1:17790272-17823008 GCA_028646575.1 Pseudocheirus occidentalis | reverse complement strand
AAGGAAGGAACTGAGACCCAGAGAGGTGGGTATTCAGAGATGGGAGCACCAGGGGCTCAGAGTCAGAGACACAGCGCTAGAGACACGAAGGAACACAGAGACAGACTCCAGCAGAGCCCCTCAGGGTCTGTACTGAGGGGGAGGGGAGCTCGGGAGCAAGGACAGTCAGAACTCCTCCAGGCTTCCCCAGCCAGGACTCCTCTCCACCCCTCACCCCAAGACTCTAAGTGGGTCAGAGCCAGGGATAGGAGAATGAGGCCGGTGGGGGGAAGCTAAATTAAGCCGACAGGGAAATTGGCATAAATACAGAGCTGTGGTCCCAGTCTAAGCAACCACCACGTTACCACCCTCCTTCCAGGGCGGAGGGCAGAGTACTCCTTTCCTCTCATTACCTCCCCCCCCCGCGCCCCAAATCCAGGAGGGTCAACGGGATTTTCCTCTATAAACATCTCACCTCCATGTCCTATTCCTACACAATGAAACAGGGACCCAGACACATGCAGACCAAGAGAGACAGAGACAACCATCCAGAGGAAGGCAGAAACAAGTGCCAAGATGTGACAGAGACAGACCCTCAGAGACGGAGAGTGAACCTGAGCGATAGGCCAGAGACGCAAGGAAACAGATCCTAAGGAAAACAAGAGGGGTTCACAGACAGAGACCCAAAGAAATGCGTAGTGACAGAGTAAAAGTAAATCGGTAAAAGACCTAAAGAAACTTAGAGACAGAGAACACGTAGAGACAGAGATACTCACAGTTCGGAGAAACTGGACGTCATCCTCGCCCTCCCCTCCATCCCCCATGATCCCAAGGAGCTGAGGTTAGGACTGGGGCCTGGGAGTCTGGGGGAGCTGGGCCCGGGGAGCTGGTGGTGGGGACTGAGGGGCCGGACGCTTGGAGAAGGTGGCTGGGAAGGCGAGGACAGAGATGGCACTGGAAAAAGGAGTTCGAAGGGGGCAATGGGGGTGTGTGGCTCCTAGATCCCGCCCCCTGGATCCTATTGGTTCTGAGTTTTGGAGGGGCGGAGAGAATGTATTGTCCCCACCCCTTCGCCGCATAGCCCCGCCCCTCCTCTTTCCCCTCTTGGGCTGGAACTCTGCTGAGGCCGGGAGACGAGATAGTTCTAGACAGCTGGGTACTAGGCAGCTACCCCATTGCCCAGCCCCCTCAGTTCCCCACATTTGAGGTCTTTTAAAGGAAGAAATTCCTTAAGTATCATCTAGTCTCTCTCCCCACCCTTTTCCAGTTCTAGACCCCAGTCCCCTAGAGGTACACATGTATGTTTGCATAAATTTGCGTAACACACATACGCACACACACACACACACACATATACACATTCGTCTGCATATAATTTACATGGCACTGAGCCCTTGCCCCACCCACCAGAGCCTGGACACGTGACCTGGGCTGAGCCGCTGAGTGCACAGGTGTGTATTCTAATGCACTATACTCAGTAGGTATTTCGGGTAATAGACTGGGGCAGTGAGGAGGTGTAGGAAACTTCAGTACATCACCCTGCTTGACTTCCCTTCCCCCCTCCCCCATCAGAAGGCTCAGGAAACCAGCAGTTTCCTTCCTCACTCAGCATATCTGCACCATTTCCCCAGCTGTGTCATGGGAGAGGAAAGAGGGGGAGCCCCTGGGATCTCCAAGCACTTCCAGTCATCATGTTTTACATCCATCCCTTTCATTCTTTCCTCTCTGGGGCGAGGAGGGGGCATCTCCAACTTCCCTTGAGGTCCAGGCCCATTTCGGTTCCTGCACTCCCCACTAGCCTCCTCGAGGGGGAGGGAAACAACATCTGCTTTTTCCTTGGGCACAGCTGGATTCACTATAGAGCTGGAAAAACATCTGGAAGAAGCAGGTGGTAAAGTCGATGTCTCCGCCAGAATGAGAGTCAGGGGGAAAGGGACAGACCATAAAAAGAGAATCTGAGACAGAAATAATGGGGGTTGACAGAGGGGGAAAAAAGCCAGAGATCGAGATAAGATAAATATCAAGAGAAACAGAGAGGGACCGAAATACCCAGCGAGACGGAGACAGAGACCCAGGCGGAGCTAGAGGGCCAGTTCAGGAACCTCAGAGGATCCCCCTCCCCCAGGCTACCCAGGGCTGGTCTCTCCCTGTGTCTCTTCCTCTCTTTCTGACAGGCAGTGGGGGGAAGGGGGTCAGTTCCTCTTTCACTGAGTGGAAAAAAGTCCAGGCTCCAGTAACTGAGCGGGGGCCCTGTGGGGGAGGGGCCCAGAGACAAGCAACCCAGCTTGGGCTACGGAGGAGCCTAGACCTCCTCCCCCTCCCTCCCCAGGGGGGCAACATGAACCGGAAAGAAAGCAAGAGGTGAGGGGATCCCCTGGCCCCTGCCCCTCCTTCCTTACTGACTCCCTTCCTCCTGTTCTCCAGGCCCCTCCCATTCTCTTTATATCTGTCTCTTATTGGGGGTGGGGGGATTATAGGGAGGACGGATGGGAGGGAAGTGATCTAGCTAAGGATAAGTAGAGAGTCGGAATGCTTGGAAGTTTAGGGTCTCAAATTCCTAACCTAAGGGAAAGTCGAGGATGAGAGAGCAAGAGAGGGTTAAATTGGATGCTTAAGAAAACCTCCTAGTTCTGAGATTCTCTCTTGTTAAAGTCTTTTCCATTCCTATGATTCTATGTTCTAAGGAAATATTCTAGCTCTGATACTGTCTCTGGGTTCTGACATTCTCTATTTTAAGGTCCTTCCAAAACTCTCAACTTTGACACTATATGCTTTATATTCTAAGAACATTCCAGTCTTCTCTTCCCTTAGGGAAGAAGGAACTCTTCAATCATTATTCTAGGGGGGTGGGGAGTCAATCCAAAGTGGGGTGGGAAGAAGAGACAAGAGACCTGGGTCTCCCGAAGACTCCTCTTCCTCTAGGCTACAGGCTGGGGTGCAGAATGTGTGGGCTGGCCCACTGTGATCTCGGACAAAGCGTTCTCCTTTTCTGGCCTTTAGTTTTTTCCCCCCATAAAAAGAAAGGGGATGGCTGAAATGATCACTAAGGTACCAGCTAATGCCAAAATGATGAATGTCAAGGAACCTGTGTATTCTTGTGTCTGAGTGGCCCTGCATATGTAACAATGTAATTATGTATAACTGTGTTCTTATCTCTCTGCAACTATGTTCAACATTGTAACAGTCTCCATGTGCAACTTTGTCTGTCTCTATAACATTGTAACTCATATCTTCAGTATAACTTTGTATCTCTCTATACACCAGCTGAAACTGTCATTGTAACTATCTCATGTAGAACTTTGTATCTCTGTCTCTGTAACTATGTCTAACATTGTAACACTATCTCTATATGTAACTTTGTGTCCCTAGCTCTTGCCACTGCCTATTTATATGTATAAACATGGGTCTCTCTGTGTTTATGTCTTTCTGGAACATCTGAAGAATCTGTGAGAGCCGCTAAGTGGTGCCCTGAATAGAGCACTGGCCCTGGAGTCAGGAGGACCTGAGTTCAAATTAGACCTCAGACCCTTAACACTTACTAGTCGTGTGACCTTGGGAAAGTCATTTAACCCCAATCGCCCTCCAAAAAGCAAAAAAAAAGAATCTGTGGGTCACTCTGTGTATACCTATGTGTAGCACTGTGTCACTCTGTATCTCTTGTAACACTCATTTATAACCCTCTCTCTGAGTGTAACATTGTGGTTGTGATGCCACCTGTCCCTGCTGCTGTATTGCTGTGTCTGTATGTGTGTGTGTGTGAGAGAGACAGAGAGAAACAGAGACAGAGAGAAGGAGAGAGACAGAGGAAGAGAGAGAGACAGAGAGAGAGAAAGAGAGAAAGAGAAAGAGAGAGAGGGGGGGAGGGAGAGAGAGTGGGTTTGTGTGCATGCACACACATGTACATAAGCACTTAGCTCATGCTGTATGTTTGTGATGTAATGAAAAGACTCCTAGACTTAGAAAAAAGGGGGAAAACTCAGCTTCAAGCCTCTTACCTTCTCCTTGAGCTCATCATATCTTCTCTTCAGGCTTCAGTTTCCTTGTGTGTAAAGTGAGGAATTGTAGACCAAGAAGGAACCTTAAACATTGTTTGGTTCAACTGCCCCATTTTAGAGGCGAGGAAGTTAGGTCTGAAGGAGTTAAGAAGTTGGCACAGTGTTAAACAGGTGGTAAAGAATCTGCGGTTTAAACAGCTCTTCTTACTTCGAATCTTCATCTCTTTCCACTTGATCATGCTGGTTAGCTTCATTGTAGAAGTGGGGGCTTAAAGGTGTGCATTACTTCATATATGGCCAGGCATGGTTGTTGCGTGATTTAGTTTGGTGGAATTGCTTTTTCTCTCCTCTTTCTTATCTTTGCTACAAAGGAAGATTCTGTGGGGAGGGGAATGAATGTATCCCTACAGAAACAAAAGATCCCTCTCTCTCTCCCTCCTTATCTCTCCATCTATCTCTCTATCTCTATCTGCATCTCTCTAATGAGGAGGTTAGACCTGGTGAGCTCCAAGGCAGCTTCAAGCTCTAAGTCCTTTGATTAAAATCCTACCTCCTACCAGTTATGTGAACTTAGAGAAGTCATATAACTTCTCTAGAGCTTAGTTTCCTTTCCTGTAACATGAGGATGAGATTTGTACTCTCCAGCTTCCAGAATTATTGTGGAGGAAGCACTTTATGACCCTGATGTCATTTTAGAAATGAGAGTCATTATTGTCACTCTGTGTCATTCATATCTATCTGTCTGTGTTGGTATGTTTGTCTCTCTTTGCCTGCCTCCCTCCCAGCCCACCCCCACACCTAAGGATGCCCCCAAAAGAGTCTCTACTCCTGGAAAACCACTATAGCCCAAGGGGTAAGGCAAGAGAAAAGTCTAGCATACTGGGTCTCTACGACTCCTCCCAGGGCTGGAAACTCCAGGTTGCCCTTGGAACCTCAGAAAGTATGACGCACAGAGCTTGGGCTGGCTGGGTCTCCTGACCCCTAATTTTACCAGGGCTCTCCTCTCCTCTGAGGGATATAGGCCAGGACCAGGGACAGAGAAAGACCTCCCTGGCAGCAGTGAGGGAAGGAGGAGGAAGTGGGTTTCAGAACAAGGAAAGGACTTCAGTACTTCCTCTTCCTCTGGAGGAAGTGGGGAAACCAGGCAGGGGAAGGGGAAGGAGCTGAGGTTCTGGGCCACTCCCAGGTCTTCACACCCTAGGACTTGGAGTGGGGGTAGGAGAAGCTGTGCACTGACTGGAGGCCTCAGAGACCTTGCCCAATTTGAATTCATGTGTAAGAGAAAACTTGTGAGTATTTTCTCTTCCTCTGGTTCCATCTTTCCTTTTTTTTTTTTTTTTTTTTTTTGCCTCAAGAGACCAGAATTTAAATCCTAGCTCAGCTCCATTATGACCAAAGACCTTCTCTCTCTGGGTCTCAGTTTCCCCATCTGTAAAATGACAAATTTGGTCTAGACAATTTGTTGCAGCTTTAACATTCTGTGATCGCTCTCCCTATCTCTTTTTTCATTATTTTCCTTGTGTTTCTACCTCCTCCTTTCTACATCTGTCCTCTCCTTTTCTGACCTCTCTCTAGATGTGCTCTGTCTTTCTTTTTTTGTCCTTTTCTGTCTCCCCCTTCATGTCTGGGTCTCATAAGCTCCCCTCATCCCTGGGTCCCATCCCCCCCTCCAATTCCCCAGAGGTTCCTCTGTTCCATGCTGGAAGGTTTATTTTTAACCTTTCCTTGAAGCTATCTCAGTCTGAGGGACCCAGTCCAGCTCAGAGGAGCCTGGAGTCAGTGACTGAATACTCCCTCATCCCCATTCCCCAAGTTGGCAGCCCAGATTCCTTGAATCCTGCTAAAGGGGAGACTGGCAAATGAACCATCTAGACCACCAAATCTCATGCTTTCTGAGGACTCTATTTATAATAGTTGTATGCGTGTGTGCGTGCGTGCGTGTGTGTGTGTGTGTGTGTGTGTGTGTGTGTGTGTGTGTGTGTGTGTGTGTGTGTCCTGGGTTGTGTGTGGGGGTGGAGTGCAATCTTGAGAGTCTGCCTGAAGGAAGTAATGCCTGTTTGAACCTGTGAAATGGAGGCAGGGCTTAGGAGACACCCTGAGCTCAGCCTGGAGTGATGGAGAGAGAAAGGGATGCTGCAACACGGGTTCTGCCTGCAGGAAGGATCACTTGGAATGCTTGGGAACTGTACCCAGCCGGGGGAGGGCCCGCCAGGGCCGGAGGCACATGACTTGCCCCAGCCCCCGGGAGATCAACAAGGTCATGGCCTCCATGACATTGGGACCCTTCAGCAGAGGCTGCAGCCTGGATGAATTACTGGAGAAATGCATCCATTCCTTTGGTGAGTCCTCAGCCTGCACTGCAAACAGCCCCTCCCCATAGCCCTCCCTCCCACACCTGTCCTTTACAACCAGGCCACCAGATGGTGCCACAGAGCATGGGCCCTGGAGTCAGGAAGACCTTTGTTCATGTTGTGTGTCATCCTGGGCAAATCAATTAACCTTTGTTTGCCTCAAATTTGTCATCTGTAAAATGGGGATAATAATCCCACCTTCCTCCCAGGGTTATTGTCAGCACCAATAATAATAATAATTGTAAATAATAATTGTAAAATGCTTGACTCAGTGGCTGGCACACAGTAGGCACTATAGAAATGTTAGCTTTTATTGTTAATGTTGTTGTTAATGGCCACTGTTTACTAACTGTACAACTTACCGTCTTCTGACCTCTGACTTGCCCCCTCTGATGAAAGTGTGAATTGATGGACGATTCCTCAGATTCAAAGTGAGAAACCATGTGGCTAATGGCAAGTCCAGTTCCCCTCTGAACCTTCGTGTCCCCGCTTAGACATAAAGGACGGGACTTCCCTTCCCCCATCTCAAGAAGATGCACTGTGTTCTTCTACTCTCCCCAATCCTGTCCTTCTTGCCCCTGACACAGACACGGCTGGTGGACTGTGTCGAGGGGACCACATGCTCAACATGGCCTTGACCATGCATAGCTGGGTGCTGTCCTCAGCTGACTTTGCCCAGCGCCTGCTCAGCATATATCCTCCAGGGGAGCAGGAGTGGAAGAAGTGTAAAGGGAGGTGTGGGGTGGCCACGACTGAGTTGGGGGGAGGTGGAAGCTGCCTTGGGAAGATCCTTAACAGACCTACGTATCAGGAGGCTAAAGGAGACCAACAAGAGCAGAGACGGCTGCAGATCTGTAACCTGGTCAGGTGAAGACCCCTTCTTTCCTGTACCCCAGGACTCAGGCAGACTCTTACCACTGGATATAACCCCAATCACAGACTCCCCCAACATGCCTTAGCACAGAGCCTGCTTCACTAGACATAGCTCTAACCTTCCCCCAAGAGGCAGCCTACAGGACTGTTAGCTGTCAGAGACACCTCCCCCACCCCAAGATTCTCCAACTTTAAGCATCTGGCCCTTACTTTCCTCACCTGTCAAATAAATGTGAACAGACTAAATGAGCCTTCTAGGCAGCAGGAAATCCTCTAACCCACATTGCCAGCTCCCAGAAATGCCCTCTGCCTCCCTCCCAGAGATTCCCCCATATTTGACCTTCTCCTCTTACCCTCTTCCTCAGGTATTGGATGGGCCAATACCCTGAAGCCCTGCACCTGGAACCCCACCTTGATGAAATCATCAGCAGTTTCTGGGAATTGGTGGAGCAAGAGGGCAATGCCGCCCAGAGATGCCTGGGGACCCCCACTGGGAGGTGAGGGATTTGTCATTGTCTATTCTTTCCTTCTGGTGCCCCAGCCCCTATCTGCAGTGCCCCCTCCCCCTCTTTTTTTGGTTGTTGCCCCTTTATGTCCCTTCTCTCTGAATCATCTACCCCTTTTGCCTCCTCAGCCTGAGCCCCCCAGAGGGACCCCTCCCCACACCCACCAGCCCAGGGCTGGGGAAGAAACGCAAGGTATCACTTATCTTTGACCACCTGCAGACAGGGGAGCTAGCAGAACACCTCACGGACCTAGAGTTCAGGGCTTTCCAGGCCATCACGGTGAGGTCCTATGGATGGATGACTGTTGGGAAGACGGAGAGAGGAGGAAAGGGACCCTTGACCTGCTCACATGGACCTTGAGAAAACCTATTATAGAACAAAGACAGAGGGGTCCTGAAGTCAGAGTTGGACGCCCTGGATGCTTTCATCCTGAAACAGAGCTTCGAGGGAGGGAGCAGGGAAGTTAGCTAGTGGTCAGGGCTGGGGACAAGAAACGTGGGCTTCCAGTAGTCAGACCTGGGTGGACCCAGGATTCAGGTTCTAAGGAGGAACTAGGGGCAGAAGCAGAAGGGAGCAGGTTTAACAAAATTCTAAAAGGTAAGAACTAGGTCCCTTTGTATCCAAACATTTATTGAATGAAGAAATGATTTGGATACTTGAGACCTAAGACTTGACTGAGAGGGAGGTAGAGACTTGGGGTGGGGGCAGGTGATTAGATCTTGAGCTAGGCCTATCAGAGAAGATATGGGAGCCAGGTGCTTTGCCTCCTGGAAATGAGGGACCGTGAGAGGGTCAGAAATTTGGTCCAGACATCATAGAAAAAGGCCTAGATGAAAGCTTGTGTCTGAGACCCAGCAGGAATGAGAGACAGTAAGCTCCAGTGGTCAGGGCTTGGGACCCAAGACAGCTCTGGTGACTTGGATTCTTATACCTCGAGACCTAGCTATGGAGGTCCTTGGGGGATTAGGGTTGGGGAGAAGGGTAGTAGTTATTATGCTTATGATACTCAGGTCCTGAGACAGGACTGTGAAGAGGGGCTGATAGATGTCCTCCTCCCCTACTTTCAAGCCCTTGGGGCAGCTCTGTGCATGTGGCTGAGGCTGAGGACAATACTGAGCATCTCTCCCCTCTCCACAGCCTCAGGACCTGCGAGGCTATGTCCTCCACGGCTCTGTCCAAGGCTGCCCGGCCCTGGAGGGCTCGGTGGGACTCACAAACAGCGTGTCCAGATGGGTACAGGTTATGGTCCTGAGCCGGCCCAGCCCATCTCAGAGAGGTCAGGTGCTGGACAAGTTCATCCATGTGGCCCAGGTGAGGCCAGGGTCCCCAGTCACCCTAGAGTGTTTCATGGCTCCTATCCTCCAAAGAAGCAGCAGCTCAGGGCCCAGCTCTGTGTCCCTGAGGCTTTGGGCCGAGAGCCAGGTGTTGGGGCCAATCCTCAGATGCCTGAATCTGGGTGCTTTGGACTTTCTGCTGCCCCCACCCCCTCCTAACTTTATGACGAGTGTCCAGAGAATCATAGACGTAAAGCTGGAGGGGGGTGGGAGATCCGGTCTAGTCTAATTCCCTCATTTTACAAATGAGGCCAAGAGAGAGCAAGTCTGGACAAAGTCACAGGGGTGACTGTCACACTTGATCGTGTAAATGACCCAGAGGCTGGACTATTCTGTTGTTCAGTCCCATTCAACTCTATGTGACCCCCTGGACACTGTCTATGGAGTTTTCTTGGCAAAGATACTGGAAGGGTTTGCCATTTCCTTATCTAGCTCATTTAACCAGTGAGGAAACTGAGGCAAACAGGGTGAAGTGACTTGGCCAGGGTCATACAACTAGTATCTGAGGTTGGATTTGATTCACTTCTTTTCAAATCTAGTATACTTCCCACTGTAGGGAGAGGGGCAGACTAGATTTCTCCCCCCACACACACACATACACACACCTGTGTGACTCCCACAAACACCTGCCTGGCTCCCCCATCACGTCTATACACGGGGACCTGACTCTTCCCCCACCCCTAGTTGGTGCCCATCTAGGTGACACATTTCCTCCTTCCTTCAGAGGCTTCGGCAGCTGCAGAATTTTAACACACTCATGGCGGTGACTGGAGGCCTGTGTCACAGCGCCATCTCCCGGCTCAAGGATTCCCACTCACACCTGAGCCCTGACAGCACCAAGGTGAGCCAGCCAGACCCATTCCCAGTACTGCTCTTTGCTCCCTAGGTACAGAATTCTGACCTTGTGGGCCCCTGGCCTCCCTAATTTGTTCCACAAGGAGTTCCTCTCTCCATCCTTTTTTTGTTTCCCAACTGCTCTTAATTCACTGAGCAATTTGGCCTGGCTCTTTTCCCTATCCTGGCCTCAGGTTCCCCCTTAGTAAAAGGATGTGGGCAGTCCCTGAGGGTCCTTCCTGGGTGTTAGAACCAGGGGATTGGATTGTTCTGGCTCTGACCTCTCTTCTATCCCTGCCACGCCATCTTGTTTGTCCGATTTCCTTCTCTGTGTTTCTTTCTCCTCCGACGTTTCAGACCCTGCTGGAGCTGACAGAGCTCCTTAGCTCCCACAACAATTATGCTCTCTACCGCCGGGCCTGGGCTGGCTGCTCAGGCTTCCGCCTGCCCATCCTAGGCGTCCACCTGAAGGACCTCGTCTCGTTGCACCAGGCGATGCCTGATCGCCTGCCAGATGGGCAGCTTCACGTGGCCAAGCTTAACAGCCTCTACCTTCGGCTGCAAGAGCTGAGGGCTCTCCAGGCCCAGAGGCCACCTGGCAGTGCCAGCGAGGACCTGCTGCATCTGCTTACGGTGCAAACTGGGGTGGCAGATCTTCAGGCCCCTTCCCTTTCTTCACCTCAGTTTCTCTGCTAGTAAAAAGGAGGGAGGGAGATTAACTCTCTTACCTTCTATGCAAATGGTCTTGTCTGTATGGTCAGCACTAGCACAAGAAAACTATGTTAAAAAGGGGGGGGAGGGTAATGCTGGAGGTACAGTGCAATGGGGAAAAACCCCTGGGCCAGTTGGTTAACATTAGCTCTGTCACACTACCTTGGGCAAATCCCTTCCTCTCCATGGAAGTCAGTCTCTTCTAGCACTGAGTCAATCTCAAGGAGACACGGGGCCAGGGACGGGGGGGGGGGGGGGGAGCCGGGGGGATGGCTAGGAAGGGAGGTGGGCAGAGTAGGGTCTGAGGAAGCAGGGATGGGGGACCTGAGGGGCTGTTATAGGTGGAAGGGCACACTCTATGATGCCCTGCCTTCTATCTTTCAGCTGTCCCTGGATCTCTTTTACACAGAAGATGAGATTTATGAACTTTCCTATGCCCGGGAACCCCGATGCCCCAAGACTCTGGTGAGAACCTCACCCCATACACATACACACACACACACACACACACGCATCCTAAACCTCTGAAATTTAAACCCTCTGTCTCTGCCTTCCAGGCTAATGTCTCCTTCTTTGTCCCTCTCTGCAGCCCCCCTCCCCTTTCAAAGCATCCCTTGTAGTGGAGTGGGCTCCTGGAGTAGCCCCCAAGCCCGACAGGACCACCCTGAGCCGACATGTGGAACAGTTGGTAGAGGTAAGAGGAGGCTTGTGTGTGTGAGGTAACAAAGGTGATGCATTCAGGTTGACAACCTGGGTCCTTTCCTTCCAGTCTATTTTCAAAAACTATGACCCAGAAGGCCGGGGCAGCATCTCTCAGGAAGACTTTGAACGTCTGTCCAGCAGTTTTCCCTTTGCCTGCCATGGCCTCCACCCACCCCCTCGACAAGGGTGAGGGGCACAGACTGGGGTCCCTGAAATGGGGCAGGGCTGAGGGGATTGCTGCAGTCCTGGGTCCTTAGGAGGTAGTAAGGATTGGGGACCCCAACTACAAGGGACCCTCACTCTATGTCCTTGACATCTAGGTCCAGGGGAAAGGGGTAGGAGCTGGAACCTGGAGTTCTTTGTTTCAGACCCTTTTTATCTTGACTTGCCCAGCGATGGTCCCTTCAGCCAGGAGGAGCTGACGGCCTACCTGCTTCGGGCCAGTGCCATCTGTGCCAAGCTGGGTCTGTCATTTCTACACCCTTTCCATGAGGCCACTTTCAAGAAGCCCACATTCTGTGGCAGCTGCAGTGGTTTTGTAAGCATCTCTGCCCCCCTCCCCTTGGTGCCTCACCCCCTAACCTACTTCTCCTCTCTGAGGCCCAAGGTGTCCAGTTTCTTCCACTCAGCACCCTCTGGGGACCCCAGGTATCCCTCTTCCCTCCCCCTGGCCTCCAGCCCTAATTACTAGCTTGCTTGACAAACCCCTCATTCCAAGCTTGTTTGCCCATGTGGAAATGAGTAGGTTTGATCAGATGCTCTTTAGGAATGCCTCAGGTCCAAGACTTGAGTCACCCTGCCCCAAATCTTCTCCAGGGCCTGTGTCCAAGTCCAAGGTCCAGGATTCACTGCCACTGCCCCCTTAATGGGGGACCTGGCTTAACACTCTCCCTGCCTAGAACAGCCGGGATAAAACTTAAAGGCCCGTAGCTTTTATTGGTTAAAATTTTTCAATGACATGCCAGAGGCATAGAAGGACACCCTTGGAGCCAGAAAGATTGGAGTTAAAAGCCTGCTTCTGATACTTGCTGGCTGAGTGACCTTGGGCCTGTTACCAACCTGTCAGTGTTCTAGACAATGCTCTAACCAGACTCCAATAAGACACTCAGTAGGTGTCAATCTGCCTTGGTGGAGGGAGCTCCATAGAGAAATGAAATCACAGGGCAGGGTCTTATTCCTTATAAGGCACAAGACTGGGGGCAAGAGGCAGGGAGTTAAAAAAACAAAACAGCCCCCTCTCCAGGCCTTACCCCCACCCCAATTTGCTTTCTCCTCAGCTCTGGGGAGTCACCAAGCAGGGATACCGCTGCCGGGGTGAGTAATGGGGGGGCGGGGAGGAAGAGGGACACTTTTGGGACCTCACCTTCACTGACCAGCCCCCCTCCACCAGACTGTGGACTCTGCTGTCACCGCCACTGCAAGGACAGAGTGGAGGTCGAGTGCAGGAAGAAGGTGGGAGTCAGCTCTCCTGGGCTCCCTCCACCGCAGGAAGTCCCCTTGACTGGTGAGGCCCCCTTTGAGGGGACCCTGGCTCCCAGAGCATAGACCCTTGGACCCTAGAACTGGAGGATGGCAGGGAGGGATGGCAAGACTCCACTTTTCCTCTTTTCAGGTTCTGAAGAGAGGTCCCCTTACACATCACCTTTTGGGACCCAAAAGAGAACCCACCTGTGCCATGCCTGGACCCAAACTGAGTCTCCCCTGGTTGGGTCTACCTCAGATTAGGCCCCTACCTCTGTGCTGTAGGAGACACAGCTGGCAAGAAGGCAAGGAAGACAGGGGTAGGGGGAGGGGAGGAAGATTCCAGACAGTGCATCCTTAACCACAGTGCCTCTGCCCTCAGGGCCTTCCACGTGCCCACAGGATCACAGATTGCCATCACTGGAGAATTCTAATATGGAGCTGGGTGGTGCTCATTCAAAGCCAAAGCCAGTGACTTTGGAGACCCCTACTCCCGAAACCTCATCTCCCAAATTTCCAGCCTTGCCCTCCCCCTGCCCCATCCTGCTCCAGTCACAGGCAAAAACATGGAACACAGATATTGTAAATTAAATCTATTTTTCCAGAGAGTTTGGCTTTGGTGGGAATGGGTATTGGGGGGAGCTGAATGGGTATTGGGGGGAGCTGAATGCCTTCAGGCCCCCACCCCAGTGACAGAGGGCTCCAGATGGGCCCCAGAATGGGCGGTAGCATTCTGTTCACCGTCTCTTCTTTTTTCGTCCCCAGTGCTCCCTCCGGCTCTGCCAGCTGGGCATAGGGGCCTCCAGCTCATTGGGCCGGCCCCCTCTGTCGGGGACTGGGCCCATTAGCACCTTGTTGATGGGGCAGCAGGTGACGAGACGGGCAGCCCGACCTGAGGCTGGGACTAGTCGGGAGAAGTCAGCCCGTGAAGCTAAGACATGGGCAAGAGAGATTTCAGACTCAGGGCCCAACCTCTGACGTAGGGGCTTCAAGACGTTTGTCATGGCAGTACCTTGGGTCTGGGGAGAAGACAAGATGGGCTGGAAGAGCAACTCTAATGACCCCAAACCTTGACAACAAATCTTCACCAGCTCAGATGCTGCTCACTCTATGGCATTCTGAACTTCAGTTTGCCCATATGTAAAATGCCAGGGAGGGAGCCGGACGAGCTCTAAGGTCCCTTCCAGTCCTTCCATTCTCAGAATCTAAGAATCTAAGACTGTTTCAGTACAAGCCCTGAGAGTGCTGAACAAATGGTTCCTCCTTCTGTCCTCACTGCTACCCACCTGGGCCCGCTCTGTCCAGTGGAAGGCAGATGCTGTGAGATCCAGCCTGGTCAGCATGAGACGTCGGCGGTAGCAATACTGATCCCGCAGGCAGCTGGAGAGGTCACTCAGGGCCTCCTGGGTCAGGGAACTGGCCGGTTACCCCTTACCTCCCCAAGCCCCTGTGCCCAGATCTACAACCTTCCCTTTTGTCTCCCTCATCCCAGAAAGGGTAGTGTGGGGTGGGGAGCAGACAGGGAATCTCTCATACCCATCGGGGAGCATCCAGAGGCTGAGTTAGCAGGGGATCCAGGTGTCCAGTGGGCAGTGAGGGAAGCAAATCTGAGATCTAGAAGGAAGGGAAGGGAAGTTTGTGGGTGGGAAACGAAAAATCTAAAGGATTCTGCCATGCTCTCTCTTTCTTATGACATTTCCTCTGTGCCTGCTCTAATACTGGTACTGAAGAAGGGAAAACGAAGGAGAAAGCTGGACCCCAGCTGTAGATGGCAGAATTTGGAGATGGCTAGAGATAGAATATAGTTTATCCTTGCTCAGTCCTACCTGGGAAATGAGGGGTGGGGATGGGGGTGAGCAGAGAGGAACCGATAATTTACAAAGTGGGTGTGGCATGTACAGATGCATGTTAGCGGTGAGCTGTCTAGAAGGGGGGAGGGCTGTGAAAACTGAGCAGGAAAGGAGACTGGAGGGGCAGAGAGGTGGGAGAAGAGAGAACATTAGCCACTGAAACTTCATCTCAAGTCTGGAAGCTTTCAGAAGGTGCCCATGAGGCGAGAGCCCCTCACCTTTGCATGGATGTCTCTCAGCAACTGGCTGGCTGGGGTTCCTGGCTCCGGCTGGGGCATCCCCAGAGCCTGGAGAGTCAGGGTCAGCTCTCCTTGGGCTTTCTCCTGTGTCTCAGCATGGGAGGGGTCATCTGGGCTTCGGAGACTCAGGAGGCGAGCTGCTTGGAGCTCTGAACAGAGGAAGCCTGAGAAGGGAACAGAGGGAAGGATGGCCAGTCCTAGGAATGCCAGGGAAGGAGTTGGAAGAGAAAGGGATAGTCTCCTCTTCCCTCTGGCCCCGTCCTTGAGTTACAGCCCTAACCCCTCAATTCTTAGCCTCGGTAGTCTAACATCCCCTGCCTCCTCTGCAGAGACTACCAGAGGACTCCCTCCCCTCTCAAGGCCCTGGCCCCTGCTGGCGTCTGCCGCCCGCCCCTCTCCATGCCGACCCCACCTCTGCGCTTGAACACCCCCCCAGTCTCCTGGAAGCCCGCCCGACACCCCCCCCCCCCAGTCCCTCACGAAGCAGGCGTAGGCGGCTGCCGGGGGTCCCAAGCCGAGCCGTCGGGTTCCCCGTAGTGAGGATCCGGTCCGGGCAGTGCAGCTCCCGTAGCAGGCCGCTCAGCTCCAGAAGGAAGCAGTCCTCTGTTTCGGGACCTGCCGCGGAGGGGACACTAGGCCCTGGGCCGGGACACGCCCCCACGCGTCTAGGGGCGGTCCCCTCCCGGCCAGCCCAGCCCCTCCGGCTTCGCTCACCTTCCCCGTCTGGGTCGGCGGGGCTCAGGACCGCCCCTTCCTCCAAGGCCCCCAGCGCGCCGAGCTCTGCAGCCAGGCGTGCACACAGGGCTCGGAAGTGGGAGCACGATGCTCCGCGGGCCGCGGCTTCGGCTAGCCTCGCGCACGCCTCCGCCTCCGCCTCCGCCCTGGGCTCCTTCCCCGGGGATCCGGCCTCGCACCTGCCCCGGGGAAGAGGCGGAAAAGTCAGGCGGGGCCGGCGCCGGCCGGTGCCCCAGGCTGCCCGTGCCCACCGGAGCGCGCCAATGCCCAGCCACTACCCGAGGGCTAGCACGGCCCGCGCTAGCCAGGCCACCTCCTCCAGGCTCCCCGCCAGCGACCCCTCTTCCGACGCCGCCATCCCCCAGGCTGCCTGCCCCGGCCAGGGCCCTCCCTCCCGGAGAAGCCACTTTTGAACGGTTGGCCCCGCCCTCGGGCCGCCGGCTGCTGCGGCGTAGGAGGCTCCCAGCTGGGGGGCGGGGCGGGCCTCTTTATTGGCCCGCCCCGCCCGGGGGAGTCGGCAGGTTCAAGGCCGAGCAGGGGTTCGTTCCCATAGCAGCCGGAACCCAGGCGAGGGAGCGCTCGTGACGGGTGGAAGAGCCCAGCCCCAGTCGTAGTGACGTGTGTATGTGTTTGTGTGCGTGTATGTGTGCGCGCGCCCGTCTCCTGGTTCTCCAGAGTCCATTCCCAATCCTATGGATCTGGACAGGCGGAAATAAAGAGGAAAAAGCATTACATCTGGAGTCCGAGGCCTGGGTTCGAATTCTGGCAATAATGACTAGCATTTGCACCGAATTTGACAAATATTCTTACGAATGATAGCTAGCATTTATGTAGCGCTTTAATGCGGTATCTTATCCAACATTCCTGAGGGAGATGCTATTGTTATAACAGCCGTTTCACAGACGGGCAGGCAAACAGACTGAGAGGTTGAGGGCCTCGCCCGAAGTCACATAACTAGTTAGCATCTGAAGCTAGAATTGAACTCCACTCTTATTCACTGTGACCGATAGCTCCCCTATTCTTACCTCCTACCTGTGTGACCTTGGACAGATGAAACTTTTCCTCTGGTCCTCAGTTTCTCCCTCTGTAAAAAGTGGCCTATGAAGCCTCTTGCAGCTCTTGATTCATGACCCTCTCTCCCAGCCCTGGAATTTCTCTCAACTGTCCTTTGGCCTTCTTGAATTAGGGCTGACTCCCAGTGTGGACTCTCCTCCCCTCGCCCCATTTTAGGCTATTCCAGGGTGTTCCCGTAGCCAGATCAAGACCTCACTTATCTTTTGGTAGGGCTATCCTACTAAGCAATTAAAAAAAAAAAGGCAAAGCCAGGCTGCAAGTGAATTAGCAACAAACTCATTTTAAAGCCATTATCATGGATGTCCCTCAGATTTTCTTCAATTCCTGGGAGGTGGGGGTGGGAAGCTGAGGTTAGGGGAGAAGGTACACACAATAATACCCTCCACTTGCTCCACAGCTTTGTCCCACATAAAAGGTACACTATTAAGGTGACTAATGAGACAAGAGAGGCCCAGGCTTGGCTCCCCCATTCCTGGTGCAGAGAGATAGAAGTAGGGAAGGGCCCTGGCTTGGACAGAGAATAGAATTTTGACCCATTATTGGGGTTGGAAGTCTGCTTAAGCCTGGAGGGGGTGGGAGGGTCATGGATGACAGGTAGGTTAAGGCAGGGAACTGAGACCTAGGGAACTCCAGGGCAAAGAGAGGGTCTCACCTGTCCTCACAAGTAGATCCCAAAACACCCTACAGCACTGGCTCCCTCTTCTTTCCCTGCCTCCCCCCCCTTTAAAAACGAGGTAGGTGAAGTCTAGAAATTTCCCCCTCTCCACAGCAAGAGAAGAGCTAGGCACAGAGAGGGAAAAAGGTGGTGGGGAGAGGTGGGACTCAGGTGTCCCTGTTTCCCGGGCTCTCCCTCCCTTCTTCCTCCCTCCCAAAGGACCCAAAGAGGAGTCAGATCCACAGATACTCTGGACCAATCAGGGAAGGATAGATCATTAAAGTATCTGCAAAGGTGCTGAGATGGGGCAGGGCCAAGGTATGAGCCCAGATTTTGGGAGGGATGGAAGGAGCTAGAGAGGCCAGAAAGCTTCTCCTCCACCCCTCTCCACCCAGGTGGTTGCAGCAATAAGGTCCCCGGGGTTGAGAGGGGGAGAGCCGTGGCTCTTGGGTTGGGAGGGCCTTCCCAACCCTGACTGGAACACAGTCTCACTCCCTTTAGTGCCTGGACCTTGGGAGGCTCTGGAATCCAGAAGAGTAGAGGGAAAGAGGGGAGGGAGAGACTTAAGTCTTGACGTTCCAGTAGATGCCCCTCCCCTTCCTTTGCTGTTTATGGAGGTGCCACAGTCTGGGGGTCAGATGGAGTTCTTCAGTTCAGAGGAGTAGGGCCTTCAGAACAGAGGGGATGTCCCCAGAGGTGGGGGAGGAGGCGCTAGGTGGGCAGCAGCAAGTTATCACGGTCCCCATAGTCGACTGAACTTTCAGGGAGGGAAGACCAGAGTACCGGGGTAGGACAAGATGCCTCCCGGAGGATCGAGGGAGCAAGGGAGACACGAGCTGCTGAGGGGAGACTGGAACGGTCAACGGTGTTATCCCAGTGGCTGGAGGCCAGGCGGGATTCGAACTCTGGCTTCCCAGGGCTGGCCTTCGCAGCTGTATGTCTGGGCTCTGGTGCTCCCTGCTCTGGGTGCCGCTAGCCGGGCTCGAACGGGAGAGCACCGCAGGTTGTGGGCCGCCACATTGCGGCCCAAAGCCTCACTCACCGGGCGGCCTCGTGGTGGCCCCCACAGCCGGGACAGCCACAGCGTACCGCGGCCCAGTGGCAGGCGTGCAAGGGCGGGTAGCAGCAAAGGCAGGGCACCGCGAGGGAGAGCGCAGCCAGGGCCGCCCAGCGCGCAGCTGGGCGCGGGTGGCCCGGCTCACAGGCACACGGGTCCGAGAAATCCCCCTCGGCGTCCGACAGGCAGTGGTAAAGAAGGCTCTCTGCGCACCAGAGGCAGCTGAGGCGGCGCACCAGGCGGCCCCCTGGGTCCGGGGCCTCTGGGCAGTGTCGCCCTCGCCCATCTGAGCCCCGGCGAAACAGGACGCGGCAGTGCACGCAGCGCGCCGCATCTGTGGCAGACGCCTCTTCCACGAAGCCCGTCGTAACGCGACAAGACGGTGAACCCTTGGCCAGGAGCTGGGCGGGAGCGGGAGTTGGGGGAGGCGGGGGTAGGGACACCGGGGTCCTTGGCACTGTGGGGCTTGCGGCCTGGCGGGGGGGCGACGTGCTGCTGGCTTTGTCGAAGCGCATCACACAGGACACGGCCAGGGGAACAGGGGGCGGGCCGGCTCTCCGATAGTCTTCATAGCCACGGCCCACCCAGCCTGGTATGGTTCCAGGGGCCTCTGGCCTGACTGGAAAGGGCTGAAGTTGCTGGAGTTGAGGGGGACTCTGGAGCATGGGAAGGAGAAAATGAGGAAAGAAAGTGGTTAGCAGATAAGAAAAGAAAGAGAAGGTGCTCCTTCAGGCCAAGCATTTCATCCCCTGAACACTCAGGAAGTCCCCTGAGTCCTTGGAGACCCAGCCTTGGTGCCAAGTGCAGCCATCCCCCTGCACCCTCCCCCTCTGTGGACAGCCTGCTCCCCTCTGTCCCCTCCCACCCTATGCCCTGGGCAAATTGAAGGCTGGGGCAGTCCCACCTGTCTGTGGGAAGGCCGGCATAGGGAGGCCATGACTGGGCCCAAACCAGACGACTTGCTAGTGACTATAGCTGGATCTGGGGGCCTAGCCTCTTGTTGGATGGAGCTGGAAGAAGAAGACTGGCTGTCTCGATGTGCCTGGAGAAGTATAAGGTAAGCAGTGGGGCAGATGTCTTCAGTGTTGGTCCACCCCAGCATTCCCCTTATTCAAACCCTTTCTACCACCTCCCCAGGAAGGGTCCCATCCCTCCCAACCCCTTGCCCAAGCTCCAGATTCCCCTACTCATACAGACTAGCTCTGACCATACCCTCCTCTGCTTGAGAAACCTCCAGAGCCCATGGGATTCAGGCCAGAGCTCTTTTTGGTGTCATCTCCACCCTCCATGCTGATTCCTTTGTCTGTCCCCAGCACTCAGTCTCCTTCTGTTCTCCAGGACCCTCAAAAGCTCTTCCCCCAACCACAGAATGGCATGGGTGTATGTGTGTGTGTGTGTGTGTGTGTGTGTGTGATGACTCCCAGGCCTGCATACAGGGCCTCTGCTCCCATACCTCCTTAGAGTTAGCATCTCAGAGCCAGACAGGACTCCAGGGATCTTCGAGGCCATATTTAGTTCAATTCCTTTGTTTTACTGAGGCCCATGGAATTGAATTTTTATTTATTTATTTTAATTGTAAATTTTTATTTAATTTATTTTAAATTCATTGAATGACTTGTCCATGATCAGAGAGCTACTGAATATCAGAGGTGAGATCTGAATGCAGGACTTCAGACTCCAAGTCTGCAACATGAACCATAATGCTGCCTCTCAACCCTCTCCCTTAAAGATGAGGTTTTTTTCCTGAGACCCAGAGAGTTACTGCTGGCCTCAGATCACACAAGTAGTAAGCAGAAGAGTGGTTTTGAAGCAATCTCCTCTTTTAATCTCTGCTTGGATACTTCCAGTGATGGGGAGCATATTACTTTATGTGGGATCCCCCTTCCATGGTTGAGTTGAATGATTCTGTTTTTTATCTCCCACTATAAGGCTGAGAGTGCCCCATTCTGTCAGTCTTGGACCACCAGGAGGGTTCAGAGCTGGAAATCCTAAGAGCTGACGTTCCTAAACAACTTTGTACATATTTATCGTTCAGTTCTCACAACAACTCTATGAGTGAGTGGTTCTTGTTTGAATTTTACAGATGGGGAAACTGAGGCTTGGGGAGTTAGTTATATGACTTGTCCAGGCTCTTGGCATCTGAAGCAGGATTTAAACCTTGCTTTTCCTTGGTCTGAGTCCAGCCTGTTGCCTCTCAAAGAATCCTGAAGACCATTCTTGTCTATCTCCTCTGATTTTACAGATAAAGAAAGGGAAACCCAGAGGGAAGGAATAGGGTCATACAAATAGCAGGCTGGAGGAGGGCGTTGAACCTGGGGTCAAATACCACCTTGGGCACTTAGCAGTTGAAGCACCTTCAGCAGGTTACTTCACCCTCAGCCTCCCCTGCATTGGTTAGGGGCATACCCTACACCAGACAATCCTGGGCTAAGCACTGGGGGATAAAAGGAAGGGCCAAACCTCTCTCAACTGTAGTCTCCTTCATACAAGGAGGGTGTGAACTTGATGACCTCCAAATCCCTTTCTGCTGTAAAACGCCAAATAATGGTAGCCAGCATTGGCAATAACTCTGTGTGGTAGATGCTATAATTCTACTTACTTTACAACTGGGGAAATTGAGGGAGACACAGGGTGTGTGACTTGCCCAGCCAAGATTTGAACTCAGGGCTTCCTGACTCTAGGCCCAGTCGTATCTGCTGCGTCCCCTTGGGGCCTCTGATGGTATAGTTCACTCTCAGATTGGTGGTGGCAAGGCCAAGGTTCAGATATATGTCTTCTGACTCCATAATGATTTTTTTCTCCCTTCTCCTCTATCCCGCCCCCATCCCATCCCTCCTGCCCCACCGTTGGTCCTAGTTCTCCCCCAACAGAACAGTTACTCACCTTGCGGGTGCAGAGGACATCTGGGGGCTCCTGGGAGGTGTTGGAAGAAGAGGAAGAGGGTGAGGAGAGAGAGCCTGCCGTGGGAGAAAAGAGTATGAGACTGGGCGGGGGGGAGGGTCCTAACCCTTGCCTTCAATCCCATGGTAGGATCATAGTACTGGGAGCGGGAAGGGGTCTGAGACTGCCAGATCCAACCCTTTTGTACAAATGGGCAAATTTGGAAAGGGGAACTGGCCATTTCAGAACTCTCCAAGTGGATCTTAGGTGGATGAAAATCCTGCCTCTGTTGGGGGTTAGACAATAAGCAGGGTGGGGAGGGGGGAATGGGCCCTGTTTGTAAACTTTAGTAGGAGAAGGAATCCTCAGCACCAAGCACACACTTGTGCAGCTGAGGGGAAAGCCCTCCCCCCTAAAAAGGAAAGACAAATCAGGGATTTGGTTTCTCTTCAGAATGGCCAGGCAAGCACTCAGGCAGCTAGAGTCCTCATCTGGGCCTGGGGAGGAGTTTCTTTTATTGGTCCAGGCCCTCCAGCCCCTGGGACTCCCCTAGATGGGGCTTTCTGTCTCTGGTGCCCCTGCCCCCCATACATCTGACTCTTTTCTTCTAGCACCTCTCTCTCCTCCCCTTCCCCCCCCCCCCCCCCCCATCTACCTTGGACCAGCTCTGCCAGAGCAGTCTGCATGCTTCTCTGGAAAGTGTCAGTCTCTGCAGGCTCTGGAAAGTCAGGCCAAACTTGTGGTCATCCAGTTGCCAGTGGTGGAAGATGGGGCTCGCTTTGGTGTACACCAGGCCCGGATTCAATGTGCACTTCAGAGTCGTCTGCCATAGGATGTAGAGGGGCAGTGGGGGCCCCCAGGGAAGAGGAGGGGTCATGGTCCCCACCCCACCTCGAGCTGACCTCTGACCCTGGTAGGCCTTTATTCCTCTGACCAGTCTCCCACCCCCGTGGAACAATCTAAGTATGCTTCCATCTAGCATTTTGCATTTTGGGGGTCCAAACCTGTGATTTTATTGGTATAAGGTGCTCCCAGTGAGAAAACTCTTTCTAGCAATGCAGATCAGCACCAGCTGTACCTTATAGTCTTAAGGAATTGCCGGGGTAAAATGACTTGCCCAGGATCACACAGCTAGGATTAGCCAAAGGTGGAACTCCATCTCAGGCCTTCTTGACTGAGGACGTCTCTTTAGCCATTAGATCATACTGCTTCTAAATATATTCTCCCCAAAGAGGTATTTCAAAAACACTCTTATGGACCATCAACCATCTATTCCAACATTTCTGACACACCCCCATACAATACTCTAAATCCCCATGTGCCCTCCAAAGATATACATGAAAAGGCCCACATTACCTGGAACATACCTTGAGATAATCAAATATCCCAAACACATCACATCTTCATTCCAGCTTCGGGACACACTCAATTCACTGTACCATCCAAGACTCCACAATCTAGTCACCCACCCTCAGTCCCCAGTCCATATGCCTTTGTCAAGACACCTTCCTGGCGCGATTTCCCAGGGAGGTTGCTCACGCTCTGCTCCGAGGCATTCCCACCAGATAAGGTACTGGCTCCAGTGGGCCCAGCATATGCCCACCTAGCTCAGATGACCCCCCCCCCCTCCCCAGTGGTAGCCAGTCCCCACTGGATGCATCACTACCGATCGAACCAGAACCATGTATCTATGGTGAGGGGTTCAGAATGTGCATTTCCCCAATCCTGCCTGGTCCTGCTAGCTGCTGTCTTATCTGTCTCTCCCCTTTTGTATATAACTCAAGAAGGCTGCCTACAAGATGCTTCCACTTCCTTTCCTCTCAGTTCCTTCTTAACTCTCTATGGTCTGGCTTCCAGTTTCCTCATACAACCAAAACTTCCCCCCTCACTCAAAGTTAGTGATGATCTGTTAGGTGCCAAATGACAAAACTCTTTTTTCAGCCATCATGCTTATCCTTTTTGCAGTCCTTGACCCAGTTCAGCACCCTTTTCTTCTTGAGGGAGCTCTCCTCTTCTCCCTTCTCCTTCTCTATGGGTTTTCAGGACATTGCTCTCTCCTGGTTCTTCTCCTAGCCATCTGACCACGTCTCAGCCTCCTTTGCTGACTCTTCATCCAGGTCAAGCCCACTAACCATCCTTGCCACCCCAGGGCTCAATCTTTAGGCTCTTTCCACTTGATGATCTCATAGCTTGGATGGATTCAGTCATCAGCATGCTGATCATTCTCAACTCTATCTACCTAGCCCTAACTTTTCTGCTGTCTTTCAGTCTTCAACCCCCTGGTGCCTACTGGGCATCTCAAGTTGGATGTCCTATAGACCAGGGCTTCTTAAACTTTTTCCACTTGTAACCCCTTCAGAGTGTCTTAAACTCAGCACATCCAAAACAAATCATCTTTTAACCCACCCCATCTTCTTCCTTGTTACTTTTGAGGGTGATCAGATTTACAACCTAGGGGTCACCCTTGGTTCTTCCACATCTCTTCCTCTATATTGAAGCTGCTAGACACTCTCAGTACTATTGTCACAGCACCTTTTTTATGTATCTCTTTCTTCCAATACTACTACTAACCTGGTACAGGCCCTCATCACTTCATGCCTGAACAAAATTGCTTGCTGGTCGTTGATATCCTTGCCATGGGTCTATCTCCCCTCTAACCCATCCTCCAATTAGCTGCCAAAGAACAGGTCTGACCATGCCCCACTCCCTTCAATAAACTCCAGGAGGTCCCAATCACCTCTGGGATCAAATATAAAATTCTCCATTTGACTTTTGACTTTATAACCTGTCCCCCTTCCAGTCTTTTTACATCTTATTCCCCACTGAGTACTCTGATCCAGAGTTGTCTTTAAACAAGATATTCCACACATTTTCATTGGCAGAACCCCAAGCTTGGAATTTTCTATCTCCTGGCTTTCCTAGCTTCCTTCAAGTCCAAGAAAAAAAAAATCCTACCTTCTACCGGAAGCTTTTCTTGATTCTCTTTAAGGCTAGTGCCTTCCCTCTGTTGATTTATCTCCTATTTATCCTGTCTGCAACTTGTTTGTACATAGTGGTTTGCATGTTGTCTGTCCCCTTAAATTGAGAGCTCCTCAACGGTGTTTTGCCTTTCTTTGTATTTCCTGATTCTTGTACAGTGCTGTACACACAGTAGGCACCTCATGAATATTTAACGACTGGTTGTCATTACTTATTCATCTTTCTTCTGCCATTTTCTCTGTCCCCTAGTTCAGCCTTTAATCTTCATCTTTTCCTACTTGTAGTTCCATCATTTTACCCAAAGAGCTTACTAAGGACATAAGATCATAGATTTTAAGGTGAAAGGGACCTGAAAGACCCTCTTAAAAGTTCAACCTCTTAATTTTTTTATAGATGAGGAAACTAAATCTCAGAGAGAAGTAATGACTGACTCCCTTAGGATCATATTAGTGACTGTCAAGGCTGGATTGGAACTCAACATTTCCTGACTCTACTCCATATAGAACCCTATCCATTCCTTTTGCTAGGCTATCTCTGTAGAGGCCATGTCTTATTTATGTATTGTGTGATAGAAAGCATGCTGGATTTGGAGTCTGTAGGCTTGGATTTAAACCTCAGCCACTAGACCGTGTAACCTTGGGTAAGCCTCTACTTCGGCCTCCCCTTAGGACACTTGTCAATACCATCCTACAGGGTTGTCCTAGCAGAGAGAAAAGTACTGTGTCAACCTTAAAGAGTTAAAAATAAAAACAAAAGACATCAATAACTTAAAAATGAATTGTTATACCTCTACCCTCTGGGTACTCTCTAAGGACAGTGCACCCTGTCAGAGCTAAATTAAAGGTGCTTGAATTATTATCTCCCTGACCTGATATGTGCCTGGAGGCCCAGTCTGTTCTTCCTCTCCTTCCACCCAAAAGTAAAATTGTTCACTCTATGTCATCCTGCCTCATTTCCTCCCTAGACCTACCACTCCTCCCCTTTCCTCATCCTGCTTTTCTTCAGGCTGCTCACAATTCCTAAAGGGACCCCCATATATTTGGAGAGAACCCATACCTCTTCATATGTGGTTTGTGACTGCATACTTGATTCATTCAGGACACTGATGACTCCAGTGATAAATTCATATTCCCCTAGCCCTTCATGATGGAGAATTCCCTTCGCTAAAGTCAATAACCAATTTCTTTACTTAGGTAAATAACATAAGGAGTTTCCTGAGACAGCTTCTGGTTGGATGAGCACTTACATAGTTCTTTAAAGTTGGCAAAGAACTTTACAAATATTTAATTTGATCCTAACAACAGCCCTGTGAGGTAAGTGCTATTATTACCCTCATTTTACAGATGGGGAAACTGAGGCAGACAGCAGTTAAATATCTTGCCTATGGTCGCAGAGCTAGTAAGTATCTAAGTCTGGTTTTGAGTTCCTGGCTTCAGGTCCATAACGCTATCTACTGTACCGCCAAGGCCACTGGGGGTCCTTATAACTCCAAGAATGAAAATGAAATTTCAAAATTCAATGAAAATGGCTCCTGCATTTTTATATAACACCATAAGGCTTAAGGAGTACCTTCTTTCAGCCACCCTGAGAGGTGTTGTGTGCAAATAATATTGTCTCCATTTTAAAGTTGAAGAAACAGAAACCCATAGCTAGTGTCAGACTTAAGCAGAGGTTCTGGGGGTCCTAGTCTAGAGGTCTTTCCCCATTGCCTCTTTCACAATCTTCTCTTGGGTCTCCTACTTATCTGAGCATATGTCATATTCCCCAGCCCACAGTTATACTGTAATCCCTTTGAGGGCAGGGACTGCCGCTTCACATCTCTATCCTTTCCTCAAAGAGCACAGGACATTCTACACGGACGGGTATAGAGAAATGTTTGGGAAATCAGATTGGCTCTTTTCTTCCAAAGTGTGTAGAGTATGTAACTCAGAGCTCCAATCTGCTCCCCATTTTGCCACCAGTTTCATCCTTCTTTTTTCCCCGTACCTCAGTTTCCATCTCCCTACTTCTCTTCCTCCCCTTTGTTCTCCCCATCCCATCCCCCTCCTTCCCTCCTCACTATCTATTCTGATTTCCAACTTCCTTTCCATCCTTTTAAACGCCTCCCAAACCTCCTAAGCCATCACCTCCCTTGTTTTCCTCTCCTTGCCCTGAGCTTTCCTTCTCTATGGCTTTCAGTTCTCATCCTCCCATTCTCTTCTCCTAATCCTCACTTCTAGCAAATTTAACCTTAATCCAGTTGCTTCGTTCTCCTTTCCTGTTCCCTTCCATTAGAGAAAGAATTCAGGGGGCAAAAGAATCCTGGGATATAACAGGTAAATGTAACAAGGTGGGGCAAACAGGGCGTGTGTGTGTGTAGGGAGAAATGGGTGGATTTACAGTCAGAAAGACCTGGGTTCCAATCTGGCACTGCTGCTTTCCACCTGTGTGGCCTTAAGCAAGTCACCTGACTTCTCTGACCTTCAGCTCCCCTATCAGTGAAATCAGGATAATAATGCCTAAAATGTCCATTTCCCAGGGATGTAGCTCAGTACAGAAGGACTTTGAATGAGGCACCTCGGTTCAAATTCAGCCCCAGATCCTTACCAGATGAGCAAATCACTTCCCCACAGTCTGCCGCAGTTTCCACATCTGTAAAATGGGGATCCTAATAGTGCCTACCTCTTAGGTTGTTGCGAGGATCATATGAGACAGCATTTGTAAGGCATGTTGTAATTCTTAAAGTGCTATAGAAATGTTGGCTGTTATGACTGGCAAATCTTCAGGTACTTTGGCCCTTTATTTCTTAAAACGTGAATGGTTATCAAATGACTGGAAAGAAAAATAAAGGCCTATATTTTGTACCACAGGAAATCCCTCCTCTTCCACTATGCAAGGCTCAGAACCCCTATAGAAAATAATGCATCCGTCCTCCAGTCTGTGCACCCACCCAGCCTTGGGGTCCATGCTATATATGCTTTGACCTTGCTCAACTTACTTTCTCCATCTTTCATTTCCATAACATCCTTAAGTTCTGCCCCTGCCAACTCCCCTGAACACCCAGACACAATCAAACATATACTCAGTAAGACCCAGAGACATACAATTATCACCCACACACAGGGTAATAGACACAAGGACACGCAAGGGTCAACCCCCCAAACAGGGTAATAGGCAAATGAACAAAGAATCACAGTACCAGTGTTGTACAATTTTTTAAAGTCATTTTTCATTCATGCCCAACTCTCCATGACCCCTGTTTGGAGTTTTCTTGGCAGAGATGCTGGAGTGGTTTTCCATTTCCTGCTCTAGCTCATTTTGCAGAAGAGGAAACTGAGGTAAACAGGGTTAAGTGACTAGTCCAGGGCCACACAGCTAGTAAGTGTCTGAGGCTGGATTTGAACTCAAGACCTTCTGACTCCAGGTCTGGTGCTTTATCCATTGAGCCACCTAGCTGCCTCTGACATATAATTACACACATATACCATTTTTACACGATGGCTGGCAATGTACATATATGTATATAAATTAAGGTTTGCAAAGCATTTTGCATCTAAAGCATTTAATTCTCACAACCAATTTAGGAAGGAGATGCTATTATTCTCCTCATTTTGCAGGGGTGAAAACTGAGACTGAAGGAAGTTAAGTGACTTGTCCAGGGTAATAGGACTTGTAAGTGCTTGGAGCAGTATTGGACCTCAGGTCTTCCTGACTCCAAGTGGAGAGCTCTATTCACTGTGCCACATGGTCACATTCGTTACCTATTACTGATCAGGGAGATAAATGAGAATATTTATCACGTGCATGGCCCATAGTGGGTGTTTAATATTCCTTGCCTCCAGTTTCTAGTGCTCCCTCCCATCTCAAACAATTTATGCGCTATATCCTTATGTACGTATCATCCTTCAGTAAATTATCGGTTTCTGGAGGACTGAGACTGTTCCCTTTTATCTCTGTAACCCCAGTGCATTGCACAGTGCCTGGCATAGCAAGCATAGCAAAGTCTTTATAAATGCCTGTGGGATTTGGACCAAATTGGGACAGAGGCATATGCATGTGATAAAATGTGTTAATAAAATTTATGAGAGCAGCTCTGATTCTTATGGCACTTTTAAGCTTTGCAGAGCGCTTTCTTCACAATAGGCTTGTGAGGCAGGTACTCACTTTACAAAGGAGAAACTGGGCCACAGGGTACAGAGAGGTGGGCCATATGCTCTGTGTCACAGCCATTTAACAGCAGAGGCTTAACTCAAAAATGTGTCCAAGCAATGACTCTCTTCACTACCCTGTGTACCAGCATAGTAGCCCCAGAAGAGTCAGTTGGTTAGCAAGCATTTATCCAGAATGAGATATGTGCCAGGTATCTTACTGGAAACATACACACAGACACACGTTACATAGAAATATAGTCCCAGTCCCAGAGACACATGTGGAGTTAATATATAGATGCATTAAAAGATTACCTGTCACTCTCACACAATGAGTGTGTATTTGTGGGTGAGGTATTGAATAAGGGACACAGCTGATTCCTTTGGGGAGAGAGGATTCCTTCTCTCATACGTCCTCCTCCATTTCCAGGCCCCAGAACAGAGCCAGACCCAGAGCCCTCTACCTTTGACCCTTCCAGATTTTTAAAAAAAATAAAGTTGAGGAATCATAAAATGGAATGATAAGTCCAATTATTCTCCCACCCTTAACCTAGAGGTCAAAGCCCAGAACAGACTGAAATAGAGATATAGGGGCAGAACTAAGGAAAGAATGGATGGAGACATATAACAGGTAACTGAAATAGAGGAAGGAAGAAGGAAAAAGAGAGACAGACAGTGAGAGAGAGAGAGAAAGAGAGAGAAAGAGAGAGAGAAAGAGAGAGAGAGAAAGAGAGAGAGAAAGAGAAAGAGAGAGAAAGGGAAGGACAACATAGAGAGGGAATGAAATGGTTCAGGGAGGTGTAGGGGAAAGGGGACAACAAAAAACAGGCAAGAAGAGATGAATATAGAAATAAAGAGAGAGTGGAAAGCAGCCATGGTCAGAGCAAAGAGACAAAAAGAAAATTTTAAAAACGTAAGGGAGGGAACACAGGGAGAGAAACAGAGACAAGAGAGACAGAAGTCAAGGTTATAGAAATAGGGAGGACGTGGGCTGACAAAGATAAGGGGAGAGGATGTAGTGAGAAAGGGAGCTCAGTGAGGTGGAGGAAACACGAAGGGGCCACATAAAGATGTGGATACAGAGATAGGGGCATAGATAGGTGACAGAGATATGGATAAAGGGACAAAATGGGACACAGAATCAGTGGCAACATACAGAGAGATAAATAGAATTGCAAAGACACAGAGACAATGGGGTCACACAAATGGGGGAGGAAGAAACAGGGGCTCCAAAGAATGAGACAGTGGACTTGGAAGAAGGTCAGAAGTGCCCAGAGGATGATGTAGCAGGATCCAGATGAGAGGAATAGAAAGTCAAGCAGTCATGGTAAGTTTGGGGACATAGAGGGAGAGGAGGACACAAAAGGGGTCACAGAGATGGGGGAGACCCAGAGAACCAAGGATCTGTGAAACAAGAGTGATGCAAAGAGATGGGGATGAAGAGAAAAATGGGGGAACAGGGGGAGATAGGGAGACATGGAGAAGGGACTACAGAGATGTGGGTACAAGCAAAGGAATAAACTAGGGGACACAGAGGAAAGAGGGCAAAAGAATGACACAGGAACACAAAAACAGAAGGGGGAAAGAAAGATTGTGTCACAGGTATAGGAAGTATAAAGACAGTGATCTAGAGAGACAAAGGAGGGGACAGAGAAGGGTCATAGAGGTATGGGAGACATAGAGATAGGATGCCAAAGGCAAAGGGGGAGCACACACAAGGGGTCGCAGATGGGGACATGGAGGCAAAAGAGATAATGGAGAAAGAGAGGGGGAACCCAAAATGAAGACACAAAAAATTGTTACAGAGAGATGGGAAGTCTAGAGCTAAGAGGATCACAGAGATGAGAAGGGAGACATAGGGGTTACACAGAAACAGGGGAACCAAGAGACCAGAGATGTGGTAGAAAGAGATACAAAGGAGTCCTAGGTGGGAGCCACACATAGAGATGGGAGATGCAGAGAGAGATGAGCTGTCGCAATACACGCACACATAGTGACACAGTGAGAGGCTAGACACGTGTCAAGATGGAGGACACATGAAGACGGGGATAGATGAATGAGGAGGGACAAATAGACTGGTGTACCCACAAATAAAGGGGCCTTTGACATAAATAGGGGGACACAGAGATAGGGGAAACATACAAGGAAGGGACACACAGAGGACTGAGAAAAGTAAGAGGGCAGAGAGAGAAAGGGTACATAAAGGCAGGAAGAAACAGAAAGGATATTGAGACAGGGGATAATAGATTTGAGGGGGGACATGGAAAGACAAAGAGACATAGAAAGTAGGATGATGCAGACACAGAAAGCCAGAGAGAACATAGAGGGGAAAGAGTACATAGAGAGCCAAGGACAGAGACTAAGAGATGGGGGATATGAACCCAGGGACACAGAGGAGAGGATATGAAAAGCAATGAGAGATGAGGGGGAGGGGCCCAAACAAGAGGGACCCAAAAAGAATTAAGGGGACATAGAGATAGACAGAGGGACATGGAGAGAAAGGGGGAAGAGAGGAATCAGAAACATGAGGGCAACAGAGAGATGAGACAGGGTGACACAAAGAGATGGTATAGAGACTGAAGTCACAGATATGTGGGGGGCATAGAGGAAATGCAGGAATATAGAGGACCGCAGAGAGGAAGACAAAGAAATAGGGGACTTGGGGAAGAAACAGGGAGATAGGAACAGAGATACAGGGGGACACAGGAGACAAGGTGATACAGAAAGATGGTGGACAGAGAAGAGGAAGGATCCGGAGATATGAAGGGAACACAGAGATGAGTTCTAAGGAACACTAAGGGGGCACTAAGGAATGAAGGGGACAGAGAAAGAGGAACCCAGAAAAGTGGGTCTGAAGAGATGAAACAGAGGCAGAGAAATATGAGGAGACAGAGACAAAGAGGATTTGAAGAGACAAGGGGATACAGAAAGAGATGAAAGAATACAGAGATGGGGGATATGGATAAAGAGAATGTAGAGAGGTTTGGGGAACACTGGGAAATGAAGGGGACAGACCAAGAGATGAAGAATACAGAGAGTATTATGGCACATACAGTATAGGGGGGCAGAAAGTGACTCAGAAAGATGAAGGGAAGAGAATACTGAGATGAATGAGGGAACAGAAAAGCTATGGACCCAGAGGGACAAGGACACAGATATGGAAATGGAGGACAGAGATCTAGGGAAGACAGAGAACTGGGGTTCACAGAGAGACAAGGACATATAGAGAAGATTGATTGGGGAGGAGGATCAACACAGATAAACAAAGGAGTTCCAGAAAAAAATGGGAGACAGAGCTGAACGAGGGTCTGCACAGATGGGAGACAGAGACGGTGAAAAGGGAAACAAGGGTGGCAGGGACAGAGGCCTCAGAAAGAGGCTATATAGCAGTAAAGGGAGAACACAAGGAGATGGGGGAAGAGAGAGCAGTAGGACAGAGATGTGAGAGAGTCATAGGAAGACATGAGGGACAGAGAAGCAGGCAAACTCAGAGACAGGGACGGGATTGCAGGGGAACAGATAAAGGGGGACTGAAATGAGGGAAAGAGACAAGGTGGAGAGGCTAGGGTCTGTATTCGGGCCTGAAGCAGAAGACTGAGAGATGCAGAGACAAGGAGTGAGGGTGACACAGCTGGAGGACGTGCATAAGGGGGACAGTGAGACCAGGTGAGAAAGGAGAGACAGTAGGATACACAGAGATGGGAAGAGACATAGAGACAAGAGACAGCAATGAGGACACAGAAATGAAGAAGGTCTAGACTGAGATACAGAGACTGGGAGGGATACAGATGGAGGGGGCATATAAACAAGAGGGAAAAAGGGGGGTGCACAGAGATAAGGAAAAAACCATGGGGATAGGCGGACCATAGATGAGGGACAGAAAACAAGGAAAGAGGGCTAGAGGGGACTGAGATGCAGGGGAACCAGAAGAGAGAAGGGACATAGACAAAAGGGGTTGGTAGCAAGATGTAAGAAAATAGAGAATTAAGGGAGATACAGAGGTGAGGAGTTACATAGGAATACACAGAAATGTTGGGTGTCCGTGGGTGGGGTGGGGGTGCAAACAAAAACTACAAAGGGAGGGAGGAAGTGCAGAGATAGGATGAGAAATACAAGACTAGGGGGCAAAGAGGTAAAACGAGAGAGAAAAAAGAGATAAAATTAGAGGTTGAGAGACTGAATACTAAAGAGGACAGACATCTCCATTCATAAAAAGCCAGAGAGCCCCGTCCCCTCCGGCGCGCGCGCAAGCACACACACACACACACACACACACACACACACACACACACACACACACTCCTCCCTCCCGTTCCTCCTCCCCCCCCCCCCCCCGTCTCCCCAGTCTAGGGACTGAGGCCTCGGTGCCCTAAACACACACACACACACACACA
>CM053596.1:17766884-17789772 GCA_028646575.1 Pseudocheirus occidentalis | reverse complement strand
GGGAGGACCCTCAGCCAGAGACCTGCCGCCAAGATGGCCGGGAAGCGAGAAAGCTCCATTCACATTCAAAGTTATGAGACTAGTTGTGTATTTCCCTCCACCCGAATTTTCCTCATTGCTTATGCTTCTCTCCCACTCTTTTCACCCTAGCCCTCCTAAAAGATCTTTTACTTCTGATCACCTCCCAATCCACACCCCTCCCTGATTCTCTCCCTTTGCAGTCCTATTTATTAATCTGCACACCTTTCTAAGAGTCCCTTCTTTATCCTATCTCCTAACTTTCCTATTTCTCTGTAAGTTAAGAAGACTTTTACTCAAATGTTAAAAAAAAACTAACCAAACAGCCCAAATATTAAAAAATTATTTTAACATAGAAATGGAAAAAATCCAAAATACATATTTTAAAAGAAGACTTTGACCCTTCTAGATGTATATGTTATTCCCTCTTTAACGCAGTTCTGATGAGAATAACATTCTAGCACCACTAGCCTTCTACCCCATCTCAGCATCCATTGTAATAGCTCTTTCATTTTGTATGAAATAATTGCTCCACTTTACTCTCCCTGCCCAATTTTGTTTTTTTAGCATCATTCTATCATAATCAGGTCAACCCAAATCTTCTGTGTAAACTCTTTTAAACTATCCTCGTAATGATAACATTCTTCAGAGTTACAGATGACATTTTCTCATATAAGAAGTAAACAGTTTGATCCAACCATTCTGGAGAGCAATTTGAAACTATTTCCAAAGGGCTGTAAAGCTGTGCTTATCCTTTAATCCAGCAATACCACTACTTTTTTTGTGTTTGATCTGAGAGACAGTACTTAGCAATTGAAGTTTATTGAGTAAGGGGAGGGGTGACTCAGTTAAACCTGTGTGGTAGGGCAATCATTCTGGTAGCTGAACAGAGGATGCACTGGAATGGGGAGAGACTTGAGACACAAAGACACACCTGCAGCTATTGCAATCCTTCAGGTGTGAGGGGACCAGGACCTGTAGCAGGGTGGGGGCGGTGTCACAGAAGAGAGGGAAGCATATGGGAGAGACTTTAGAGAAGTGATATAACAGGCCTTGGCAATAGCTTGGTTGTGGAGGAGGGGAGTGAGAGATAGTGAGGAATCTAGGATGACTCCATGGATTGTAAGCCTGAGGGACTTAGAGGATAGTGCTGTCCTCTACAATAGTAGGGAGTGGGCAGGGAGGGGGGAGGTTTTGGGGGCCAGATAATGAGTTTTGTATATATTGAGTTTAAGATATCTCCTGGACATCCAGTCTGACATGTCTGAAAGGCAGTGAGAAAAGGGAGATTAGAAGTCAGCAGAGATAAGGCAGAGAAGGTAGATTGCAGAACCATCAGTTTAGAGATACTAATTATATCCAAGGGAACAGATGTGATTACCAAGTGGTATGGAGGGAGAAGAGAAGAGGGCCCAGGGCAGAACCCTGAGGGACACCTACAGTTAGAGCCTGTGATCTGGAGGAAGATCCGGTAAAGAGAGAAGGAGGAGCCAAAGAAGCAGGCAAACAATTAAGAAAGAATGATAACCCAAGCCGGCGATAGAAAGGAGTATTGAGGAGGGAGAAGTCTACAAATGGAATCGCATCTGATCCTCACAACCCTGGAAGGTAGAGGCTATTATCTCCTTTTTATATTTGAGGAAACTGAGGCATATAAGTTAAGGGACTTGACACGGTCACACAGCTGGTAATTGTGGGAGGGTAGAATCGAACTCAGGTTTTTCTGACTCTAGGTTCATCTTGATAATTGAACAAAAAAGAAAAGAAACCGCAATTAAAAATAGATACGCGGGAGGCAAAATGAATTCCAGTTATAACCATGTATGAAGCATGAAGAAGTTGAATGTGACCCACAAAAAGAGTTCACTGCCTGGGACAGAGAGACTCATGGAACCGCCTTCCTGGGAAGGTCTCGAACTTAAAGATAACAGTGAGGAGGGTCACCCAAGTTCCCCGGGGCACGTGCTGTAGGGTGCCAGTGACCAGCCGTTAGACACTTAACCCTTTGGCTGCCGGAAACTGTCAACCAGAAGCGCTCCAGGAGAAGAGAAGGATCCGGACCTTCGGGGTGTGTCTGGTGCCCCAGGCGTAGCGTGGGGGGCTGAGGAGAAGGGGGAAGACTGGAGGAATGGATGAAAGGAAGCTAAAGCCGGGAAGGGAGTGGGCGGGGAAGTGGACCAGAGGAAGGGAGAAGCAGGGGTGGGGCCGAGAAGGAGGGGCAGAGATTAGGGAGGGTTGAACCGCAGACTTCTGGGGCCCAGAGAGCCCCTCCCCCCCCTCCTCTAGTGGTCTGGAGCAAATAAGTCCTTGTCACTGGCTCAGTTTCTCCCGTAGGTGAAAAGAGGGAGTTAACGACTCCTCGGTCCTTAAGGTCTCTTTGTTTTTGAAGAATCGCTTGGGGTATCTGGAGGGGGAGAGAGCTAGGGGAAGGAGCAGGCGCCCCTCTGCTTCCCTGAGTAATGCTCGTGATTCCCTGCCTGGGCTCCCCAGCTCTGGACTCTCTACCCTAATGGCGCCCCTACTACTGCTGCTGCTCCCGCTGCTCCTGCTGCTCCCGCCGGCACCGGCTCAGCTGCTGAGGGATGCCTGCAGTTGGCAAGTGGCACTCAACAAGTACAACAGCTTGGGAGAGGGCAGTGAAAGGTTTTTCTATCAACACTCAATTGGCATTATAGACGAAATCTTCGACAGAATGGTAGATTCACCCGTCGACGTGATTGATGTAAATACCTTTCCTCCCACCTCTAGTCTCTGTCCCTTCCACACCATTCTTCTAGCCATCTATCTATCCATCCCTCACTACCATTCTATCTTTCCAACCGTCCTCTGACCCTCCAGTGTTCCATCTGTGTGGGACAAGACAGCCCTTGCCCAAAATAAAATAAACAAAGATACCTCCAAGTAGAGACAGGAAGGACTTATTTAGTTATTTCTTCTTGCAAGAAGGGCGGTCTCCCTACTAGAGGCACTCTAGTAGAAGAGATGAAATACAAAATGCAAAGCTTGGTTATATACCCAAAAGACCACCCCTTCTCCCTGCTCCCTGTTCTGTCCTGTTAGGAACTGAGGCGCATAATCTTAACCACAAAAATTGGTAGGCCTTTGCAGATGAAATGTCAGTAATATCAAAAAGCAGAAGGTACATGTCTAGTGGACATGAAAACAGACATAATATGGCTTCGGTATCAACTTGGATATGAAAGCAGAAGATGAACGTTCTAAAAATATCGATGTAGCTATGAAAGCAGGGAATATTTTATGAATCATGGGGATTTTAGGAAATGGTGACCTGCCTGGAGTTCTGCAACAGGATTTCCAATTTTATATTTGTACAGGTCAGACAGTGGTCAGTGGAAACAAGTCTGGGACATCTAGGCCTGCAGTTAAATTTGCAGGGTCTGCTTTCCCCTCCCATGCTTAGCTAAGCTTAGCAAAAACTTCAGCTTAGGACCAGGGAAGTAAGGCAATGGTCCCAGGCTCCCAGCCCAGGCTGCTAAGTCTTTGGTGCTTTATTATGATTTTGTTCAGATTTCTGGAATGTTACCTGAGAAGTTTTCACTTTTATTCCCTTCACATCTATTCCATTTGGCTCCTGCCTGTTTCAACCCTGGCCTCTCCTTGGGCAAGCAAGTCCCTTTTACCTCTCTTGGCGTCAGTTTTTTTTTTATTTTAAAGTGAGAGTTAGAACAGATGCCCTCTAAGGTCCCTCCCAAATCTCCATCTCATCTCTGTTCTTCCTTCTTTCCTTCCATTCTGCCCTTTCACCCTCCTCCCTCCCATTTTTCCCTTTGTCTCTCCATCTGTCAGTCACTGTATCCTGCCCCTTTATATGTCTTCAGGGCACTCTCCTAGAATCCCGGTTATCTCTTCTCAGTGGGCTTTATGGAAGGAGGTGGGAAAGGAAGAGGGGAGTGGCGGACACAGAGGCACAGGGCAGGCTAAACGAGTGTATCTCTTGTCTTCAGGTATACCAGGGCTTCCCTTACTTCTTGAGGATTTACATGAGATGTTCTGCAGGAGTGGTGAGGATTCTCCTCTCTAGAGAATGAGTGGGAGGAATGGAAGAAGGTGCAAAGGCAGCCCCACAAAGGTGGAGGGGAAAGTGCTGATTTAAGGATGGATTGGTGAGGGTGGCTGATGTGCAGGGAATCAGGCAGGGGGGCCTTTCTCTCACCCAAACCATCCTTGGGGGACCCGCCTGTCAGATCTTGGTCCCTAGCAGCCTCCCCTCTTCCTACCCAGTTTCCCCATCCTATCAAGGGAGCTTCTGGGCACTGCCATCCCTGCTCCCCCAATCCAACCTATTTTTATGTTGTAGTCCTCAGTGTTCTCCTAAAACAGAGAGACCTTGGAAGATTCCCTGGAGGCTGAGCAAGGGGAATGTTGTCTCCCCTGCTGATGGGGAACTCCATCCCTAAAGGCCAGTCCCTGTGGAGCCTCTCTCTCCTAGGAGGCTGGCTCTGCAAAGGATTCCTGTCGAGAAGGAAGGCCTTGGGGGCTGGGAGTGGAGGGAGGAAACCTAGATGCTGGAGGACTTACCTAGCCTTCAAGGATGGTGCTGGTGCCTTTATTGATCCACAGGGCACTTCCTGTTCTCTAGTTGCTCTCCAGATTCCTGGAATGAAGCCAGTATTGTTGCCCTGGGTTCTGCCTGGCAGAGTTCTGTTCTCCACCCCAACCCCTTACCCTCTTCATTCAGATAAGCAGGGTCAGAAGCCTTTCTCTAAGGCCAGGGCCCAAGCCTATGCACAAGGTGGGTGGGACAGGGGCGTTCTGGCCATGCTCATAGACTGGTCAGTGTCACTCCTTCTTTGGCACCCTCTCAGAGTTCAGAAGCCATGATGCGTTCAAACCACTTTAAGGGCCTGGTCCCCAGAGTGCTGGTCACTTTCTACTCCCTTGTGAATAATCGTGCAAGGGCAGAGAGGCTGCAAATTGAGTTGGAGGGAGCAGCATTCCAAAACACAAGTGAGGGTCCTCCCCCAACAATGGGCTGGGCACTAGGGATTAGGAAGAACAATGTCTTGGAGAAGGGGGCTGCCAGAGGGCTCTTGCCAAGAAGTTGGACAGGATGAGAAGTAGATCTCTCCTTAGCCAGTTTAGCACCTGGGACATGGCTAGGGATAGAGAGGAGATCTCTACTAGGCCTTGTGAGGTCCAAATCCCTGGGCACTCATCTGGGGTATCCAGAGGTTTTTGCTGCCTAATCAAGAGTTCAGCTGCAGGTCACAAGACCTTAGAATCCCACACTAGATGGTCACCTTGGGCTTTTACCTTTGCTCTCAGGGGCTTTTATGCCAACTTTTTACACTTGGGTTCAGTTGTGTTTGAGTAGGGTAGGGTGACTCATCACTCAGAAAGCTTGGATTGTTTGACCAAGCTAATGACCCCTGGGGACTCCCACCATCTTTAGGAGAGGGGTAGAAAGCATACCCCACCCTGAGGTCTGGTACCCTGTGCCAAGGTCCCAGTCCTTTGGTAGGGTTCTGGTAAGAAGGGATGGGAAAGTGGTACTAGCTGAGTGTGGGTAGCCCCAGGGCTGTGCCCACCTCAATTCATTCCCCACCTGCCAGAGAAATGTGAAGAGGAAATATGTCAGCCAAGTTGGTACACCCCGATGCCCAGGAAAAATGGCAGTGTAGTGATGCAAGTTGAAATCTTCAGCAACAACCAGGGGGATGCCATACACAACGCCAGGTGGGTAGAGCACCAGGCATAGTTGTGGGGAGCAGGGGATGGTAGAAAGTACAGCTGAACTAACTGAGAGCATAGCCAGCATCTGGTTTGTAGACAGAAGGCTAAACTAAGTATAATTAAGCAAGCAGAATCTCTTAACCAAAAATGACCCAAGATATTACCCAGACCAATCTATTTCCACCACCCCCATTTAACAGTGAAGAAATTGAGGCCCACGGAGGCAACAAGTAAAAGAGGAGTAGAATATAAGCTCTTTGAGGCCTTAGAAAATGGGAGGTGAGCAATATTAAAAGAGGAGGATCATAGATTATTGAATATTTGACCTGAGAAAGCTCAAAGGCCATGGAGTCCAAGCCTCTCATTTTACAGATGAGGGAACTGAAGCCCAGGGAGGGGCTTAGCTTTGCAAAGCATCTTCATAGAACTGATGATTGAACCTATGGCAACCAAAGAGGGATCACAAAGTGAGATAGCGTAGAGGGGCAGAATTAAGGTCTAAGGTCACAGGGGTTCTAGGTTCTAGGTGTCAGAGGCAGGATTTGTACCCAGGTCATCTGATTTCAAACTCAGTATTCTTTTTTTTTTTTTTTTTGCTTTTTTTTTGGAGGGCAGTTGGGGTTAAGTGACTTGCCCAAGGTCACACGGCTAGTTTTTTGTGTTAAGTGTCTGAGACCGGATTTGAACTCAGGTGCTCCTGACTCCAGGGCTGGTGCTCTATTCACTACGCCACCTAGCCGCCCCCAAACTCAGTATTCTTATCACTACACCAAGTTGCCTCCTGTTCAGGGTCAGGGACCTGGGGCTTGAAAGGGGCAGTCAGTGTCTGGGCATCAGATTAGGGTGTGGGGTGAGAAGTCTCCACTGAGTCTGGCAAGAACCTAAGATGCTACTTTCCCTCCCTCTGCAGGTACATGATAAATATCAATGGGTACATGAAAGAAGAAAATAAGAAACTGGTCTTTAGTATGGGAAGAGAGGTGAGAGAAAGTATGGGAAGGGGATGTGAGAAAGGCTGAGGGGTAGGGAGTGGGAGGAAGACCCCTTGACTGAGCCTCCTGGCTAGGATGGGGGAAGCTAGTCTCTCTTCCTTTCTTCTCCCATTGGGTTCCTTGGACCTCTCCCCTTAGATGCAGGCCATGAAGCACAGACATTTCATCAATGCACCATCCAGGCCTCTCTGGGCTACAGTGGGCCAGGCTCCTGTGCTCATCCTCGGGGGTATTCCACAAGAGAAGATGATTCTCTTCTCTGACTCCAGCTTCAAGGACATCTCTCTGGTGGAGGTGAGGGAGGCTGAGTGGCAGCTGACTGTGTGGATGGAGGGTGGACAAGAGTAGGTATTCTGTAGACTTGGGAAGGGAGGGAGGGAAGGGAGGTACTATTCCCCAAGAGTGGAGTGTTGCAAGACCTCACCTAAACCAAGGGGCATGTGGCCTCCTCCCTCTGGCAAAGAGGCATCATGGTATGGGGTAGAGAGGGGGACAGTGGGGGAGGGGCAGGGAGCTGTTTTCCAGTTTCCATTCTGCCTCTTAGTTGCCAAGTCCCTTGGCCAAGTCTCTTCATTCTCACCTCTTTGAGACATCAATGTCTTTTATAAAGGAGGGGGCTGTGGTGGCCTACATGACCTCTAAGTCTCCTTCCTACTCTTGATCCTGCAAACCTCCATTCCTGCACTGGTTGATTCAGCTGGACATTGATAGCTGCTGGCTAGGCTCTCTTCACTGCCCTCTGAAGGACTTCACAGCCTCCATCTTTGACACCATCTCCACTGAAAGCCTCCTCTTCATCCGACAGAACCAACTCATCTACTATTTCACTGGCAACTACAGCCACATTTCTGGGAAAGAAAGCAGTGAGAATCTGGGAATGGGAAAGGCTGTGAGCATAGGGATTAGGCCCTCCCTCCAAATTCTAGCCTCTTCCCCTCCTCACCCTGGTCAGATTGGCTTCTCTAAGCCTGGGGTCAGATGCCAGCACAAAAAAGGAATACCTTTCAAGATGCATTGGAATGTAGAGCCATGAATGAAATGCTAGGGTGATGGAGGGAAGAATGATTCAGTGAGTTCCAAGATCAGTTGGATGAGTTACAGCAGTGAACCTTTGGGAAATCTGATGGGTGCCCTTCCATGCAGAGAGTGGGCATGTCTACTATAGGCACTTTATAGAGAAGATGGTCAGTGGGCATGCTGAATCTCTCCCTGAGGATGAACTCCAAAAGCTTGCTTCTCTCCCTGTAAGCTCATCCAATGATTAGGGGAGCTCATCAGACTGATCAAGGAACTCTTCCCCCTTGCCCACAGTTTACACAAGACCAAGTTCCTTCCTATGTCTTACATCCTTTAGCAGGGTCATGACCCAAGCAGAGAAAACTAAAATATCTAAGAGCATGAAAGAGGAGTAGAGCCATGTCTACATGCTGATTCGGTAGTAATCTTGGGGACCCGATGGAGGCTTCCTGAAGGGGAGCTAAGCCATTCTCAGATGATCCTGAGAAGTTTCTGGGACTCAGTTTCCCCCTGGACGGATTAGGAGGTTGGCAGACTTGGAGGAGGGAAGGGGGAGACTCCCAGTCCTGAGAAAGGCCTTTCCTTTCTCCAGAAAATTGGGAGCAAGTCTTGAAGAAACTGTGTATCAAGTGCCTTTGTCCTGTGGAACATGCTGGCAAGGGCTCTGAGTTTGTCTTGGCCTTGGCTGGTGGAGAGGAAGAGGGCTATTTCCACTTTGGGAACATCACAGGTAGCCTCCCTCAGTTTCCTTTCTCTGAAAGGCATTCTCAGTCTCTTTACTTGTGGGGTGCTAATGTATAATCCCAGTTCCTATACCTCCCTTCACTTCTATTCAAACAAGTATTTATTAAGAAGGAAGGGAATTTTATAGTACTTCCAGGGACCAAGCTACCTCCATAGATGCAATGGATTCTTTTTTTATCCATAAGACAAAGCAAATCAAGACAGTAGGATGAAAAATTTAATTCAAAGTAAAATTATAATAGCTGGTTATAATTATTTGTATTTAAAATGCATTTGCACAGAAAGAGGAATTGTAGCAACACATAAAAAGTAATTTTTGCATCAATTAGATGTGCCTGGTCCTAATGTTTTAACCTGCTTCAAATATACAATGTGTCACTTGTGTTATTTATTACCTGAGTGAGCTTGAACAAGTCTCTCTCTTGGACCTCTCTTTCCTTATCTATAAAATGAAGGAGTGAAACTAGATGACCTCTGAGGTCTGTTCCAGCTGAGATATGTCAAGAACCCAACAATATGTTGTTTACAAGAGACACACTTGAAACAGAAAGATGGACAAAGAGTTTAAATAAGGGTTTGAGCAGAGTCTATTATGCTTTACCTGAAGTGCAAAGAAAAAAAGCAGGGGTAGCAATCTTGAACTCAGACTAAGCAAAAACATATATAATCTAATTACAAGACCATCTGGAAAAGTAAATTTTGCTGAAAGGCACCATTCTAAAAAGTATCATTGTTAATAGGTAACCATGAATTAATATTAATACTGAACATTCATGCCTGGCATATGTGGCAGAGCATCTGAATTTTTTCTTTACTCCAAATTCTTAAAAGTCAGACGGAAAAGTCAAAACTATATGAAAATCACAATGAAAGAGACAGCAAAACGATACTAGTTGAAGACCTCAATTTACCTCTCACAGAACTAGACAAATCGGACCATAACATTTTTTTAAAACATAGGATGAATAGAATTTTAGGAAAATTAGATATGATAGACCTCTGGGGAATATTAAATGGGGCTAGAAAAGAGCATACCTCTTTTTCAGGTGCTCATGGCATCTTGTGAAAAAAATGACCATGTATTAGGGCACAAAACCCCTCCAAAACAAATTTAGAAAGGCATAAATATTAAATGCACCTTCTGAGGCCATAATGCGTGTAAGAACAGAAGATTTGTAGCAAGGGTAGCGGCAGACTGTCCTATTGACTCAATTGTAAGGAAAAAATGATCTGATCAAACATCTTCTCTGATTATGCCAAATGTGTGGTGGTAGATTCTCTGAAATAACACTGAGACACTGAAGAAAGAAAGTCAATCCACGCCAGCGTGGGAAAAATATGTTTAGATTTATTAGGGTTTGTTGGTGGAATTTACTCACAGGACTGGTCCCTGACAGCATGAAGACTGAATAGTGCATACCTTGTACCACTCAGGTCAGGTATCATATAGGAAGAGAACAAAGAAGGTAATAGTGCAAAGGATCGTGTAATTTACATTAACTGTGAGACTTGAGGCCGTCTTCCGAGGCTCTGGCTCCCAGTGTGTAATGCAACAAAAATTACATGTCATGAAGGACCTTGGAGGCATAGATTAGAAATAGATTTGAAAGTAAATAATCTAATCCTAAAGAATGAGTGGATTAAAAAAACAAATCATAGAAACAATAATTTCATTAATGATAATGGCAACAATGAGAACACTTTGCAAAATTTTTAGGATTCAGCCAAAGCAGTATTTAGGAGAATTTTTATATCTCTGAATGCTTACATTAATAAAAGAGACAAAGAGTAGCTCAATGGACTGGGCTTACAACAGACGACAACAACACTAGAAAAACAGCAAATTAAAAATTCCTAGCTAAACAGCAAAAAGGTAAGCCTGAAAATCAGAGATTAATCAAATGAGAAATAAAACTCCAACCTACTGAACTAATAACAGTAGGAGCTAGTTTTATATAAAAATAGGCAAACCAGCGATTGATTTTTTGAAAAAATACCCAGTTTACAGTATTAAGAATGAAAAAATGGTACATACACAATTCATGAAAATGAAAGTAAAGCAATGATTAGGTGCTATTTTGCCTAATTATATACCAATAAAACTGATTACCCAAATGAAATGGACAAATATTTTCAAAAATATAAATTACTCACATTAGCAGAAAAGGAAATAGAATGCTTAAATAACCTTATATTATAAAAAGAAATTGAATAAATGAACTCCCTAAGGGGGGAAAAAAACCCAAACCAGATGGAACTACAAGTGAATTCTACCCAACTTTAAAGAAAAATTTCTAGTATTATGTAACTTGCTTGAACAAATAGGCAACAAAGAGTCCTACCAGAATTCTTCTGTGTCACAGATATGGTTCTGATCTCTACACCAGGGAGAATAAAAACAGAAAGGAAACTATAGAGCAATTTCCCTAATAAATGTTGATGTGAAAAAAATTTTTTTAAATATTAGCAAAGAAATTACAGCAATATATCACAAAGTTCATACACTATAAAAAAGATTGGATATATACCAGGAATGCAGGACTGGTTCAGTATTAGGATAACTATAAGCACCATTTGAAGAAATCAATACCAGAAACAACAAAAAGCATCTGATTACCTCAGCAGATATGAAGATGTGTGGGATAGTATAGAAGGAAAAAAGAAGAAGACCCTGAACAGATCTGTTGAATACACCCACAGTTAGCGGGTGTGGTGTGCATGGAAGGTCCATCAAAAAGAGAATGAGAAGGATTGGCCAAACTGAAGGAGAACCAAGTAGTGTCCTGATAACATAAAGAAGGGAGAGTATTCAGGAAGAGAAAGTGGCCATCCAAGTCAGAGGCTTCACAGAGGTCAAGAATCTGAGGACTTAGGAAACACCTTTGGATTTATTACTTCAGATGCTGTGGTAGAGAGAGAGAGCAGCTTCGGGTGAGCTGTAAGGTAGGAAACCAGGATGCTGAGGATGAAAAATCAGTGGAAAGGAAAGGGATTAAGGCAATGTATATAGATGGCTCTTTCTAAGAGGTTGTTACATAAAGGAAGAGATAGGAAGGATATTGGTTTCAGGTGATGTTTGAGTTGAGTGCAGGTTTTTTAAGGATGACATGGACTTTTCTCATGTTTGAAGCAACATGGAAGGAGTTAATCAATAAAGAGAGACTGAATATGAGAGAGAGAGAATGTTCAATGACACAGGCTTCTGGAGGAGACAGTATAAACAGCACAAGGAGAGGAACTACTTTGGGCAAAGGGTAAGACTAAGGCTAGAGTAAAGGAGAAGGTATGGGAATAGTATGGAGAAGGCTTGGGAAGGGTACTCACAGTGGGACATCCTATATTTTCTCATTAAAGAAGAATGTCATCTGCTTAGACCGAGGGTTCTTAACGTTTTCATGTGTCATAGGAAACCCCTTCCCCCCTCCGCCCTTCCCCGCCACTTTGGCAGCCTGGTAAAGCTCATGAACCCCTTTGAGAAGGGAGAATCATGTTTTTAAATGCACAAAATAAAATAGAGTGACAAAGGAAATCAATTAAGTGGAAATAGAGCTATATGTTTCTTTAAAAAAAACAAGTTCACAGGTCTCAGGTTCAGAACCATGAGAAGACCAAAATTGGTATTGCCTCAAATTTCTACCGCTATCTTTTACAACTGATTCTACATTTGCCTAAACTCACCTTGTTATACCCTTGAGTTGAGCTCAGTAATTTTGCTTTCCCTCTCAGTCGGTTTAAAGGTATAATTGAGAGACAGGTTGGTATCTCTGATACAGGGATACTTCCAGGACATATGTAATCTGTCCTTGCCTGTCCTTGTGAAATTAGGGAGGATTTTAATCTTTTCCAAGGAGGCTGCAAGTCTGGCTGTTTTCATCCCCTAGCAGAGATTACAAGTTGCAGATGGGTCTCATAAAATGTTAATTAGCCTTCCTGAATTGTCAGAGAGGAACATGATGAGTCTCATTTGAATGCCAGCCCACTTTTTTTTGGCCTTTTTTTTTTTTTTTGGAGGGCAATTGGGGTTAAGTGATCCTTCTCTTATATGTCAATGAAGAACTGGTCCTTTCTCACTGGGGTTCCTGGTTTTGATGAGGTAGTCAGTCTGCCCTGTTTAGTTAAGAGTTCTATGCATCGCTTTTAATACACTGGTTTTACTCAGAGTCATGTGCCATGTCTGCCTTTATTAAGTTTACTGAAGACACACCCTGACTTAAAGGGAAGAGGGAATTCTGGATGGGGCTTTTGGAGAGAAGAATAGTTTTGAAATAGCGGCTGGTTGAACAGAAAACCAGTCAAGGAAGAATGAAAGTATTTCCATGCAGCGTTGAGGACCCGTTTGAGATTAAGTGACAGAAGTAGAGGGAGGACCCAATTTGTACAGCAGTGAGAGTTGTACTAGTATTGTTCATTGGTTGAGGTGGATGGGGAGTGATAGAAGTGGTTGGTTGTTAACTCATTTTGGTGTTGTCAGACTCTTGTTGACCCCATTTGGGGTTTTCTTGGCAGAGATACTGGAATGGTTTGCTATTTCCTTGTCAATCTAATTTTACAGTTAAGGAAACTGAGGCAAAGAAGGTGCAGTGACCTACCCAGAATTACAAAGCTAGAAAGTGACTAAGGGCAGGTTTGAACTCAGGAAGATGACAGTGGGAGAAAGGAGTTAATTGCTCTGCCTAAGAAAGTGAGCAGATGATGGAGATTCTGAGCCCCAAGACTAAGAGAGAAGGGAGTGGGAATAGCTTGCCATAGGATGGAGAAGAGAGCCTTTGACTGGAGCTTCCTTCTTTCCCCCCCCCCAAGGACCTGCAACGAGGGGCAGTTTATTCAGGGAAGAAAGAGTTGAGTCAGCATGGAAAAGACTTTGGTTATAGCAGACCATGGTTCCAACAAGACCTTGATCGTCAGGGGGCTGGTGTCTGTGTGCATTCTCTATTTATTCTGACTTACCACCATCTAATAAGAGGGCAGCTAGGTAGGGAGTGCAGGAAGACCTGAGTTTGAATCTGCCCTCTGACAACTTCCTAGCTGTCTGACCCTGGGAAAGATACTTAACCCTGTCTGCCTCAGTTTCCTCATCTGTCAAATGAGCTGGAGAAGGAAATGGCAAACTACCCTGGTATCTTTACCAAGAAAACTCTAAATGGGGTCATGAAGAGCCAGAACCCAGTAAAATGACTGAACAACAAAGAGATATGTGGGTCTGGGGTTTCTCCCTCAGTAGAACACGAGCTCCTTGAGGGCAGGGATTGTTCCACTCTTTGTCTTCACATCCCTAGCACCTAGCACAGAGCCTGAGAGACATTCAGTGCTTAATAAATGCTTGTAGATGGACTGACTGACGTTGCTGCTTTCCTCTCATGACAGGATAATGTAGGTGATGCCTCACTCAGTCGATCCACGAGCACCTATTAAGTGCCTGTTGTGGGCCAACCACTGCTGTAACAGGGTAGGTGCTGGAGATACACAGAAACAAAGAAAAGCTGCCCCTGCCCTTGAGGATCTTACCTCCCATCAGTGGATTCTAGAACAAGGAGGCTCCTTCATTCAGTCCCCAAGTTTGTTGCTGTTTACTCAGATAGTAATGATGCACAGAGCTTTAACAAGGACAAGACAGTTGGGGTGCTTGTCCAGGGCACACAAAGTGGAAAAGCACCTACATTTTTCACTTTTTTTTATCCCAGGAATTCTAGGCCATTTTAAATCTTGTCTGGATTCTGGTGTTGATGGCTGACACAGGGGTATGAACCTTTTTCTTCCTCTAGCTCCCAGCTCCCAGGCTGCTTGACAGTAAGGTCTGGGGATAGTACCATGCTGGTGACACCTGGCATCTAAATCCAATCCTTGAAAAAGACTAGGGTTAGATCCCAGTGCATGGGAGCAGTAATGGAGGACTCAGTAGGAGGCATGTGCAAGGCTGGGGGCCTGGGGTTCAGCAGTGATACCTAAAGAGGGAATGGAAAGCAGTAGTCTTGAGATCAGGGACAAGGGTGGGCACATGCTTCTGAGAAGTCCCTCTGGCACTTTATTTTGGGTATAGTGTGCTTCTGTATTCTCTCTCTGAGGGATTAGAGGCTGCTCATCCTGGACCACTCTTAAGGCCAGGGAACGAGAGGGAAACTGCTCTTCCTTAGCACTAGGGCTTACCCCTCTCCTCATGCCCTTCTTCCTTTTCCAGATGGTGAAGTGACTTTTAAGAAGTTGCCTTTATCAGACTCCACATGTGAATCATCCAAAGGTTTGGTGTTTGACTGGGATAGACTTCAGGAAGCTCCCTATCCCACCCACCTCCCCAAATGGGTTTGTGGAAGGAGGAGGAGTCCCACCCAGGGGTGATGTTGAAGACTAGGGCTAGCAATGCATTGTGGAGTAGGAGAAAGAGAGTGCTGGGTTTGGTCAATCCCAGCTCTGCCATTAACTAGCTTTGTAACCTTGATAAAGGTGCATACCTCCTCCTTGACCTTCATTTCCCTTATCTGTAAAAGGAGAGTGTTGGACTCAGTGACATCCAAGGTCTATTCCAGTTTCTCAATCTCAGACGGTCTCGGGAAGGTTGCCATCCCCAGACAGGTCCTGAGCTCTCTGGAGGGTTTGTAGCCTAGGGAGCAGAGACCAGGAAGTCCACAGGGCAGGACCCTGAAGCCCTTGGGAAGCTATCAGTGCACACACAGGTTTCTGGGAGGTGTCAATGTCCTGCAGTGGACAGCATGAGGCCAGTAGCCCTGGCCACCTCTCTGCAGATCGAAAGTGCAAGCTTCTCTGGGTGGCATATGACTTGGACGACAACAATTTCATGTTTCTCTTGGAGTTGGGCAAAGACAAGAAAACGTTCGGTGTTTTTCAGTACACAGTTCTTTCTACAGAGTCCAGTCAGGATTCAATCGAATTGCTCTATAAGGTTCCCAAATTCATCCCCTACGGTAGGTGGACTCACCTCAGAACTTTAGGGGATCAAAAGGCTAGATACTTGGGGAAATCTGGGCAGGGAGAGAGAGTTGGGTTGGGCTGGAAGGTCAGAGACTGAAGAGCTAGGGTTAGGGAATGAAGAGGTGGGTTGAGGTGCTAGGTAAGGGTTGAGAGGTGTGAGCTGGGGGAGTTTGATACAGCAGTGTGACTCTCTGGGCAGGTAAAGGGCAGGAATTTGTGATGCTGCTGGGCATGGAGGAATACACTGACCACCCCCTGGTGCCCAAGGGTCTCTTCTACAACCCTTTCTCCCACCTGCTTCTCATTTGGGGCAATGCTATTCTGCAGAGGTGAGGGCAAAGGGGAAATTATGTGGGGGAAGGGAATCTAGGCCAGTAGCCATGTACACAACAGGTATTCCCTGAGCTTTGGGGATCCAAAGCCTCTCCCTCTACCCTCATGCTCCTTTTGGGAATTGGCTACAGCCTTCCTCTCACCCACAATGTCCTAAGTGTAGACACTGAGATGGTGGAAGTGGATGGAGTGGTGGGCCTGCAGTAATAAGGAAGACCTGAGTTCCAATCCAGCCTTAAACACCTAATAGCTGTGTGACCCAAGGTTTTCTCACCTATAAGATGGAAAGCATAATACTACCTTCCCCTGGGATGGTTGTGAGGATATAAAATGTGATGTTTGTAAATGCTTGTAAACCTAATACTAAGTCTAGATGCCCATGGGGCAAGCAGAGAGAGGCTGAGTTCTTTGGGCTCTTCTCTTGAGATGCACTTGACCAAGTCTGGTTTCCACTCTCCTCCTTCCCCGCCCCCACTCCCCCAGCACTGACCATACCAATTTCATTTACTTGGCTGAATTCCCATGGACCTCCTCAATAAAGTACGTGACCAGCAACTACAGAGGCGAAATTGTCGTCGTTACTGAGACTGAGGAGGTGGGGAACAGGAGGTTGGCCTGACCACTCCATGGCTTCTACCTCTCTATTCTCTGCCCTCTTCTAAAATCAAAGTCCCTCTCTGCGTGTTCCCCATCCCTTGCATGACCCTGAATGCTCCTATTCCCTTCACCCTGGGCACCCTCCATCCCAGCCCCTCCCCAAGGGGATCCAGCCTGGCCCTCAAGCTCCTGTCCTTCCTCACTTTCTCCTTCCTTTTCCCTTCTGGATTCTCGGCCCCCAGATCTGGTTCATTTATGAAGGCAGCTTCCAGGTGTATCAACTCTACCCATCAAGAGGCTGGACTATTCTTTTCAGCCTTTCCCAGATGAAGGGTGAAAGCCTATATTCAGCCAATGAAACCTCACTCAGCGTCTTCTATGACAATATGGGTCTGCAGCAGGTGAGCTTGAAAGACAGTGCAGGCTTTCTGAGCTGACCTGGCCATCCTAAGAGGGAATCCATCCACAGGAGGCTGAAATGACCCTCCCTCTCCTCCTTCTAAACCCCTTCCCCCATAGCTAGTCTACCTTGTTGACCAAAAAGGAGAAGGAAAACTGTTGAAAAGAGGTGTGTCAGTGAATCATATCATGGAGTATAATTTGATGTATCATAACACCTTTTATCACCAGTGGTCAAGGTGAGTAAGCTTTAACCCAACTGCCCATCAGGAATGACAGAGTGTTTGGGGGATGGAGATAAAGGAGAGGTTGGCAGAGCCCAGGATCCTTAAGGGCCCCTCCCCTTCAAAGCCTCTTTGAGAAGCCCTTGAATGACTCAGGTTCCATGTTTTCTATAAGGGCTCCTGGGACTCCCCTAGATGAAAGTAGTGCTGCTCATCCCCTTTTCTTCCCATGTTTTGCTCAGACCTTCCTTCACAATGATCTCACTAGTTTCATAGTTATTTTTTCACTTGACCTTTCATTCCCCTTGTTCTCATTCTATAAACTCTTTGGGAATATGGCCTATGTTATATCACCGTTTTTATTTAACAAAGTATCTGCTGAATAAATATATGAAGGAATTAATAGATAGTTGGTTAAGATGCAACTGGATGAATGAATACATGGATGGAAAAATAAATCGATAGGTATGTCAATGGATAGACAATTATCATACAGATATATGAATAGAATGGTTAGATACATGGTTGAACACTTGGATAGATGACGTGTGGATGGAAGGAGCTGGGGGGATATTACTGAGGTTGAGGCAGGGGGTCCTATCGAATCTCTTTCCCTCCCTGTCCTTCCTAGTCAAGGAGAAACCATCTTGTACGACAGTCCCTGCCCTTTCAGATTGTTGAAGCTGATGAAGTTGTTAAAACCACAACGGTACACACGGATAGAGCGTTATATTGCAAAGCCACCTTCTGTGAGCAATGCCTTTGGCTTCCACACCAAAATGTCTTTGGCCATCTACCAGGGCCTTGTCCACCACCTGCTTGTGCTGCATGCCAAGTATGATAAGGTATGTGTGGGTAAATCTGGGAGGCGAAGTGCAAAATAACGGAGAGGGAAGTTGGAAAACTCAAGGAGTTTCCTTCCCCAGCAATCATCCGTACCTTTTCTGTGTTTTCTGTTCCCTTTCTAGCCCTATGCTGATCCTCATCATGACCCCACCTGGCGTTGGTGGAAGGATAAGAGAGACTATGAGGTGAAAGGGATGGGTAGGAGTATTTCCCTAACCTCATTTTCTTCTACTCTGTCCATTCTTCTTCAAGGGAATAGGAGGGAAGTAATGGGAGTCTATAGGCAGGGACTGTGGGATGAGAGTTAGAAGGTTCTCAGCAGTGTGATGTGGGAGAACTAGTTCTTAAATTTTCAGGATGAACATTTATACCTCGGAAGTCATCAGACACTGTAACTGGAGATCCAGTTGTTAAACCATGTACCAACATGCCATTGGGCCTGGGGCTCTGGGACCTGGGACCAGTAACACCCTAGCCCAGAAGGACCAATAACTCATAGGATAACCGACATGAAAAGCATAGTCCCTAATGGCTTGATGCTGGTGTGGCATCAGAAGGTCTTTAGGGGAGTGCCAAGGAATCTGGGCTTGGCTCTGTGGCTAGTTAATAGTTGTATCAATCATGGCAAAATATGCTGATTAAATCTGAAGATCACAGAAAAGAGAGACAGCTGACACACTGAATGACAGTGTCTAGAACAAATACACACTGAATCTAATATGATCAAATTCAAGAGAGAATAAATGTAAAATCTGAACACTTGGTGTAGCACCAATACAATATTTACAGCATCCACAATCATGATGAAGACTGTGAGTATAAGTATCACATGATGTTCAATTGCAAAATATACCAAATTCTCCGGGTAGAGGACAGAACAGAAACGTTTATTTAGACACCAGAAAACCAAATCTCAAAACTAGTAAGCCATTTCCATCATAGTAACAAAGATATTGAGAAGCCATAATAATGCTGAGAGCCACACCATCCTTCAGCCTTCCTACAAACCAATACAAGATCAATATTTACTCATGAGCTTATCTGACTCCTTGTCTGTGCATCCTCTCTCCCCCACCTGTCTGGCTAGCTCTGAACACCAGCTTCCTGTGGGCTCTGCTCCACCCTTCAGCAAATTTCCTCCATCACAGGCTCTACCCCCTATTAGGGGGTAGAGTTTACTTTCAAAGCAGGGGAGGTCTTCAAACTCCTCCCTAGGTCTATTAAGGGGCAGGGAAGATCTTCAAATTCCCATTCCCATTACACTTGGGTCCAAAATGTCATTGTCACAAAGACAAGCTGGGGAAGGTGTGGTTACACATAGAAAAAAAGGTCTCAGGACAGTGGTCCTCAACCTTCCTAATGCTGCAATCCTTTAATACTTGTATGTAGGTGTATCTGCATGTGGGTGGACTCACCAGGAGACTGATAGAGGAGTGGTGTCTCAGTTCCTAAGACCATCGGAAATATGTGTTTTCCAATGGTCTTAGGTGACCCCTGTGAAAGGGACATTTGACTCCCAAAGGGGTCACAACCCACAGGTTGAGAACCGCTACCTTAGGGTCTTAGTAGTCTTAGTGAATTGCTAGCTAGCTTGCTCAATAAGAATTCACCTTTTGATGTGAAAGCCAAGAATGTCAATGCTATCTTTACTCCACTAAGAGAGAAGCAGGGAGATGATAGGGAGTATTGTATTCTGTCCCAGCCAGACTACACTGCACAGTTGTATTTGGTTTTGGATGTCACATTTCCATAAGACCATTGACAAACCGACATAGTCTAGAAGAGGGCATGAAGGATGCTGAGGCCACTGGAGGTCACGCTGTGGCAGAATGTGTTGAAGGAACTGGCCATGCTTAGCCTGGACCAGAGAAGACTTAGATGGAGATGGAACGGCAGGATTTCATGCTGAGAGGGCTGCTGCCTAAAAGAGGGATTCAGCTTTTTCTCCTTCATCCAAGACAGCAAAACTGGGAATAGTTGGGAGGAAAAGGGAGGAGAGATAGGGCAGGTGGAGAGAGGCAAATATAGGGGAAACTGTCTAAACATCAGGGCTTTCCAGTAGAAGAGCTGAGAAAAGCTGAAGGAGGTTGGGGTGGGGCAGTAGAGAGAGGGGCTACCCTGGAGGGGGATTCCTCTTTGGGTCTATGAGTTCCTTTCCAGCTTTTGAGATTATGAGATGCTTGAAGCTATGGGGGCTGATGGGATCTTCAAGAGGTGCCCAGAGCCTGACTAATCTCTCCCTGGCCTTGGCAGGCTTTCTATTTTTATCAAGCCAGTAACTTTCATATCGTGTACGGCGTCCACATTGACATGGATCACTATGGTAAGTTTTATAATATAGGTGCCCAGAATCGCCTGCCAGACATGATCTTTCTGGACAAGGGGACCAAGTACAGCTTCAGCATTTACATTGTCCCTGATACATCTGCTTTAAAAGGTGGGCAGGACTATGGGAATTCCAAGACCAGGTGGAATGGAATTGGGTTGGGGGGAAGATGGTGGGGCAGCCAGGCAAGTGGCTGGGAGGAGAGTCTCTGAGCTGCTCACCCTTGTCTCCCTCCTCCCCTTTGCAGACAAATTCCTGGGCAAAAACAATTTGCGTATGGCTGTGGTATTGTCTGACCCCAAGTGTGTGTCAGTAGAAGTGTCTAGGCAAGCTTCTGTTAGGAAAAATTCCATAATCTTTACGGTGAGCAGGGCAGCCAGTGTGAACATGAGTGTGTGTGTGTGTGTGTGTCTTCTACATGCAGTCCAGTTCACCTGGATTTTTGGCCAAGGAGGAATTAACATCCTGGGCACCAGCTGAGGAAACTGTGACTGAGAAAGACGAAAGAATGGTCTAGGGAAGGCTAGGTGGTACAGAGAATAGTGCGCTAGCCTTGGAGTCAGGAGAACCTGAGTTCAAATCTGGCCTCAGACACTTAACACAACACTTACTAGCCGTGTGACCTTGGGCAAGTCACTTAACCCCAATTTACTCTTCAAAAAGCCAAAAAAAAAAATGTTCCAGATTCCATACCAAGAGAGGTCTCCATTTCAAGTCCCAAGGCTTTTTGGCCACCAGAGTACCTCAGTTCACCATTCAACACCATGAGCATTGATTAGGTGCCTTTATATACCAGACATTTGTACTAGATGTGGGATACAAAGTCCAACAACATATTTGTTTTTCTTATCTCAAAGAGTTTACAGTCTATGATGGATAGGCACACAAAATCCATACACAAGCACAGTCACACTTGGAGAAAGGTTGTGACTGAGTAACATAGCCAGGATGGGCCTTTAGATTCTTGGAATGACTCAGAACTCTCCTCCCTTTCTTTCTTCTGGGAGAGGATTGAGGGGGTGGTAGGAAGGAGGTCTCCAGAACCCCAGGCCCATAGTACCTTCCTTTTGACGTGACCAGGTATTTTTGTGGGACAGAAGCAGCTGCTTCAATCAAAGCATCAGTGGACAAAACCTGAAGAAAACATCCTTAGTCCTCAAGGTGGGAAACAAGAAGGGATCTCTCCTCTGTCTCTATGGTGGGAAGGTGGCTCACAAATGACAGGGGTAGCAGAGGGGAGTCCCCAGTTGACAATGAGGAGCAAAAGACATCTTGTTCCTTCGATGGCAGCAAAAGAAATGGGGGTGGGGATAAGTAGCTGGCCAGCACTGAGCAGTCCTCTCTACAGATGGTTGGCTCAATTGGGAAGTGCTATCGGAGAACCAGCAGAGGATATCGGCTACTGGTAACGAAAGAGAGACCATCTGAGCCTAATGGACCCTTAGGGAAGGGGGACACTCTCCAGGCTGGGCTCTGGTCTTCCCAAGACCAGGGAGAGTGAAGAGTTCATTCTCCTGCTCACTCAAAATTGACCCCCTCTCCCCTCGCCCCCACCTCCACCCCAACCCACCCCCACCCGGGTGGGAACAGCAAAACAGATGCACTGGGCCTTGTCCTGGGGTGGTTTCCAGTCCTTTATCATCCCTCAGAGAAAATGTTCTCTAAACTTCATATTCCAGAGAATAACATGGAAGGGATCTTAGAGGTCCTGGCACCTGCCCATTTCCCTCTTTCTCTGCATTTGTAGGGCTCAGGGCCCAGCTAGAATCTGCTCAAGCCAGGAGGGTTGCTCCCAACCAAGAGGGTACTCTGTATGTTTCCTGGGACAAAGAGCAGGCCATGTTCCTGCTTCTTCATGATCTGGCCTAGAAAGGACAATAGGGGCTTGGGAGTAATGGACAAATTGTGTGTGTGTCTCTTCCCTCCTCAACTCTTCCCTCTTCCTCTTTCTCTTCCCTTCCCCCACTTCCTTGGGCAGGGCAATGGCATGATTCCCATGTTCATCGGCTGTCCCCCAGGCAAGCGATTGGCCTTTGACATCAGCTTGACTCTTAAGAAGCACAAGGAATTCAACAGAAGATACTTTGACTGCGTGTTCCCAGACCCTGAAATGCCTTGCTTCTTTTACAGTGATAGTGAGAGACGGGCCCCTGCCCTGCCACCCAGCACATGACTTTCCCCCAGCCCAATACCACCCTCTTCCCTACCAAGACCCCACCCTCTTTCTCTGTTCAGCTTGGTGCCTTCCTCCCACAGTTTTCTTCCCTTACTTCCTGGTCCAAGATATGGTGACTGGTGATTCAGGAAGCTTCAATGGCAGGTGAGCCCCCTGCCTTCCCTGTTCTGGCTGCCTTTTGGGGAAGCCTGAGGAAAAAACAAACACAGGGATTTCAGAAGTATTGGAGAGATGCCAGTGGTGAGGTATAATCCCTGCCCCAGGAAGTGCTCACAGACTAAACCGTGGGTAGGGAAGTTATGGCCTCAAGGCCACATGTCGCCCTCTAGGTCCTCCTTTGTGGTCCTTTGACTGAATCCAATTTCAGAGAAAAAAAAATCCCCTTAATAAAAGTATTTGCTCTGTATAACTTTGGCTTACAAAAGGCTGCAGCCAAGGACCTAGAGGGCCACATGCAGCATTAAGGCCACATGTTTCCCACCCCTGGGCTAAGCTTTTCCTTTAACCTCCCAGGTCATTTTCTTTCATGTAGACCTCCCCTCTTGAAACCCATGACTTAATCTGTGTGGGAGGGGGTGTGTGTGGGGGGGGGTTGGGT
>CM053596.1:17749499-17766384 GCA_028646575.1 Pseudocheirus occidentalis | reverse complement strand
AGAGTCTGAAGTTCTGCAATACCTGCAACTAGGAATTAAGATATACAGGGGCTGGGATAAGCAGACCCTCCCTGCCCTACCAGAAAGTAAGAGAGCAGAGCAGGGGAGGGGCTTTACAGTGGGATTGCTGTTTTGGGGTTGAGGAGGGGGCAAGATGGGGAGAAAATTTGCAATTCTGAAATGTAATGACAATGAATGATGTAAACAAGAAAATGAATTTAAAAAAACAAAATAAATAAAATAAATAAAAAATTAAGTAAGTAAATAAATAAATAAATGAATAAATAAATGAACAAATAAACAAATAAATGAAAAGGAAAACTGCCACATCAATAAAGAAAACTAGGAGTTTGCTTTATGGAAAAAACAAAAAGAAAATAGATAAACCATTAGTTAATGTGATCTTTTGAAAAAGAAAGAAGAAAATCAAATCACTAGTATCCAAAATGGACAGGGTGACTATACCACTAATGAAGACGAAATCAAAACAGTGACTAGGAGTTATTTTGCTGAATTATATACTCATAAAATTGACAATGTAAGTGAAATGGATGAATACCTACAAAAAATCAACAGAAGAAGAAATAGAATATCTTAATAAACTTTTTTAGAAAAATAAAGTGAACAGGCTATAGATGAGCTCCCTAAGAAAAAGCATTCAGGACCAGATGGACTCACAAGTGAATTCTACCAAACATTTAAGGATCAACCAATTCCAACACTAAATTAATTACTTTGAATAATTGGAGGAGTCCTACCAAACTCCTTTTATGAAACAAGCATGATGCTGACACATAAGCCAGGAAGAGCAAAACCAAAGGAAATTACAGACCAATTTTCTTGATGAATATGGATGCAAAAAATCCTAAATAAAATATTAGGTAGGAAACTACAACTATATATCACAAAGATTATACATTGTGACCAAGTGGGATTTATACCAGGAATACAGAGCTGGCTTAATATAAGGAAAACTATTAGCATAAGTAGTTATACCAATAATAAAAGTAACAAAAATCACATGATTATATCAGTAGATGCAGAAAAGACTTTTCACAAAACATAAAAATCATTCTTATTTCAATGAATTTGAAAGCATAGATATAAATGGATTTTTCCTTAAAATGTTAAGAAGTATGTACTTAAAACCATCAATGAACGTTTTTTATAACAGGTATAAGCTATAAGTCTTCCCAATAAGATCAGGAGAAAAACAAGGGTGCCCATTATCACAATATTACTCAGTATTGTACTGGAAATATTAGCAATAGCAATAAAAGAAGGAAAAGAAAATGATAGAATCAGAATGGTTAATGAGGTAATATAACTATCTCTTTTTGCAGCTGACAGAATTATATACTTGGAAAATCCTCAAGATTCAACTAACAAGCTAGTTGAAGCAATTAATAATTTTAACAAATGTAGAGGAGATTAAGAAGGATTTTGAAAACCAAATAAGAGAAGTGGAGGAAAAATTGGGAAGAAAAATGAGAATGATGCAAGAAAATCATGAAAAGAGAGTCAACAACCTGACTGAAAAAAATAATACCTTAAAAATAGATTAACTCAAATGGCAAAAGAGGTCCGAAAAGCCAATGAAGAGAAGAATGCCTTAAAAAGTTGAATTTGCCAGATAGAAAAAGGATCTTAAAAGCTCACTGAAGAGAATAATTCCTTCAGAATTAGAGTGGAGCAAGTGGAAGCTAATGACTTTATGAGAAATCAAGATACTATTAAACAGATCCAAAAAATGAAAAAATGGAAGGCAATGTGAAATATCTCATCAAAAAAATCCACTGACCTGGAAAATAGATTCAGGAGAGACAGCTTAAAAATTATTGAACTACCTGAAAACCATGATCAGAAAAAGAACTTAGAAATCATCATTCAAGAAATTCTCAAGGAAAATTGCCCCGATATTTTAGAACCAGGGGCCAAAATAGAACTTGAAAGAATTCACCAATCACCTCTTGAAAAAATCCCCAAAAGAAAATTCCTAGGAATGTTATAACCAGGTTCCAGAGTTCCCAGATCAAGGAGAAAATATTACAAGCTGCCAAGAAGAATCAATTTGAATACTGTGGAAACACAATCAGGATAACCCAGGATTTAGTAGCTTCTACATTAAGGGATTGAAGGGCCTGGAATATGATATTCCGGACATCAAGGGAGCTGGGATTAAAACCAAGAATCACCTACGAAGCAAAATTGAGTATAATGTTTCAGGGGAAAATATGGTCATTCAATGAAGTGCAGGACTTTCAAGCATTCCTGAAGAAAAAACCAGAACTGATTAGAAAATGTGACATTCAAATACAAGAAGCATGAGGAGGTAAACATGGAAAAGAATTCATAAGGAACTTACCAAAGTTGAACTATTTACATGCCAACACAGAAAAATGATAATTGTAGCTTAAGAAACTTTTCTCAGTATGAAGATAGGTGAAGGGAATATGTGTGTGTGTATATGTATGTATGTATGTATATGTTTATGTATACATACAGATGTGTCTATATAGGAGGGTATATATGCGTTTGAATACATATGTGAGTGTAGAGGGCATGGGTTCAATTGAATAGGAAGGGATGACATTTTAAAAGGTGAAATTGAGAGATGGGAGAGGATTAGAATGAGAGGAGACAGGGAGAGACAGAATGGGATTAATCATCTCATATAGAAGAAGCAAGGGATAACTGTTACAATGGAGAGGAACAGGAAGGCAAAAAGGAAGGGATCAATCTTACTCTCATTGAATTTGGCTTAGGGAAGGAATGACATACACTCTAAATTGGGTATCTTGCTCTACAGGAGAGTAGGAGGGATGGGGATGAGAGGGGGGATGATAGAGGGGAGGGCAAGGTGGGGGGGCAGGGTTGTTAGAAGCACACACTTCTGTAAAGGGACAGGGACAAAGTAGAGAACAAAACAAGTCGGGGGTGTGATAGGAAGGAGGGAAATATAGTCAGTCTTTCACAATATGTCCATTGCGGAGAAGTTCTGTGTAACTGCACATGTACAGCCTGTATTGAATTGCTTGTCTTTTCAGTAGGGGTGGGTAATAAAGGAGGAAGGGAAAAAATCTAGAATTTAAAGCTCTATAATCAAATGTTAAATGTACATATATATATATATACATATATATATATGTATATATAAAATACTAATTGTTATTATTAATTACATGCAGTTGGGAATTAAGATATACAGGCACTGGGGTAGGGAGATCCATCTTGCCCTAACAGAAAGTCAGAGAAGTGATGGGGGAGAACATAGGAGAGAACATATTGGGAGAGAGGATATAGAATGGGATCACTGTTTTGGGGTGGTGGGTAGGGGAAAGATGGGGAGAAAATTTGTAACTCAAAATCTCAAGGAAATGAACGATGTAAACTAAAAATAAACAAAAGTTAATTTAAAAATAATAATTTTAGCAAAGCAGCAAGATCTAAAATAAACTCACACAAATCATCAGCATTTCTATATATCACTTTAAAAAAATCCTGCAAGAAGAGATAGTAAGTGAAACTCCATTCATAATAACCACAAATATCATAAAATATCTGGGAAAATATTTGCCAAGACAAACCAAGACAAACATACACACACACACAAACACACAAATTATATATGTATACATATATAAAAAGTAGTTCAAGAACTACTTGAACATAATTATAAAATACTTTTTATACCTATAAAGTCATATTTAGATAGTTGGAGATTTATTAATTGTTCATGGGTTGGTAGAGCCCATATAATTAAAGTGACAATTCTACCTAATCTACTTATTCAATGCCATCTCAATTAAATGACCAAAAAGTATCAAGCTAGAAGAGAAATAGCAAAATTCATTTGGAAGAACAAATAGTTGAGAATATCAAAAGAATTAATGGAAAAATGTAAAAGAAGGAGCTCTAGAAGTTCCAGATCTTAAACTGTAGTATAAGATGGTAATTTTCAAACTATGGCACTGGCTAAGAAATAGAAAGGTGGATCACATACATTACACAATAGTAAATGGGTATCTGACTTTGTGTTTGACAAATGTAAAGATTTAAACTTTGGGGGTAAGATTTCATTATTTTGTAAAGAAAATTTTGGGGGGAAAAATGGAATGCAGTCTGGCAGAAACTAGGTATAGGTTAATATCTTATACCATTTCCCAAGATAAGGTCAAAATGGATACATGACCCAGACATAAAGGGAGATATCATAAGGAAATTAAAACATGAAACATATTACCTATGAGACATATGGATAGGAGAGGAATTTATGAATAAATGATAGATAGAGAGCATTATGAGATGTAAAATGGATAATTTCAAGTATGTTAAGTTGAAAAGGGTTTGTACAAATAAAATCAACATGTCCAAGATTAGAAGGAAAGCAGAAAATTGTGGAAGGTGGATTTATAGCTTCTCAGATAAAGTTCTAGTATTTCAAATATATAGAGAACTTTGTTGCATTTATAAGAATATGACTCATTCCCCAATTGATAAAAATGGTCAAAGGATATGGAGAGAAAGCTTTTGGATGAATAACTTGTGGCATTTGAAAAGGTTCAAGAGACACAATTTCTGAGAAATTTAATCATTTTATTAATAATGCCAGCATTTTAATGAAAGGATGGTCATTTGGCTACTTTTCTCTTAGACCAAAGACAATCATGGCAGTGGGCTCACAGGCCAATGTGCTCATTGGAAGAGGGGTGTTCTTAAAAGTGGAAATCAACTGTGATTGGTTAACAAGAGAATGAATATTAACAATGAGGGGTTGAACCTATTCAAATGAAATTTGATTGTGTCATTTACTTCTAAGTTGTCCCCTGCCTTGGGGAGGGGGGTCTGAACAAAAAAGCTAGTCCAATCTCATTATCAGTAATGTCCTTCAAAAGACTGAACTTTTGAAATCAGGACTTCAGAAAAGGGGTGAACTCTGGATCTCCCCAAATTGTTAGTTATTAATAACCAGTTCTCTCAAAATCAAAACTATATATAGTCATATGAAAAAGTGCTCTAAATCAGTGGTTCTCAACCTTCCTAATGCCACAACCCTTTAATACTAGTATGTGGGTGTGTCTGCATGTGGTTGGACCCATCTGCAGATGGATAGAGGAGCATGGTGTCTTTGTTCCACAGGTTTTCAATACTCTTAGACGACCCCTGGGACCTCTGTGAAAGGGTTGTTTGACCCCCAAAGGGGTTGCAACCCACAGGTTGAGAAACCCTGCTCTAAATCATTATTGAGAAGAGAAATGCAAATTCAAACAACTTTCAGGTATCATCTCACACCTACCAAATTAGCTAAAATCATAGAAAGGAAAATGACAAATGTTGGAAAGGATGTGGAAATTGGGGCACTACTACACTGTGAACTGATCCAACCACTTTGGAAGGCAATCTGGAATCCTGGCCAAAGAGTTACACTTTGTATACCCTTTGCCCCAGTAGTACTGATGAAGTGTAGGCTCTGGGACCCCCCCTCCTTTTGAGCTTTCCTTAAACTTTTGAGGTACACACTCCTGGAAACCTCTTCAAGTCTGATTGTCATTAACTCCACCTGAAGTCCCTCCCCAAACTCATTACTGGAGTCAGACCTCATTGGCTCCTCCTGAAGACCCTTCCCCAGCTCCTCCTCTAAACCACCCCTAGACTCTCTGTATATAAGACCCCATCTTCACTCCATCTTTGTGAGAGTGCCATAGAATGGCTTGGCAGAGACTTCCCATTTGAGAGAGCCATAGAGCCTAGCAGAGACTTGGTCTAGGTGAGAGCGCCTTGGGATAGCTTAGGATAGCTTAGCAGAGACTTGCTCTGTAAGAGTCTATCCCATATCTTTCAATAACCTTTACTTTTTCTTTGGCTAAGAAGACTTGAGTGGAATTCTTTCAGCAGGACCCAGCTTGTTGGTATTTTGGGGTCTCAGGCAAACCCTAACCCTCTTTGGGTACCTCTTCAGTATCACATTTACTTTTATCTCCCAAGGTGATCGGGGGAAAGAAAAAGAATGTATGTATACTAAAATATTTATAGCAGCTCTCTTTGTGGTGGCAAAGAACTGGAAATTGGGGTGGTACCCATCAATTGGGGAATGGCTGAACAAGTTGGGGTATATGAGTGTGAAGGAATACTACCGTACTGGAAGAAAGGATGAGATGGTTGATGTAACAAAAACATGGAAAGACTTGCATGAAATCATGAAGAGTGAAAAATGCTGAACCAAGAGAACACTGGACTCTGTAACAACAATGTTTGTAGAATAATTATGAACAGCTAAGTTGTACTGCTTATTATAAATATTCAAATCAATTGCAGAGGGCCTATAAAGGAAGATGCTATCCACCTCCAGAGAAAGAATTGATAAATAGAAGTATGCATAATATGGTTTTACATATACATACATATATACACATCTGGATACATACATGTGGGAGGGTATCAAATGGTGACCTCTAGTGAGGGGTAGGGAGAGAGGAAGTGAGACGGCTTGGAACTTAAAATATAACCAAGTTGGAACAGGGAGACAATTTCTCAACTGCTCAAAGGGGAGTGGGAAAAGGTTGAGATATTTATACATACTAAGTGGGGGGTTAAGGGAGAAACATTATAAATCAAGATGTTTTCTGTTCAAGATGGGTTTCAGCAGTTGTTGGCATCTCCAAGTTTAGCTAGAGGTTAGTTCACAGAGAATCACTGGTATATCAAGGAGCCCTGGACACCACAAGCCTGACTGATTAGTTATTTGTTGTGCTACTCCATGGTCCGGTTCCCCTGTGAAAAAGGGAAGATCTAGCAAATGTATTTGGGAAGTACAGACAGGACAGAGATCATGTTCACATTCCCTCCTTTTGGTCACTAGATCCTTTCTTTTGGACTAGATCCCACCTGAAGACTAATAAGAGTTTTTAATTTTTTTTCACACTTAATAGTGGTTGGCATCTTTTTTTTATTTTAATTTTTGTTTATTTTTAGTTTACATCATTCATTTCCACAAGATTTTGAGTTACAAATTTTCTCCCCATCTTTCCCCTAACCACCACCCCAACACAGCAATCCCATGTTTACTCCTTCCCCCAATCTGCTCTCACCTATATCCTCCCCCATCATCCCTCTGACTTTCTGTTAGGGAAAGATGGATCTCCTTTTCCCAGTGTCTGGATATCTTAATTCCCAGTTGCATGTAAATTATAATAATAATATACATTTAAAGTTTGAGTGCCTGTTACATGGCCCTTCTTCTATTAATATCTATATCCCTATGTGACTTAAACAAACTATGGACCAACACATTGGTTATTCTTATCCAAATATGCAAAAGAAGCATGACCAAAAACAGAATCTTATTGGTTGATAGACCTTGATCTTTAAAGCCAAAAGTGACATATTAGCAAGGGGGAGGTGGTGTGTGTCATAGGTTGGGTGAAGTATAGGGCATCTCCACTCTCTAAGTGGTCATAAGATGATCACCTGCTTGGGTTGGACAAAAGAGAATGGTCCAGAGGTAGAAAAATAAATTGGGGACTTTCCATGTAGTTGTCACCTCCACCACACTGAGCTTGGTCACCATTACAAGGAAAAACAAGGGTGGAGGACTTCTAATTAACTTACTCTGGTTAACTTCCTATGAATAAGCAAGTGATCTTACAAATCTGCAATTCATAGCTCTGGGATTTCATATACAGAACTTATAATCACTACCCCTATAGAATCATATCAAATTGATTAATACTGATTGGACTAGAGTAGGTGTCCTCAATGAATCAACTTTCTCACTCCACAAAGTAATCTTTGGTACTTTGGTTGACATGACACTGAATAAGTAAATTCATTTAGGTGGTATTACTATTTTCATTATTTTGGCTGAATGTATCCATCAGCAATGAATATTTCTGCAATTATTTAGATCTATTGACACTCTTTTTACAGAACCATTGAACACTCCTATATTCATCCTTTGTTAGTTATCTGCCATTGCTTTCAGTACAATTCTTTTCTTTAAAAAGTATTTTTAATTAATTTTAAGCTTAAATACAAAAAGGCAAAAAAAAATATTCCATGTATACAGCACAACACAAAAAGAGTATTCAATCTGCAACCATGAATCCCATTTCACATTTCCTTTTTTCTGGAAAACTATGTAATACCACACACAAAATTTCAAAGTTACCTTTCTTTTCTGTGCTCCTGAGTTTTCTTTTGATCTCTGCCATGTACCTTTTTTCTTTCTCCCTCCTCATCCCACATTAAAGAAGGCCATCATTGGACACAAATGCACATTTCTATACATACATACATACATACATACATACATACATATGCCCTTCCTTCATAGGTCCTTTGTAGTTGATTTGTTTGTAGCACTCAAAAAAATTCTTCAAACAACATGCCTATAACTATGACCACTATTCTCTTGGTTCTGATCATTTCATTCTTCATTATTTCATGCAAGTCTTTCCCTGTTTTTCTAAAATCAACCCACTCATCATTTCTTAGAGCATATACATTCCGTCACAATCACATGCCACAATTTGTTGTCATTCTCCAATTGTTAGGCATCCCACCAATTTCCAGTTCTTTGCCACCATAATGCAAGTTGCTATCAATATTTTAGAACATCTAACTTCTTTTTCTTTTTCTCTGATCACCTTGGAAAACAGATGTAGTAGTAATAGTATAAAACACAGTTTTGTAAGTTTGGCGGCATAATTGCAAATGGCTTTAAAAAATGGTTGGATCAGTTCACAATTCCACCAACAGTATATGTGTCCCAATTTTTCCATTTCCCTTCCAACATTTGTCATTTTCCTCTTTGATGATTTTAGTCAATCTGGTGGTGATGTCTGAAAGTTGTTTCAATTTGCATTTCTCCAATCAATTATTTATAGCATGCTTGCATAACTCTATATAGTTTTTGTTTTATTTAAAAATTCCCTGTTTGTGGGGGCCAAGTCTAATGGATCCTCAAGCAGATGTCCAAGTCCAGAGACTTGTGACTTGCTCCCAGTTCAAGGACTCATTGAGCTATGCCTGAGTCTGAACTTGTTGACTTTTTCGAACCCAGGAGGCAGCAATCGCCTCTGGACAGGTGTGCCATATCTTCCCCAAGAAGAATATTTGGCAACCAGTATCAAGAAATATTGCTGTATCTCCCACAAGCAGGAAAGAGCCTGGTAGTCAAGGTCTTTTGCTGATACCTATATTTCGCTGAGTGCATCTGTGAGAAACTGGTGATTCAAAGTTCACTGTAAAACTTTCTCTGCATAAACAAGAAAGATAAAGAATCAACTACACTTCTCCATTAAACCAGCATTGTTGTCTAACCACACTTGCCTAGCCTGAATCTTTTGTTTACCATCTGTCCTACATTGTAAGTTGCTGGCAATTGGAGCCCTGAACAGGGACAAGGAGAAGGAGAAGAGACGGTCCTTACCAAATGGAGCTCCACAAAGAACAAAGGGGGTAAGGGGATTCTGATTTTTTCACTAGGCTTACCTCAGGGAATTTCAAAATTTTCTCTCATCATGGGTCAAATGCATGAGGCACAATTCAAAGATCAGGAACAATACCTTCAAGTATCAAAGAAAGTAATGAAAGAAAGGAAATTTACTGTCAAGAAGAAACAGCTGGAGGAAGTTTTAGTGTGTGTGGAACATTGTGCCCTTGCAACGGTACCAAAGGGTGGTACCGTGTATTTACTAAAATGGGAGACAGATGAGTGAGAGATGAAAAGAGGAGGGACCCCAGCATTTCCCCATTTCTGCCTTTCATATATGGAATATATTAAACATATGTTTGACACCAGAAATGAAAGTGCCAATGGTGGCTTGAACAATTAAGTATAGTGCAGTGGTCTCCACAAAGTCTGAAACTATCGATACAGATAAAAAGAAAATGATCCCTTACCATCCGGAGGGCCAAGCAAATATCTAATTTTTTTTCAGGAGATCTCCAACAATTCTCTGTGAGCTTGTGGATCCTTCCTGTCATTTTCTGTATCTATCTGCTTTGTTTTTGTGTCTTTGTTTGAATAAGTGTGAGTGTGAGTAATGTGTCATTCTATAAGATTTATAATGCAACTATATTTTCCTTGGAATGTTATCTCTTTCTCTCTGCCTCTCCCTTCTTTCCTGCCAGAATACAAGTGTCTGGCTAGAGAGGACAAAGAAAGAGAGAGAAAAACCTTTTTTATTGCATACGTTATATGATAGTAAAAGCAAGTAAAAATGTATATAAGAAATATCAGGATAGAATTAGAAAAATTAATAAGGTCTAAACTATTTGCATGAAAAGTGTGAATTTTCAAAGTTTTAAGAATTTTAAAAGGTTTGAAAATCTCTCTCAATTTCAACTCTGGCCAAGTTTTTAGTCCAGGAGTAAGAGAAAAAAACAAAAAGGGCTTTCTCTCCCCCCCCCCACCCCCACCCCACAGATCAAAGAGGCAGACTAAGGAGCATTTAACCATTTCCTGCCTCACCTAAAATAGAAAAGTTTTGTGTATTGGGAGACAACTGAAAGATAATTGAATTCATTCTGGCTATTTTGGGAATTTTGAAAGGTGTCGCTCTTAATTTGATGCTAAAGATAAGTTAGAATTTCTTATACTATTTGGGACTAAGGCAAATTGGGAAAATAGAAAGATCTGAAAAAAAAACACCTCAGAGGTGATGCTTTGAGATCTCCAGTATAGAGGAAAGGGGACAAGGCACCACTGGATTTCCCCCCCCCCCCCCAAGAGCCCCACTCACTTTGACTGGCAGGTCCAAAGCTCTCACTTTCAGAGAAGTTTTTAAGGAATAAACATAGAAATGAAGTTACTGAAGCAAAAGTTAAAACAGCTGAAAACATCTTACAAAAATTTATCAAAGCATCTTGTCCCAGATCAGATTTTTTAAAAAGAGCATTGAAGAATAATAGGGAATTTGAGTTACCCTCCCTGACCTGGCAAAAGGTAGGAGGCATAGTAGCTATAGCAATGGCTCCACTGGCAACAGCCCTGGGCACCCTGAAGCAACACCTCTAGACAAGCAGATGAACCTCTTCTTTCAAAACTCTGGGTCTACAACCAGATTCTGTAACTGTGGGGAGAGGAGAAAAACCTCTGCCCTCGACAAGCACAATAATTTTTGTATGTTATGATTTGGAAATGCAATCAATGTCATTGTATTATTATGGTATTTTTAAATTGTAGTGAAATTCTCTTATACTGTAAAAATTGAGTGATCACTGTAAGCCAGAAAGAGTGTTAGATAAAGCAATTTTTATTTTGGATTTTGTTGAAACTAAAAGATGGAAGAAAAACATACATCAAAACGGTTATGTCACTTGATCATATATTTTATGCCTGCTATTTAGAAAACCAGGTATTTACACCTTTACCTGTAGTTAAAGAGGGCATTACAGCTGAAATAACTTGACTATCATTTATAAAATTTGTAAGATTATTAACTCAGTTATTTAAAGTCACTGTTCTAATGCTGAAATCTACAATTGTTGATTACTGTATGTGGAAATGAGACTGGCTGAAAACATTATTTGGATTAATTCTTCCCATTTAGAACATTTCTCCTGCATGTATGAGTTGGCAAAGCAAGGTCATCACCATCAGCCCCTCCCTGGGATCCATGTCAATTCTCCTTATTTTGTAAAACTGCCAAGGTCCTTAGAAACCATCTTTATAGGCAAGGTCATCAGCCTGGGAAAGGAACTTGTTTTAGTTATGTAGTTACTAAACAATTTACTTAGCTTACTGAGAAGTTACAAGTCTATGTACAATAAGTAGAAGTAGTTTCTACAATTGGCTTTTACACCAGGACAAGTTTAAATTTCAGAAAGATGTTAAATAAAATCCCTTTCGTATTTGAGTCCTGGAAAATTTGTATGGTATATTGTTACTCAGTGAGACTAAATTGATGTTAAAGCAAAAAGGGTTTGGAGACCATACTGCATGTGGATGCTTTGCCCAATTAGGTCCCTTCTTTTTGTCTTAATGACAAATCAATAGAAAGTTAGGCATAAGGCAAATATATGAAATTTTGCTGTTTTAAGGACATTCTTCCTGAATGTTATGGGAATAATTAGGTACATAATTCATCAGTTTTGTGAGATTAGACATTAACCTCTTTGTTTTATTTACTCCAGTATAGAACAGTTATATTAGTAATAGGGATTACAGTGTGGATTCAGATTAAGTCCCAGAAAGATATGGAAGCTTGAGAAGTAGATGCAAATCTATTAGAGCAATAACTTATGATCTTGGTGGGATATTTGATTTTTTTAACAAGAATAAATATAAAAATGAATACAGGTTGAGGCTCACTTTAAAGATGTTCCTTAACCAATGTGAGAGCTGATTATTGGAGCTTGTTATTTAAGATTTGCTGTAGCTGTTAACTGACTGTTCTTCTGAGCCTAACTCCAGGTATGGATATTGAAAAAGGTCATCCAAGCTATCTGAGTGCATATTGAAATGTAAACAAAAGTTAACTAAATCAATTCTGGAAGTATTATAAGTGAAATGTGCTACTCTTAATTAAGTTTAAGATAGGTCAGAATTTATTGCATTAGTTGACACTAAGGAAACTCTTGTAAAGCAAATGAATTTTTCATCTAGAATTAGAACATGTACAGAAATTTATGCAAGCTACTTGACTTACCTTAAGATGTTTCCATTGTTTAAAGGGATTCTAAAAATAATAGCCTTTAAAAGTACCATGATCAGTTTCTTAACTGTTACCAATATAAGATTCAATTACAATACCTTTTTTTTTCACTAAAAAACTTTGTGATATCTAGGATTCTGCTATTAACTAGGAATTTACTTTGTTAATAATACTTTGGGAATTTATGCTACTTAAGGACATTTTACACCAACTTAGTTTTAAATAAGTCTCAATTTTAAAAGTTTGTTTTTGCTTTAAGGTAAAAAACAGAGTTATCATGTTATAAGTTTTCAACTAATTTTCTTCATAAAAGTTTGATCATATACAAACCTTAAAATTAGAAATATGTCCTACTACATTGATTCTAATAATTGTAAAGTTGTTAATACTCAATTTACTTCTGCTCAAAATGCAAAGCTTTCAGCTCTCATATTATTATTAAATGACTTTTCTTCTTCTCCCCTTAATATTGTGTCAGAGAGCAAATAAATATTCAACATACATGTGTCAACATATTAAAACTACTAAACTTAAATACACACCAAATACAGATTTTCTAAACTTTTTTCAGAAATTACAAACTTTCATAAGACACAGATTGCAACCTATATGTATAACTCATATTAGAGCTCATTCTTCACTTCCTGGACCTCTTTCCCAAAACATGACCATTGATCAAAAAGTTCAAATTTTTCCTACCATTCTCTCCCTAAATATTCATAGAGCTACATTATCTTAATCTTATTTTCATAAACATGCACATACTTTACATAAACAATTCCATGTTACTAGGGAACAAGTTAGACAGATCATTTTAAAAACTGCCCTAAATACATTAACTCTACTACACCTCCAGTTTATAACCCACAGGGCATTAAATCTAACCATTTTTGGCAGATGCATGTGACTCATTATTGTTCTTTTGGTAAGTTATCATATATACATGTTACCATAGATACTTTTTCTTCTTTTACTTTTGCTTCACTTCTGACAGGGGAAGCAATAAAAAAAAATGTAATTAACATATGAGTTCTTTTTGCTTTTGCTTCAATAGGCTTTCCAAAGCAATTGAAAACTGTTAATGCCCCCGCCTATCCTATCAAATCATTTCAATCTTTTTGTAGTCATTTTCAAATAAAATTACAGGCATTTCTTATAATCCCACTGGTCAAGCTATACTTGAGAGATGGAATAAAGTTATTAAAAACCCATTTACAAGAATAAAAAGGAGAGAACTTGGACTAATATTCCACAAAGGCAATTACCTACCACTTTATACACCCCAAATTTTTTAAACACCACTAAAAATGAGTATACACTGGTAGAAAAACAATTTGAATAAGTGCATACTCCCCAAATGAAGGTAATGTGGAGAGATCCCCAAACAAAGAAATGGAAAGGGCCTGACCCTTTACTAACGTGGGGGCAAGGCTGTGCTTATGGTTTTCCAGAAGCTGCTGAATGACCAGCGAGGGTACCAGAAGAGTATGTCCAAGAGTATTCCACAACTCATTGTCCAGATGCAGAAACTGAGAATTCAGAGAAAGAGGATTGGGAGATCCCTTGCACAAAGACAACCCAAGAAGAGGCTCAGTGTCTCACCTTTTCACAAGATAATACTACCCCCTAATGGAACATTACTTGTTTAAATTGTACCCTTAAACAATGTATTAGTGGCTATGATGTCATTGTGCTGTTTGTAGAATGAGTCTCTTTTGCTGTTTTTGCACTAATCTTTCTCATAATTGGTTTCAGGTTTTGGGGAAACATGTACTTTAAATAATATCTGATTCTCTAGCTAGAAAAAAGTGATTTCTGGACTTTTAATCACAGGACTAATTGCCATACCCTCCCTCTTAATATTAACTGTGTCTTCTATTTCTTTACTAATGAAATACAAACTGCTCAATTTGTGAATGAGTTGGAAAAGAATGTTAGCCTGGCTTTAAAAACCCAAGAATATATAGATAAAGACATAATTTATAAAATCAATTTGTTGAAATAGTCAGTCATGTATCTCAGGGATGAGTTAGGAACACAAGACCATACTCCTCCGATGTGATTATGAATATACCTATATATGTATGACTCCTATGTGAGGAATATTGCTTGCATTAATTGTACTCTTACTGAATGTATATCTAGGAGAGATTCTGTTGTAGTAATTGTTGAACAACCTTCATTTGCCTTTTTTCCAACTAATCTAACTCATGCTTGGTATCAAACATCAGGGGGATATGCATTACATATGATTTCTGATGTTTAAAAAAAGGGGGGGAAGGTTTGTCAGACTTGTTACTAGACTCACTGCCCTAATACTATTGATAATTTCAACCACTGTCTGCAATTTCTCTACAAATAGAAATCCAAACTGCACAATGTTAATAAATTATAAAAAAACAATATTTTGTAGCCTTTAAGACACAACAGGATATAGATAAGCATCTTTTGTATTAGGCCAATTTATTAGAACAACAAGTATTATATTTAGGTGATGAGTTAAAAGCATTAAAAACTTGACTGTTACTTGCATGTGATTATAGATATCATATAGTTGTGTAACTCCTTTACCATATGATAGCTCTGATTCTAATGATGCTTGGGAAAAAAATATGTGCCCAACTTCTTGGTGCTTGGCATGATTCAAATATTAACAAAGTATATCAGAAAACATCCAAAATAGTCATCACACTGGAACTGATCCAGGGAAAATTGCCAACTCAATACTATCAGCATTGTTAAAGTTTTCTCCATTAAATTTGATGTATATAGTTTCACATATTGTACCTTTATTGATTATTATATTATTTCTTTGTATTTGCCTTCCTGCATTGACCAGGATCATATCACAGCTTTTGAAACCAATATCTACTCAAATGTATGAGCTAAAGTTTCAAAATAAAAAAGGGGGAGATGTGGGGAGCCAAGTCTAATGGATTCTTGAGCAGATGTCCAAGTCCAAAGAATTGTGACTTGCTCTGAGTTCAAGGACTCGATGAGCTATGTCTGAGTCCAGACTTTTTGACTTGTTTGAACCCAGGAGGATGCAAAGTCCTGTCTGGACAAGTGTGCTCTATTTTTCCCCAAGAAGAATATTTTGCAATTAGTGTCAAGAAATATTGCTGTGTCTTCCACAAGTAGTCTGAGCATGTAGGAAGGAGCCTGGTAGTCAAGGTGTTTTGCTGATACCTTTATTTTGCTGAGTGCATCTGTGAGAAATTGGTGATTCAAAGTTCACTGTAAAACTTTCTGTGCATAAACAAGAAAGATATAGAATCAACTATACTACTCCATTAAACGTGCTTTGTTGTCTAACCAAGTTTGCCTAGACTGAATCTTTTGTTCACCATCCATCCTACACCATCAGTTGGTGGCACCTGTTCATATCCTTTGACCATTTTTTGTACATTAGAGTTCTGGAATTATAATTAAGGAAATTAAGGAAATTTGCTTTTGGTAGAGAGAGCAAGGATCTTGACAGTTGGAGATCTCCATCATTTTCTGCCTGGCTGGACTGAGGAGACAGAGACTCTGTGTGTGTGTGTGTGTTTGTGTGTGTGTGTGTGTGTGTGTAAGGGACATCTATATAACAAAGCTGTAGAAGTTGACAAGAATCAAGGTATGAAGGGCTTTAGATGCCAGAGGAGTTTCTGTTTCTAAAGGAAAATAGGAAAATGGGAGTTTTCTGGATAAAGGAGTTACATGGTCAGATCTGTGGAAAATCCCTCTGATAACTGTGAAGAAAGCATGCATTGGATTAAAGGCTCCAGGCAGAGTTTAAGTGGAAAGCTATTGCGATATTCTATATGAGGGCATGACCTGGGATTGTGACTGGATGGAGAGTAGGTGACATATAGGAGATGTTGGGAAGGTAGAAGCACGATTTGAAAACAGATTAGATACATGGGGTGAGAGTGAGGTGTCAAAGATGATCTAGAGATGGTCAGCTTGGATGACTAGAAAGGTAATGACGTCTTCTACACAAATAAGCAAATGTGGAGGAGGGGAGGGAGGGTTTGGGGGCACGGGAAAGATGAACTGTTTTTTACTTGTTAAGTTTGAGATGCCTATGGGACACCTAGCTCTAAACAGCCAGAAGTATTCAGTGATATGGGACGGGAGCTGAGAAGAGAGACTAGGGGCAGGAGAAGAACATATCCCCCAGCTTCCCTAGGTGAACATAACCCTGGAGGTCCCCTGCATCCCATGACATGAAACAGAGTCTC
>CM053596.1:17710787-17748999 GCA_028646575.1 Pseudocheirus occidentalis | reverse complement strand
GAGCTTGGAGGAATTACTTAACCTTTCTAGACCTCAGAGTTCTCATCTGTAAAATGAGGGGATTGGCCCGTTAAGGGCCCTTTCATTTCAGAATCTGTTCTTCTGTGATCTTGTACATGAGGAGAGGTGGATAGAAGTGGCATTGGATTTTAGCCCAAAGCCAGGAAAACCTCTTAGCCAGGAAAGGGGTTTCAGATGGAAGCAGACTGCTTCTGAAGGTCTTCAAGCAAAGGCTGGAGGACTACTTGTTCAGGAGGTCATAAAGGGGCATGTTGGTCAGGCCTATGGGTCAAACTAGATGACTAATCTGGTCCATTCCAACTCAGAGATCCTGTAATTAGTATCTGGAGGCACCTGTATGAGTATATGGAGGGGTGTAAGTTTATCTTAGGGCAGCTAGGTGGCACAGTGACTAGAGTGCCAGGCCTGGAATCAGGTAGACCTAGGCACAAATATGGCTTCATACACTCACTAACTGTGGGACCCATGGGAAGTCACTTAACCATATTTGCATCAGTTTTCTCTTCTGTAGAATGATCTGGAGAAGGAAATGACAAATCACTCCAATATCCTTGCCAAGAAAATCCCAGATTAGGTAAGGAAGGGTCAGACATCACTGAAATGACTAAAGAAGAAGAGTTGGCCCATCCATATGCATGTGTCTGCCTGTCTGGACCCCAAGTCTTACAAGGAAAAGGAGTTTAGGAAGAGTGTCTGGGGAAGGCTGATATGGGACTCATGAAGCGCTATGGGCTTGGGGTCAGTAGTTACTCGTCTGTAGGACTGTTGTAGCGGAAGATGTCAGCCTCTGAGTAATCCACCATGTTTTCTAGGGAAGTTCCTCCTCCAATCACCTTCAGGACATAGCTGTACCAGAGACACAGGGACTTGGACAACAAGGGTCCAGGCAGGTAGGCAGTTCCCCACCCCTCTCCCCCAACTCTTCTCCACTCTGGAAAAGGGAGGGGCACTCTTGTCCTCACCCAACCCCCTACCACACACACACACACACACACACACACACACACACACACACACACACAGTCATGGGTTTCAAGAGGGGAGGTCTAAAAGAAAGAAAATGACCTGGGAGGTTAAAGGAAAAGCTTAGCCCAGGGGTGGGAAACATGTGGCCTTAATGCTGCATGTGGCCCTCTAGGTCCTTGGCTGTAGCCTTTTGTAAGTCAAAGTTGTACAGAGCAAATACTTTTATTAAGGGGATTTTTTTCTGTGAAATTGGATTCAGTCAAGGGACCACAAATGAGGACCTAGAGGGCCACATGTCGCCTTGAGACCATAGCTTCCCTGCCCCTGACATAGTCTGTGAGCACTTCCTGGGAAAGGGATTGTACCTCACCACTGACATCTCTCCAATAATTCTGAAATCCCTGTGTTTGTTTTTTCCTTATGCTTCCCCAAAAGGCAGCCAGAACAGGGAAGGCAGGGGGCTTACCTGCCATTGAAGCTTCCTGAATCACCAGTCACCATATCTTGGACCAGGAAATAAGGGGAAAAAACTGTGGGAGGAAGGCACCAAGCTGAACAGAGAAAGAGGGTGGGGTCTTGGTAGGGAAGGGGTGGTATTGGGCTGGGGGAAAGTCATGTGCTGGGTGGCAGGGCAGGGGCCCCTCTCTCACTATCACTGTAAAAGAAGCAAGGCATTTCAGGGTCTGGGAACACGCAGTCAAAGTATCTTCTGTTGAATTCCTTGTGCTTCTTAAGAGTCAAGCTGATGTCAAAGGCCAATCGCTTGCCTGGGGGACAGCCGATGAACATGGGAATCATGTCATTGCCCTGCCCAAGGAAGTGGGGGAAGGGAAGAGAAAGAGGAAGAGGGAAGAGTTGAGGAGGGAAGAGAGACATACCAAATTTGTCCGTTACTCCCAAGCCCCTATTGTCCTTTCTAGGCCAGATCATGAAGAAGCAGGAACATGGCCTGCTCTTTGTCCCAGGAAACCTACAGAGTACCCTCTTGGCTGGGAGCAACCCTCCTGGCTTGAGCAGACTCTAGCTGGGCCCTGAACCCTACAACTGTAGAGAAAGAGGGAAATGGGCAGGTGCCAGGACCTCTAAGATCCCTTCCATGTTATTCTCTGGAATATGAAGTTTAGAGAACATTTTCTCTGAGGGATGAGAAAGGACTGGAAACCACCCCAGGACAAGGCCCAGTGCATCTGTTTTGCTGTGCCCATGGGGGTGGGGTTGGGGGAGTTGGGTGTGGAACGAGGGGAGAGGGGGTCAATTTTGAGTGAGCAGGAGAATGAACTCTTCACCCTCCCTGGTCTTGGGAAGACCAGGGTCCAGCCTTGAGAGTGTCTCCCTTCCCTAAGGGTTTGTTAGGCTACCATGGTCTCTCCTTGGTTACCTGCATCAGATATCCGTATTGAGTTCTATGAAAGCACTTCCCAACTGAGTTAGCCACCTGTAGAGAGGACTGCTCAGTGCTGGGCAGCTACTTACCCCGACACCTGTTTCTTTTATGGCCACCTCAGGCACAAGGGGTCTTTTACTCCTCCTTGTCAACTAGAGACTTCCTCTCCTAACCCTGTCATTTGTAAGCCACCTTCCCACCCAGTAGACAGAGGGGTGATCGGGTGATCCCTTCCCTCTGTTCCTCCCTGTCTCCCACCTTGATGAGTAAGGCTGTTTTCATCAGGTTGTGTCCACTGATGCTTTGATCGAAACATCTGAGTTTGTCCTGGATAGTCACCTGGTCACATCGAGGGGAAGGTGCTAAAGGCCTGGTGTTCTGGAGAGTTCCTACCTACCACCCCCTCAATTGCGCCCCCCAGAAAAGAGGAAAGATCTGAGTCTTTCCAAGGGTGCCAAGGTCCATCCTGCCAAGATAACTCAATCACAACCTTTCTCTGAGTGTGATTGTGTGCCTGTGTATGGATCTTGTATGCCTATCCCCTATAGATTATAAAATCTTTGAGAGAAGAAAAGCAATGTTTTGTTGTTGGACTTTGTATCCCAGGTCTAGTACAAGCATCTGGCATATAAAGGCACCTAATCAATGCTCATGGTGTTGAATGGTGAACTGAGGCACTCTGGTGACCAAAGAACCTTGGGCCTTGGAACTGAGCCCTCCCTTGGTCTGGAACCTAGACCATTTCTTTGGTCTTTCTCAGTCACAGTTTCCTCAGCAGGTGCCCAGTATGTTAATTCCTCCTTGGCCAAGAATCCAGGTGAATTGGACTGCAGGTAGAAGACACACACACATACACACAGGAATACACACACCCCCATGTTCACATGGACTGCTCCTCCCACCTGGAAGAGCATGGCATTTTGGTTAATGAGATAATGCTCAGTCACTGTTGCTGACACACACAAAGGGTGGGACAGTATCACAGCCAGACGTAAATGTTTCTTTTTGCCCAGGAAGAAGTCTGCAAGGGGGAGGAGGGAGACAAGGGTGAGCAGCTCAGAGACTCTCCTCCCAGCCACTTGCCTGGCTGCCCCACCATCTTCCCCCCAACCCAATTCCATTCCACCAGCCCTTGGGGTCCCCATAGGTCTGCCCACATTTCCAGGAAGATTTTGGAAAGAGAAGGTAAATGGAGAAGCTGTAGATGGTCCCCTTGTCCAGGTAGATGTATTCAGGCAGTAAATTCATGGCCTTCTGATTGTAACGCTTGTCATAGCTGTCCATGTTAATGTACACACCAAACTGGGTCTGAAAGTTACTGGCTTTATAAAAATAGAAAGCCTGCCAAGACCAGAGAGGGATTGGTCAGGCTCTGGGCAGCTCCTGAAGATCCCAGCAGTCCCATAGCTTCAAGAATCTCAGAATCTCAAAAGCTGGAAAGGAACTCATAGACCCAAAGAGGAATCCCCCTCCAGGGTAGCCCCTCTCTCTACTGCCCCACCCCAACCTCATTCAGCTTTTCTCAGCTCTTCTACTGGAAAGCCCTGATGTTTAGACAGTTTCCCCTATATTTGGCTCTCTTCACCTGCCCTACCTCTCCTCCCTTTTCCTCCCAACTATTCCCTTTTTGCTGTTTTGGGTGAAGCAGAAAAAACTGAATCCCTCTTTTACACAGCAGCCCTCTCAGCATGAAATCCTGCCATTCCATCTCCATCTAAGTCTTCTCTGGTCCAGGCTAAGCATAGCCAGTTCCTTCAACACATTCTGCCACAGCATGACCTCCAGTGCCCTTAGCATCCTTCATTATATGGACTCCCTATAACCTCCCTGCTTCTCTCTTAATGGAGCAAAGATAGCATTGACATTCTTGGCTTTCACATCAAAAAGTGAATTCATATTGAGCTAGTTAGCTAGCAATCCACTAAGATGTTATTTTTTTTCTCTATGCAACCATACTGTCTCCAATTTGTCTTTGGGACACATAATTTTTTAACCAAATATTCGGACTTCACATATATTCTTTCCTGACTCTGATCATATTAGATTCAACCGTGTGCTCTTGCTGTCCCAGGTATTTTAAGTTCCAGAGGTTCCCAAAATGAGCAATCCAGCCCCAGTTCCTGCTTGATTGATGCAGCAGGGGTGTGGGTGGCAGTAGCAGCTTCAGGTGCATTTTGGGAGTGTTGAATAAAAATAAGGGGGTGGTGGAAGCATAAAGAAAGAAAAAAATTTGAAAAACCGTTCATACATTTTCATCTGTTGTGAAGATAGTTAATGTCATAGTGACTACACTATTTTCTGAATAAAGTTATAAGCAATCAGTAGTCAAGTGGTCAAGTCCACCAACAGGTCTTAACAAGGAAGTGTTGGCAGGCAAGTGTGTTGCATATTGTTGGAAAGTATAACCTGAATCAAGCAGGAATATTTGTATATAATGATTTTTTATAATACGATACCATATGGTTACATGATGCAATATTGCATCATCAAAATTTCAATGTAGGAAAAAAATCACAAATTTACAATAAAATATTAAATTTAAGATGCATCATTTAAAAATAATTTCTTTAAAAATTATACAGCTTAAAAAAAAGAAACACTGTAGGGTTAAGCAAATTACATTTCCAGGGGGGCAGGCAGTAATTTTTTTAAAGGGGGTGGTAGGCCAAATAAGTTTGGGAACCTCTGACTCAATCATCCAGTGTGTCAGCTATCTCTCCTTTCTGTGATCTTCAGATTTCATCAACATATTTTGCCATCATCCAAATGACTGAAATATTAACTAGTCACAGAGCCAAGCCCAGATCCTTGGGCACTCCCCTAAAGACCTTCTGATACCACACCAGCATCAAGCCATTAAGGACTATGCTTTTCATGTGGGTCATCCAATGAGTTATTGGTCTTTCTGGGCTATGGTATTACTGGTCCCAGGTCCCAGAGCCCCAGGCCCAATGGCATGTTGGTACATGGTTTAACAACTAGATCTCCAGTAACAGTATCTGATGACTTCCAAGGTATAAATTTCAGAACTAGTTCTCCTACATCACACTGCTGAGAACCTTCTAACCCCCATCCCACAGTTCCTGCCTATAGACTCCCATTACTTCCCTCCCACTCCCCTGCAGAAGAATGGTCAGAGTAGAAGAAAATGAGGTTAGGGAAATGCTCCTACCCATCCCTTTCACCTTATGTTGCTTCTTATCCTTCCACCAACGCCAGGTGGGGTCATGCAGAGGATCAGCATAAGGCTAGAAAGGGAACAGAAACGGTACAAGAAGGTGCTAAGGAAGGAAACTCCTTGAGTTTTCCAACCGCCCTCCCTCTACTTTGGACTTCTCTTGGATTCACCCATACATACCTTATTATACTTGGCATGCAGCCCAAGCAGGTGGTAGACAAGGCCCTGGTAGATAGCCAAAGAGATTTTGGTGTGGAAGCCAGACTTGGAGTTCACAAAAGGCGCCTTTGCACTGTAACGCTCAATCCGCGTGTATTGTTGTGGGTTTGGCAAGTCCTTCAGCTGCATAAACTCAAAAGGGCAGGGGTTATTGTAGGAGAGGGTGGCTGGAGGCCTAGAAAGGACAATGAGGGGAAAGAGATGAGACTGAACACCTGCCCCAACCTGAGCAAGCCCCTCCCCCAGCTCCTTCCATTCACATGTCATCCATCATCCATCCATCTAACTGGTGATTTATTTAACCATTCTATCCATATATCTGTATATTGTCTACCCATTGATTTACCTATCCATTTATCTTTCTGTCCATTTATTTATCCATCTGTACACCTATCAACCACTCAACTATTAATTCATTTATCTATCTATTCATGCATTCATTCATCCATCTGTTTTTCTTCCCATCTATCTATTTATCCATACAACCATTAGCCCAAATTTATTTATTCAGAAAATACTTTAATAAAATAAAAATGGTGATATAACATAGACCCTATTCCAAAGAACTTATAGCATAAGAACAAGGTAGATGAAAGGTCAAGTAAAAAATAACCAGAACAAAGTAGTGAGATCATTGTGAAGGAAGATCTAGGCAAAGCAGAAGAAATCAGAAAGGGAAGCAAAATGTCCCCCTACAGGAGTCCCTTTGTATTGTACAGAGAAGATGGCATCTGTACTAGACATTCAAAACCTCCTCCTCCAGGAAGCTTTGCAGGGGAGAGGCCCTCAGGTATCCTGGACTCCCCCAGTCTTTTCTTCATCACCCCCCACCCCAACCATTCTGTCATTCCTGATGGGCAGTTGGTTCAGGCTTACTCACGGCTTAAGACTGATTGCATAGGAAGTCAGACCCAGCAGCTGATATACCATAATTTCACTCACTGGCACACCTCTTTTCACCAGTTTTCCTTCTCCTTTTTGGTTAACAAGGTAGACTAGCTATGAAGGAAGGGGTTTAAAAGAAGGGGAGGGAGGGTCATTTCAGCCTTGGGTTCCTCAGCCTTCAGATTCCTCCTTGGGTGACCAAGACAGCTTGGAAAGTCTACTTTCCAAACCCAATCTTTCAAGCTCACCTGCTGCAGACCCATATTGTCATAGAAGATGCTGACTGAAGTTTCATTGGTTGAATATAGGCTTGAGCCCTGCATCTGGGCGAGGCTGAAAAGAATGTCCCAGCCATCTGATGGGTAGAGACGATACACCTTGAAGCTGCCTTCAAAAATGAACCAGATCTGAGGGCCGAGAGTCCAGAAGGGAAAAGGAAGGAGAAAGTGAGGAAGGACAGGAGCTTGAGGGCCAGGCTGGATCCCCTGGGGGGGGAGGCTGCGATGGAGGGTGCCCAAAGTGAAGGGAATAGAAGCATTCAGGGTCATGCAAGGGATGGGGAACACGCAGAGAGGTTCCTTGATTTCAGAAGAGGGCAGAGAATAGGGAAGTAGAAGCCATGGAGTGGTCAGGCCAACCTCCTGTTCCCCACCTCCTCAGTCTCAGTAATGCCGACCACTTCGCCTCTGTAGGAGCTGGCCATGTACTTTATTGAGGACTCCTTGGGAAATCTGGCCATGTAAAAGTAATTCTTATAGTCATAGCTGTGGAGGAGGAGAGTGGAACCCAGGCTTGGTTGAAGGAATCTGGGGAGAGGAGCCCAAAGAACTCAGCCTCTCTCCCCTTGCCCCATGCAACCCTCTCCCTGCCCTTTATCTCTCTACCTCCCCAGGCTAAAGATTCAAGGAATCCAGGGTGCAACGTCCCTGGTGGACAGATGGGGAAGTAGAGGCCTAGAATCAGAGGCTAAAACTTGAACTCAGGGCTCTTTTGCTCTAGGCCACAGTCTCAGGGCACTCAGGGCTAGCATCTAGACTTAGTATTAGGTTTACAAGCATTTACAAACATCACATTTTATATCCTCACAACCATCCCAGGGGAAGGTAGTATTATGCTTTCCATCTTATAGGTGAGAAAACTGGTGAAGGACTTGCCTTGGGTCACACAGCTATTAGGTGTTTAAGGCTGGATTGGAACTCAGGTCTTCCTTATTACTGCAGGCCCACCACTCCATCCACTTCCACCATCTCAGTGTCTACACTTAGGACATTGTGGGTGAGAGGAAGGCTGTAGCCAATTCCCAAAAGGAGCATGAGGGTAGAGGGAGAGGCTTTGGGTCCCCAAAGCTCAGGGAATCCCTGTTGTGTACATGGCTACTGGCCTAGATTCCCTTCCCCCATATAATTTCCCCTTTGTCCTCACCTCTGCAGAATAGCGTTGCCCCAAATGATAAACAGGTGGGAGAAAGGGTTGTAGAAGAGACCCTTGGGCACCAGGGGATGGTCAGTGTATTCCTCCATGCCCAGCAGCATCACAAAAGTCTTCCCTTTACCTGCCCAGAGAGTCACACTGCTGTATTGAACTCCCCCAGCTCACACCTCCCACCCCTCCCCCAGCACTTCAACCCACTTCTTCTTTCCCTACCCCCAGCTCTCCAGCCTCTGACCTTCCAGCCCAACCCAACTCTCTCTCCCTTCCCAGATTTCCCCAGGTATCTAGCCTTTTGATCCCCTAAAGCCCTGAGGTAAATCCACCTACCCAGGGGGATGAAAGGGGGAATTTGAAAGAGCAAGATGACTGAATCCAAATAGGAGTCTTTAGGAATTGGCGAGTACTGTAAAACCTGGAAGTTCGTCTTGTTGCCTTGAGCAAACTCCATGAGAAGCAAGAAAGTGTGGTCCTCCGTGTTGTACACCACCCAGTGGAGCCAACACTCTGGGGCTGCAGGGAGGTGGCCAGGGCTGCTGGCCTGATGCTGTCCACTGCAGGCCATTGACACCTCCCGGAAAAGACCCAGAACCCCTTTGTACACTGACAGCTTCCCCAAGGCTTCAGTGCTTGCCTTGTAGGTGCAAGTAGTCTCTGCTGACTGCCCCTCCCTAGGCTGCAAGCACTCCAGAGAGCTCAGGACCTGCCCAGGGGTAATGGCCTTCCCTAGATACTCTGGGGTTCACCAACTGGAAAGGATCTTATATGTCACTGAGTCCGACACCCTCCTTTTACAGATGAAGGAACTGAAGGCCAACATTGATGTAAGTACCTTTCTTAAGTCACAAAGCTAGTCAGTGGCAGAGTTAGGACTGACCAAATCCAGCGCTCTCTTTTCACTGTTCCACACTACTTCCTTAGCCGTAGGCCACAACACCACCCAGCTAGCACCTCCAGCACCACCATATATCCTTACCTTTTTGGATGTCACACAAAGATCTCTTCTTAGGCATCCTCCTAAAAGTCACTTTGCCATCTGGAGAAGGAGGAAGGAGTGAAGCATGAGGAGAGGGGTCAGCCCTAGTGCTAAGAAGGAAGAGCAGCTTCTCTCTCATTCCCTGGCCTTAAGAGTGGTCCAGGATGAGCAGCCTCTAATCCCTCAGAGAGAGAATACACAAGCACATTATATCCATGTTGCCTCGAAGATGCTAAAAATCCATTTCATCCTTAAAAAACCTGCACTCATCTCACATATCATTTAAAACCATCATCCTTCATTTCTCTTCCTTTTTCTAACAATCTCTTAGGAAAAAAAAATCTGCATGTGTTGCCTTCATCCTCTTTACTTTCCATTGATTTTTTATCCTCAGCAACCTGGTTTCCTGCCTCATGGCTCACCTGAAGCTGCTCTCTCCAAGGCTACCACCATAGTATCTGAAATACTGAATCCAAAGGTCTTTCCTTAGTCCTCAGATTCTTGACCTTTCTGAATCCTTTGACATAGCTGGCCACTATCTCTTCCTGAATACTCACCCTTTTGAAAGTTATTAGTTCTCCTTCAGATTGAGCAACGCTTCTCATTCTTTTGATGGATCTTCCATCCACATCACACCCACTAACTGTGGGTGTACTCAGCAGATCTGTCCAGGATCCTCTTCTTTTTTTCCTTCTACGTTATCTCAAACATCTTCTCTGCATTTACTGAGATAATCAGATGCCTTTTGTTGCTTCAGTTATTTATTTCATCACATTATAGTTTTCCTAAAAATTAAACCAGCCCTTCATTCCTGGTATAAACCCTACCTTGTTAAACTAGATGATCTTTGTGATATATTGCTATAATTTCCTTGCTGGTCTTTTAATATTTTTGCATCTATATTCATTAGGAAAATTGCTCTATCATTTTCTGTTTTTGCTCTCCCTGGTTTAGAGACCAGAATATTTGTGCCATAGAAGGAATTTGGTAGGACTCTTTGTTGCCTATTTGTTCAAACAGGTTATATGTGATATTGGAATTAATCATTCTTTAAATGTTTGGTAGAATTCACTTGTACTTCCATCTAGTCTTGGGTGGTTGTTGTTTTTTTTCCTTAGGGAGCTCATTTATGACTAGTTCAATTTCTTTTTCTACTAAATGTTTATTTACACATTCTAGTTCTTTCTGTATTAATATGACCAATTTATATTTTCACAAATATTTGTTCATTTCATTTAATCAGTTTTATTGGCATGTAACTGGACAAAATAGCACTTAATTTTATTTTCTTTTTCATTGGTTATGCGTTGGGCATATTTTTTATTCTGGATACTGGTGATTTGGCATTCTTTTTAAAAATCAAATTAAACAATGGTTCATCTAGGTTTTTTTGTCATAAAACTAGCTCCTAGTCTAATTAGTTCAGAGCTGGTTTTTTTCTTTTAATTTTGTCAACCTCTTCTTTAATTTTCAGGATTACCTTTTCAGTGTTTAATTAGGGATTTTTAATTTGTTCTGTTTTTAGGTATTCTTTTGGTCGCATGCAAAATCTACTGATCTACTCTTTCTCTCTCTTATTAATGTAAATATTCAGAGATAAAAATATTCTCCTGGACACTGTTTTGGCTGCAACCTACAAATTTTACTATGTGGTCTCCTTGTTGTCATCACATTTAAAGAAATTACTTTACTTGAAATTACTTGGGGGGGGGGAGGAAATTACTTGGGGGGAGGGTGGAGCTAATATGGCAGAGTAAAAGCAGCTTCAGCTCTCCCCCAAACCCCTCAAAATACCTGCAAAAAATGACTCTAAACAAATTCTAAACTGAAACAAATTTCTAGGCCAAGAAAATCTGGAAGACAACAAGACCTGGAAAGGTCAGGTACAGTGGGCTAGGAGAGGAACCTAGTCCAGTGTGGACCAGACCAGTACAGACAGGGCTGGAGTAGGCCTTAGGAGATTGATTCACTGGCAGCTGCAAAGGTTTCAAGATTTCTCAACCCATAAATTCTAGGGACAATGTTAAAGGTCAGTGCAAAAGGTCTCTCACCTGGGTGAGAGAGGAGCATGGTCCAGCCCCAGCCCCAGTCCCACAGCAGTGGCTGCTTCTGGAGCTCTCCATCTACAGAAGGTGGGGGAATCAAGTGGCTGATCAGAGGGGGATTGCAGGGATCTCTTTGCTGGCTTTGAAACAGAATTCTTTTGATTTGCCTGTGCTTGGATCTGAATCGCAGTCCTGGGTGACAGTCCTGGGACAAAGAGGAGCACTAGCGACAAAGGAGCACTGGGACAAAGAGGAGCACAAGGACAGGGAAGAGGGGGGAGGTGAGAGAGATTAAGTGAACCTTACTCTCATCAGATTTAGCTTAAGGAGAGAATAACATACATACTCAATTGGGTATGGAAATCTATCTTGCCCTACCGGAAAGGTAGGGGAGGTGGGAGGGATAAAAGGGGGGGTGGGTAATAGAAGGGATGGCAGATTAGGGGAAGACTCAGAATCAGAAGAAAGTACTTTTGAGGAAGGACAGGTCAAAGGAAAGAATAGAATAAATGGAGGGTGGGACAGGAGAGAGGGAAATATAGTTAATCTTTCACAACATTACTGTTATGGAAGTGTTTTGCATGACTACACATGAATAACCCATATCTAATAGCTTGCCTTCTCAATGAGGGTGGGTGAGGAAGAAGGGAGAGAATGTAGAACTCAAAGTTTTAAAAATGATTGTTAAAAGTTGTTTTTACATGCAACTGGGCAATGGAGTGTAGAAATCCATCTTGCCCTACAAGAAAACAGAACAGAAGGGATAAGAGAAGGGGAGGGCAGTGATAGAAGGGAGGGCAGATTGGAGGAAAGGGTAATCAGAATGCTCGCTGTCTTGTGGCAGAGGGAGGGGAGATATGGGGAAAAAATTTGGAATTCAAAATCTTGTAAAAGTGAATGTTGATCTACAAGTTTCAGGATGGAAGGAGATACCTACATTCAGAGAAAGATCCCAAAAGAACAGAGCTTAAATGGAGACTGAAGCAATCTACATGCTATCGCTCTTTTCCACATTTGGTTTTGTTTCCTTTTTCCCATTGTCCATTCCATCAGTTACAACCCTTCTCTACAACCAGACTAATGTCCAATGTGAAAGTATTCGCAGATTCTATACTTGACTGCATGCTGCCATGGTGGAGGGGAGGGGAAAAGGAGGGGAGAAAACTTGAAACGCAAGGGACTCTGGAACTGAATCTTGTAAACTAAAAGTAAATAAGCAAATCAATTTAAATTAAAAAAAAATTTAAATTTTTAAAAAAGAAAAAAAGAAAGTGAATGTTGAAAACTAAAAATAAATGAATAAAGAAATTAAACAGAAAAAAATTTCTCAGGACTTTAAAAAAATTATTCTATGCTTTGTTCTTTGACTCACTCATTCTTTAAGATTAGCTTACTTACTTCCCAACTTATTTTTAATTTGTGCCTCTAAGGTCCTTTATGGGATGTAGTTTTTATTGCATTGCACAATGGGAGCCAGAAACTCAGAAGGTTATTTTGAGTCTCCCAGTTAATCAAACTACCTTGAATGATTATAATAAGCAAAAGAAGGTCTAACTAACTCATGGAAACAAACACTTGCACATGATGCTGGGCCATCCCTTACACTATGCCTTCTTTGTTTTATTTTTATATTATATCTGATCTAGCCTAAATGTGGTGCAGGGATCCTATTCAGTCTTCATGCTGTCAAGGACCCATCCTGTGAGTAAATTCCACCAATTAATCCAATTAACCCTCATAAATGTACACATATATTCCCTATGCTGGCATGTATTTCCCTTTCTCTGGTATCTCAATATTCTTTCAAAGGGTATACCAACTTAGATTTGGCATAATCAGGACAATTGTTCCTTTGAATATATCTCGTGTCCTGATAATTAATATAATCAGTAGAATAGTCTGCCCCTAACCACTGCTACAAAACTTGTGCCCTTACATTCATTATGGTCTAAAGACGGTGCATTGAATATTTCTGCTTTTCTGAATTTGTTTCTGGGGTTTTTATGCCAGTTATTGTGAAAGTCCTGTGTACACTTGAAAAAAGGTATACTCTTTTCTATCCTTATTCAATATTCTCCAGAGGACTATCATATCTTTTCTAAAAAGCTATTCATCTTAGGCTCTTTTTATGTTACAGTTAGATTTATCTAAGTCTATGAGAGGTAAATTGAGGTACCCCACTAATATAGTTCTACTGTCTGTTTCCTCCTGTAGTTAACTTTTAAGAATTTAGATTAAAAAATAACTTGGATACTATACCATATATGCCAAGCATCCATGTTCATATTAATATTAATTCATTGTTACCTTTTAGCAATGATATCTTTTAGGATGGTACTTTTTAGTAAAATGTAGTTTTTCTGATAATGTCTTTAGATCTATTTATCTGAGTTCATGATTGTTACCCTTGCCCTTTTTTTTTACTTCAGTTGAAGCATAATCAATTCTGCTCAAACCCCTTATTTTATCTTTATGTGTTTTTCTGTTTCAAGTGTGTCTCTTATAAACAACATATTGTTGGGTTTTTGTTTTTAATGTATTCTTATATCCTCTTTCATTTTATAGGTGAGTCCATACCATTTATGATTGTTAAATATGTATTTCCTTCCAATCTATTCTCTTCTATTTATTCTTCTATTTTTTTACTCTGTCCCCTTCCAAAAAGTCTGTTTTGCTTCTGACCACTGCCTCCTTTAAACTATTTCCCTTCTTGTCACAACTATCCCTTTTTCATAGTCCCTTCAACTCCTACTTCCTTGTTGGATAAGATAAATTTCTGTGCTCAACTGTGTGGGTAAATATATTCTTCCCTCTTTGAACCAGTTCAGATGAGATGTTTCCATGGCCCATAGCTGGTGGTGCTTCCAGCCAGCCCCCACCCCAGGAATCTACAGACTTCTTTCTAGCTTCCTAAGCCACCTAGGGCTGGAAAAAATGATTAGCAATGACTTTTTGTTGGTTATTCCACTTATAATTAGATTTGATGTACTTTTGAAAATTGTTTAGTGGGGAATATTGGGAGAGCTCAGCAAAAAAACTCACTTTACTCTTCCATCTCTGCTCCGCCCCTCTACACTGTCTTACTTGGTGATCTCTCATTAGTTGCCACATGTATAATAATCATTCCTATAAAAATGACTCCTAGATCTGTATACTGTATCCAGCCCTAGCTGCTCTCCAAAACCCAGGCCCACATCACCAACTACTTTGTAGACACTTCCATATCAATGCCCATTAAGCATCTCAATGCACTTCAAATCCAAAATGAAACTTGTTTTCTTTCCCCCAAAACCCACTCCTCCTCCAAATTTCATTGTTTCTGTTGTGGATATCACCTTGATTTACAATCTAAAATTATCCTTGGTTCTTCCCTCTCTCTTCTTTCATATCCAAGCAGTCACCACATCTATTCTCCATGTCTCTCAAATCCATCCCCTTCTCTTTACCTCCTTGTTCCATACACCATGATGTTTAGGCTCTCACCACCTTGGCCTGAACTCATGTAATAGGCCCTTTACTAGTCTTTCTGCTTCCAGGATCTCACCTCTCCAATCCATCCTTCACACGACTGCCATATTAATATTCTTAAAGCACAGGTCCCACCAGGTCACACTCCTAATCAAAACCCACTGAATTTTCATCCCCGTTGCCTGGAGAATAATATACATTCTCATCAGCCTAGCATATGAAGCCTTTTAAGGTTTTCTCCAACCTAACTCTCCAGGCTTACTTCTAATTACTCGCCATCAATCACCTTTCCAGTCAAAATTAGAGTAAAGTTACTAAAATTCCATCTGCCAACACTGTGTCTTCTAAAGAATGTCTCCACTAAAGTGCCAATTCTTATGGGAAGCTTTTCTGAATCAGTCAATCTCCGGTACCCCCTCATTAAGGATCTCTCCCCTCAATTTATCTTACATTTACATATCTGTGTATGTGATATATCCCCCAATTGAATTCAGGGACCAATTTTTATTTTCTCATGGGCATTTCAAACTCAAAATGAAACTTATGACAGATTTCAGCTGGAATGGACCTCAGAGGCCATTTAGTAAAACCCTTTCATTTATGAATGAGGAAACTGAGATCCAGGGAGAGAGAATTGTTCAAGGTCACACAGGTAATAAATTACAGAAGTGATACTTGTACATCTGAAGCAGGTTAAACATTAGAAGGACCAGGTTCATCAATTGATGCAAAAATATTTTTTATGATTTGCTATAATTCCTTCTGTCTATACAAATGTATTTTAAATACAAATATAACCAGATACTATACTTTTACATTGAATTAAATTTTTCATCCTCCTGTCTTGATTTGATTTGTCTTATGGATGAAAAAAATGCACTGCATCCATTGAGGCACCTTGGTCCTTGGAAGTCCACTAAAGTTTCCATCCTTCTTAATAAATACTTGTTTGAATAGAGGTGAAAGGAAGTATGAGGCCCAAGGACGCCCCGACAGAACCTGGGATTACATATCACCAATAAACAATTTTAGGGGCTATGAGTCTTTTTTAGAGAAAAGGAGCAGAAGGAAGATACCTGTGATGGTCCCAAAGTGGAAGAAGCCCTCCTCACTGCCCCCAGCCACGGCCAAGATGTACTCAGAGCCATTGCTGTGGAGTTCCACAGGACAAAGTTTCTTGATACACCGACTATGCAAGACTCGGATCCAATGGTCTGGGGAGAGGGAAGGCCATTCTCAGGGCTGGGAGTCTCCCCTCTCCCTCCTAGCATCCCCTTATTCTTCCTGTGGGAAACTGAGTCACAGAACCTTCTGCGACTTCCTTCAGGATCATCTGAGAATGGCTTAGCTTCCTTCAAGATGCCTCCATCAGCTCCCCAAGATTGCTATTGAAAAAGCAATCTGTCCTTCCCCCAAACACACACACTCCTAGTTCTTTTCCACTCTCATGTTCTTGGATGTTATAGTTTTCTCTACTTAGGTCATGTCCCTGCTATAGGTTCTAAGACAAAGTAAGGAACTTGGCCTTGTGTAAACTCTGGGAAGTCTGATGAGCTCTCCTAATAATTGGATGAACTTATAGGGAGAGAGGCAAGCTTTTGGGGTACCTCCTCATGGAGAGAGTCAGCATGCCCACTAGCAAGACCATCTTCTCTATAAGGTGACTATAGTAGACATGCCCACTCTCTCTATAGAAGGGCACCCATCAGACTTCCCAAAGGTTCACTGATGTAACTCATCCAACTGAGCCTCAATCTCCTTGAATAATTCTGATCTCCATCACCCCTGCTGCCTCTTCCTCAGCATCTCATTCATGCTCTGCATTCTATGATTCCTTGGAAAATTATTCTCCTTTGTATTGGAGTCTGACCCCAGGCTAAGAGAAGTCAGTCTGACCAGGGTGGGGAGGAGGAGAGGCTAGAACTTGGGGGAAGGGCCTAATCCCTACTCTCATGGCTCTTCCCATCTCCAGATTTCTCGCTGCTCCCAGCCACTTTTTCAGCCCCATGGAAGTAGTTGCCAGTGAAATAGTAGACGAGTTGGTTCTGTCGGATGAAGAGGACGCTTTCAGTGGAGATGGTGTCAAAGATGGAGGCTGTGAACTTCTCCTGAGCGCAGTGAAGAGAGCCTAGCCAGCAGCTATCAATGTTCAGCTGAATCAACCAGTGCAGGAATGGAGGTTTGCAGGATTGAGAGCAGGAAGGAAACTTAAAGGTCATGTAGGCCACCACAGCCCCCTCCTTTATAAAAGACATTGAGGTCTCAAAGAGATGAGAATGAAGAGACTTGGCCAAGGGACTTGGCAGCTAAGAGGCAGAATGGAAACTGGAAGCCAGCTCCCCACCTCTCCTCCATTATCCCCCTCCCTACCCCATACCATGATGCCTCTTTGCCAGAGGGAGGAGGCCACATGCCCCTTGGTTTAGGTGAGGTCTTGCAACACTCCACTCTTGGGGAATAGTACCTCCCTTCCCTCCCTCCCTTCCCAAGTCTACAGAATACCTACTCTTGTCCACCCTCCATCCACACAGTCAGCTGCCACTCAGCCTCCCTCACCTCCACCAGAGAGATGTCCTTGAAGCTGGAGTCAGAGAAGAGAATCATCTTCTCATGTGGAATACCCCCGAGGATGAGCACAGGAGCCTGGCCCACTGTAGCCCAGACAGGCCTTGATGGTGCATTGATGAAGTCCTTGTGGGTCATGGCCCTGACCTAAGGAGAGAGGTCCAAGAGACCCAATGGGAGAAGAAAGGAAGAGAGACTAGCTTCCCCCATCCTAGCCAGGAGGCTCAGTCAAGGAGATTACCTTGCTCCCACCCCCTGCCCCTCAGCCTTTCTCACATCCCCTTCCCATACTTTCTCTCACCTCTTTTCCCATAGTAAAGAACAATTTGTTATTTTCTTTTTCCATGTACCCATTGATATTTATCATGTACCTGCAGAGGGAGGGAAAGTAGCATCTTAGGCTCTTGCCAGACTCAGTGGAGACTTCTCACCTCACACCCTAACCTGATGACCAGACACTGACTGCCCCTCTCAAGCCCCAGGTCCCTGATTCTGAACAGGAGGCAACTTGGTGTAGTGATAAGAACACTGAGTTTGAAGTCAGATGACCTGGGTACAAATCCTGCCTCTGACACCTAGAACCCCTGTAACCTTGGGTACTGCCACCTTAGACCTTAATTCTGCCCCTCTACGCTATCTCACTTGGTGATATCTCTTTGGTTGCCATGGGTTCAATCATCAGTTCTATGAAGATGCCCTTGCAGAGCTAAGCCCCTCCCTGGGCCTCAGTTCCCTCATCTATAAAATGAGAGGCTTGGACTCCATAGCCTCTGAGCTTTCTCAGGTCAAATATTCAATAATCTATGATCCTCCTCTTTTAATCCAACTCAATTCAACAAACATTTATTGCTTACCTCCCATTTGCTAAGGCCTCAAAGAGCTTATATTCTACTCCTTTTTTACTTGTTGCCTCCCTAGGCCTCAATTTCTTCATCTGTTAAATGGGGGTGGTGGAAATAGATTGGTCTGGGTAATATCTTGGGTCATTTTGGGTTTAGAGAGTCTGCTTACTTAGTTCAGCCCTCTGTCTATTGACCAAATCCTGTTCATGCTGTCAGTGAGTTCAGTTGTACTTTCCACCATCCCCTGCTCCCCATAAAGGTACCTGGGACTCTACCCACCTGGCATTTCCAATGAGCTCCCCTAGTTGGTTGCTGGAGATTTCAACTTCCATCACTACACTGCCATTCTTCATGGGCATTGGGGTGTACCAATCCATGACACAAGCCTCCTCAGCTAAACAGGACTCTGCTAGGCATGGGATAAAATGATGTGGGTACTGGCCTGGGGGTTACCCACACCCAGCCAGCACCACCTCACTTTCCCTCCTTCCTAGAGTCCTACCAAGGGATGGGATCCTTGGTGCAGGATGCCAGACCTCAGGGTGGGCCATAGGGGATGGGGGTCCCAAGGGTTCATTAGCATGGTCTAACAGGCCAAAGTTTCTGAGGAATGGGTCACTTTTCTTTACCCAAACACAAATGACTGCAAGTGTAAAAAAGTTGATACAAAGGCCACTGAGGGAAAAAAGTAAAAGTCCAAGGTGACCATCTAGTGTGGGATTCCAAGGTCTTGTGACCTGTAGCTGAACTCTTGACTAGGCAGCAGAGGCCTCTGGGTGCCCCAGGTGAATGTCCAGGGACCTGGTACCTACCTACAAGGCCTGGTATACAGGTTTCCTCTCTATCCCCACCACACCTCAGGTGCTAAATGGAAGAAGAAATTGACTCCTCATCCTGTACAACTTTATGACAAGAACCCTCTGGCAGCTCCCTTCTCCAAGACTTTGTACTTTCTAACCCCTGGTGCCCTGCCCATTGTTGGGAGAGGACCCTCACTATGGCTTCTAAATGGTGCTCCTTCCATCTGGATTTGCAACCTCTCTGACTTCCACCTCCGGAAATTCACGGGGGCGTAGAAGGTGACCAACACAACGGGGACCAGGCCTTTAAGGTGGCCTCCACGGACAAAGGCTTCTGAATTCTGAGAGTTGATCAAAGAGGGAGTGACACTGATTAGTCTACAGGCATGGCCAGAACCCCCCTGTCCCACCTACCATGTGCCTAGGCCTGGGCCCTGGCCTTAGAGAAAGGCCTCCGACCCTGCCTATCTGGATGAAGAGGGTAGGGGATTGGGATAGAGAAAGAACTCTGCCAGGCAGAACCCAGGACAAAAAATTCCTGGAAGCTGGAGAGAAACTAAGAGCAAAGAGTACCCTGTGGATCAATAAAGGCACCAGCACCATTCTTGAAGGCTAGGTAAGTTCTCCAGCATCTAGGTTTCCTACCTCCCCTCCCGGCCCCCAGGCCTTCCTTCTCAACAGGAATCTTCCTACACAGCCAGCCTCCTAGGAGGGGCCACACAGGACCTGACCTCTAGGGATGGAGTTCCCCATCTGCAGGGGAGACAACGTTTCCCTTGCTCAGCCTCCAGGGAATCTTCCAAGATCTCTCCATTTTAGGAGAGCACTGAGGGCTAGAACATAAAAATGGGTTGGATTGGGGGAGCAGGGATGGCAGTGCCCAGAAGCTCCCTTGATAGGATGGGAAAACTGGGTAGGAAGGGGGGAGGCTGGTGGGGGCAGAAAGCCAAATTCTGGTGGGTGGGTGAGGGAGTGGCCCCCCTGCCTGATTTATCCTAAAATGATTCCCCACCCATCAGTAACCTTCACTGACCCCTCCCTAAGTCTGAATTTTCCCCTCCACCTACCCTGTGTGTGCCCATCTGGTTCCACTCCTCCCTCCTCTTTCTCCACCCCTCCCTCACCTCTCCAGGGCAGGTGAAGTTAATCTTCATGAAGTAAGGGAAGCCCCAGTACATCTGAAGGTAGGGGATACATCCAGCTCAGGACGATCACCCTGACCCTCACACACATATACACACACACTCCCCTTATTCTGCCATTCCTCTCTTCCCTTCCCACCCCTTTTCACAAACCCCAGGGCAAGGGATAGCCAAAGCTCTGGAAGGGTGTCCTGAAGACATGAAGGGGCAGGTACCAATGAAAGGATACAGTGACTTAACAAATGGGAAGACAGAGATGGGAGATGGGAGGGAGGAGGGGATGAAAGGGCAGATTGGAAGGAAAGAGGGAAGAACAGAGATGAGATAGAGAGTTGGAAGGGACATTAGAGGCCATGCTGGAAACACAGAGAGGGATGGCTGGCTGGCTGGCTGGCTGGCTGGCTGGCTAGGAGAATGGAGTGGAAAGGCCAGAGACTATAGATGGGGGGAAAAGCCAGAGGGCCGGCTGGAGCAGGCATCTACCTCTGTGTGGTCGATGGGTGAATCTTCCAGTTTGCTGAAGATTTCGTTTACACCGAAAACTGGTTTTTGACTGAAAAACCGTTCACTGCCCTCTCCCAAGCTGTCGTACTTGTTGAGTACCACTTGCCAACTGCAGGCATATTCCAGCTGTGTCCACAGCTGTACCGGTGCCGGCGGGAGCAGCAGGAGCAGCAGGAGCAGCAGCAGTAGTAGGGGCGCCATTAGGGTAGGGAGTCCAGAGCTGGGGAGCCCAGGCAGGGAATCACGGGCAGAACTCAGGGAAGCAGAGGGGCGCCTGCTCCTTCTCCTAGCCCTCTCCCCCTCCAGATACCCCAACGAGCGATTCTCCAAAAACAAAGAGGCCTTAAGGACCGAGGAGTCGTTAACTCCCTCTTTTCACCTACGGAAGAAACTGAGCCAGTGACAAGGACTTATTTGCTCCAGACCACTTGAGGAGGGGGGGGAAGGGCTCTCTGGGCCCCAGGAGTCTCCGGTTCAACCCTCCCTAATCTCCGTCCCTCCTTCTTGGCCCCACGCCTGCTTCTCCCTTCCTCTGGTCCACTTCCCCGCCCACTCCCTTCCCGGCTTTAGCTTCCTTTCATCCATTCCTCCAGTCTTCCCCCTCCTCCTCAGCTCCCCACGCTAGGCCTGGGGGACCAGACACACCCACAAGGTCCGGATCCTTCTCTTCTCCTGGAGCGCTTCTGGTTGACAGTTTCCGGCAGCCAAAGGGTTAAGTGTCTAACGGCTGGTCACTGGCACCCTACAGCACGTGCCCCGGGGAACTTGGGTGACCCTCCTCACTGTTATCTCTAAGTTCGGGACCTTCCCAGGAAGGCGGTTCCATAAATCTCTCTGTCCCAGGCAGTTAACTCTTTTTGTGGGTCACATTCAACTTCTTCATGCTTCATACATGGTTATAACTGGAATTCATTTTGCCTCCCGCATATCTATTTTTTTTTCAGTAATCAAGCTGAGCCTAGAGTAAGGAAGACCTGAGTTCAAATTCAGCCTCAGACCCTTTCTTAGCTGTGTGACCTGTGCAGACAGATTATCTAAAGGATCTTGGAGAATGATGGGAATCCAAATGCAGACAAAAGAGAAAGATGGGTCTCTGAAATCAAGGAACTTACCTTCTATGTCGCAACTAAAATCCGATCTTCACTGGGTTAAGTGCTTTACGAACAACATACCTTTTGATATCCTAGAGCTACACTATGGTCTACTAAAAGCATGGCCAGATGGAATAACTAAAAGAACCTGAAAACACTGGGATTGCAAAGAGAGTCCCTGAGCTCCAGGAGCTTACATTCTAAGTCTCCACTAAAATCTGCTTTGCTGAAAGCCTTCCCAAACCTCTCTGCCTTTCCTCTGTTGCTTATTTCCTATTGATCCTATATATAGCTTGCTTGATATATATTTATTCTCATGTTACCTCTGCCACTGGATTGTAAGTTTCTGGAGGTTGGAGATTGTCTTTTGTCTTTTGGGGGGGGGTATCTCCAGCATTTAACACAGTGCCTAGCATGTAGAAGGCACTTAATAAAATAAATGTTTAATGACAAAATGATCATTTGAAGATAAAATACAAATGGGAGCTGGAAAGGGTTGGAGGGAAGAAGAAGGCTTGGTGTCTAAGTACAGAAGTCGGAAGCAGAACCAGGAGAGAAGTGAAGATTGGCCTTAGGGGAAACTCACCAGTGGGAGAGGAGGGCCAACATTGAGGGATGTTCCAGGCTGAGGAGGTTCCAGATGTTAATGGAAGTTTCAGGGTGAGATAACATCTGGGACAGAGTATTGAAATTGGGCAAAATGGGAGAAGTGTTGTGGGAATGGAGAAGGGCAAATAGCCCAATTTTCAAGAACAGAAGAAAATGGAATCTTCCAACCATGGGTCAGTGAGTTTGACTTTGATACCTAGTAAACTGTACAACATGTTGTTAACAGGATGGTTAGTGAGCACTGAGGAAAAAGAAGTAGCTATCACAAAGAACCCATGTGGCTTTATCAAGCATAGATCATGCCACATTTACTTTCCCTTTCTCTCTTCCATTTCCTTTTCCTTTCCTTTGCTTCTTCCTCTCTTTCTGTCCACATAGGGTATAGGTGAGTACCCCTTTGGGTACCCTTCCCAAAGGAATGTAAATTTTGATCAGTGAAACCTTGAAGGATATCTTGGGGTTCATGGGCTAGATTTCTTTCTTAAGGACCATATCTTAAACCCAATTGACTCTGGCTCTCATTGATAGACCAACAATTGGTACCATCCGGTCCTGATGACTCAGAGTGAATGTAAATAACAATTGTTTTTGTTTTGACCAGAAACTCTGAGCATCTTTCCATCCCAGAGTGTTTTGGGGTTTGGGGGTTTTTTTTGACTAGGTAAAAGAGGCCATTTTTGTCCTGTTTCTTACCCAGCCTTAATCACTCAATGTGTTGTGCTTCAGTCAAACTAAGACCTGGGAAAGACCTTAGCTTAAAAAGGCCAAGGTCTCCCACTGCATCAGGGGTCATCTCCAGTCGTCCTGATCCATATCTGGCCACTGGACCCAGATGACTCCAGAGGAGACAGTGAGGCTGGTGACTTTGCACAGCCCTCTCTCACTTTAATCCAATTCACTTGCTAGTACTGGCATCAGCTTCCTGATGCCATAGTCCTCTTAGACAATGAAGGACAAACAACAACAAATTTACCTGATTGCCTCACAAAAAATAAATAAAAAATAAAGATTTTGAGTTGGCACCTGTCAGAAAACGCTAGACATGGTATTGTGACAGTACTTCCAAGGATTCTTGCTGCTTGAAGATCTGACAAAAAAATATTCTGAACAAACCAAGGACCGGTCACTTTGTGGAGCTGACAGTGATTGGGTTGACAGTGGCTCTGAGTGGCTGCTTTATTGCTGGTGAAGGGTGCCCTCGAATGAGCACTCTAAACTTCAATTATAGCTATTTCCCTGACAACTGGGGAGGAGTCCTCTGTCATTTTAAATTAAACATTCCATTGGAAGATTGAGAGGATGTCAATATTCCTTTATTAAAAGGGTTTATGTCAAAGGTTTTCTATCCCCACCACCCTACCTACCTTGTCCATAATTTGCCTTTGCTTCTGGGGCTAATGGAAGGATCCACCCAACATCAAGGGTTTTTTAGGGCCATGGTATTAAACCTCTTTATCTCTTTTGTCAAGAGAGAGAGAGTGAAAGAAAGAGATATGACTAAGGACCCAAGAGAATGCTTACCCTGCGGTCAAGAGTAGACTAAGGACCCCTAACTAACAGTAATGGACAGAAGCTGCAGAAAGGCATATTTAGGCTCCATGTAAGTAATCAACTTTTGTTCCCACCACAAAGGACAGTGACTGAGGAGACTTAGTCGAGAAAGTGACTCCATAAATGGGTCAAGAGAGTTTAACTAGTACTCTAAATTGCATGGATATGCCCTTTCCTGAAGATCTGAAATTACTTCTAAGAAAAAGGTAGTTGAGAAAAATGAGGACATCATTACAAGCATGAACTGATAAGAGCAATGGGCATATAAAACAAAGCAAAAATAATCCCTAGACTTCAGGAGTTCATAGTCTCATGAGTGAACTAAGCCTGGCCTTAATATAAAGTCCAAGGTCATGACACAGACTTAAAGAATGAGCTAACCAAAAAAAAATAGCATAAACAGCTATTATAGTAATAGGAATACTGTCAAAACTCCAAAATATCTACAAGAAAAAGCTTCAAAGAAAAACACAGATTAGCCACAAATTTATCTAGTTTTCCTGGAAGACATAAAACAAGAGTTTTATTTTTTTTAAGTATGAAATTATAAATGAAATGAAAGCATAGAAGAAAAATTTTTTGAAGTGATGAGAGTTATGGAACAAAGGACTAGAAAGGGAATTCCTTGGTATGAGAGGCACAAAAACTTACCCAAGCACATTAGAATGAAACAGAAGCTAATGACTCCATGAGACAACAAGAAATATTAAAAACAAAGTTAAAAGCCTAAAAAAATGGAGAAAATGTAAGGTATCTCATAGTAAAAGCAACTGATCTGGAAAACTCATGGAGAAGAAAAAATTTTTAGCAATCACGGATTTCCTGAAAGTTTTAACTGAAAAAAACAACCAACCCATCATATTTCAAAAAGTTAAAGAAAAAAAACCTAGCCCAGATCCCTTAGAACCAGGGGGGCAAAGTGAAATAGAAATAACCCACTTATCACCTTCTAAAAGGAACCCCAAAATGAAAACTACCAGGAACAAAATTTTAGCCAAAATCCAGAATTTCTTGAGCACAGAAAAGATACTACAAGTATTCAAAAAGATTTTGAGTACTGAAGAGCTACTGTCAGGATCACACAGGATGTAGCATCCACCACTTTGAATGAATTGAATATTGAATAAATGAATAATATTCCAGAAGGCAACGTATATAGGCTTTCAACTAAGAATAACTCGTCTAATAAATTAAGTATAATCCTACATGGGGAAAAAATGGATCTTTGATGAAATGGAGGATATCCAAACAACCTTGATGAAAAGATAAGAACTGCATAAAAACTTTAAAGTGAAAACACACAAATTAAAAGAAAAATAAAAAGGTAAACATGAATGAACAGTTCTAAGGGAGCTAAACAAGGTTAAACTTCCTACATTCTAAGAAGGAAGATTATATATGTTTCTGTTCTGAACCCTATGATCATTATAGGACAAAAGTCTAATTAGACAGAGGTATTAGAAGTTGTTCTGTTATATCTTGATTTTGGTTTGTTTTAATTATATATTATTTGTTTTTTTTAATATTTTCTTTTCTTTTTTTTAAATTGATTTGTTTATTTACTTTTTGTCTGGATTATCTTAAAAGAAGAACAGAAAAGGAAAGGAAGAGAAAGAGAAAATCTCATAAAATAAGGATGCACAAGTAGACACATATTAAAAAAAATTAAGGAGGAAGGATAGGGGAATCAGGCAACACTTGAACCTCACTGTCTCTAAATTGGTCAAAGGAAAGAATTCACACAAAGAGATTTGGGTACAGAATTGCATTTCACTTAACAGGGAAATAGGAAAGAAAGAGTAAAAGACAGAAGAGGGAATTAAAAAGAAGGTAAATTAAGGGAGGGATTGATCATAAACAAAACAAACTCTAAATAAGGATATACAAAAATATTTAAAACATTTTGCAGAGGCAAAGAATTGGAAACTGAGGGGGCCCATCAATTGGGGAATGGCTATACAAGTTATGGCATATGAATGAGATAGAATACTATTGTGCTGAAAGAAATGATGAAGGGGATGGTTTCAGAGAAAACCGAGAAGACTTTAATGAACTGATGCAAGTGAAAGGAGCCAAATGAGAACAATTCACACAATAACATTGTAAAGACAAATGACTTTGAAAGATTTAGGAACTCTGATCAATATAATAACCATCTATACTTCCAGAGGACTCCTGATGAAACACACTACCCACCTCCTAGTAAAGAAGTGAAGGATTCAGAATGAAGAATGAGACTATTTTTTAAAACATGGTCAATGGGGAAATTTATTTTGCTATTAATTAAATTAGTTTAATTAATTTAAATTAGTTTAATTAAAGATTAATTAAGTAAATTAAATTATTAATTAAGATTATTAAAAGATTATACATGTTTGAAACAGGAAAAATACCTGGACTTTATTTTGTCCCACCCCCAGTAAGGGCACCAGCCCTTAGTCACTCAGGATCCATGTCTCTTTATTTTCTCTCACCTCACATCTCCAGGCAGATGTCAGCTCTTCGTGTTTCTACCTAAGCAATATCTCTGACCTCTGACTCCTTTTCCCACTCACACAGCTACCACCTTAATTTGGAGCCTTATTCCCTCTCACCTAGATTATTGCCACAGGCTTTAAACTAGTTTCTCTGTTTCAAGTTTCACATCACACTAGTCCATCCTACATAGCTACCAATGTAATTTTCCTTAAACAGATTGTACCATATGACTCTCCTACTCAATCAACTCCTGTGACCAGAATATGTCTATATCTATATCTATATATCTATATCTATACATCTATATCTATAGATATAGATATGTACTCTCTGTCCAAAGTTAATTGGTTAAGGAGTTAAGGATGCTTTCCTATGTGGTGGAGATAAATGCCCTATCCTGCATGTGGAACTTGGTAGTCAGTGAGAATGGAGAATTTCAGTCTCTTCAGTCTTCTTGTGTATTCTTCAGGTTTCACTTTGGGCACTTCTGGATTCTAGCTTCAAGAAAAACATTCCTAGAAAAGAAAAGAAAGAAAACTCTGGGAAGACATGAGAAGAGCTGGCAGCCTCCATCATGTTCTTGTCCTTGCTAGCTATAGTAGACTTCAGGAAGTTTCCCCTTGGGTGAGGTCTAGAACTCTCTCTTGATTGAGCTGAGTTATCTCACTCCCAATGGGAGAGCTACTTCACTCTGAATATACTAAGGTATATATTCTCTGATGTAGACTTTCTCTGATTTCTATTTGCTGTGATTTAGAAAAATGAATGTCTTTCCTATTCTCTACGTGTGTTTATTGCAGAACTGATATTTGGTGGGAAAAGGATCAGGCCTTGAATATAGAACTTGAGGTTCCATTTCTAGAAATTAGATAAACCTGATCATATTCTCTAGACTAAGAATATTTAAAGGAGCAGATAACTGTAATGCTAGCCTGGTACTTCCTTTCTCTGACTTCCCTAGATGTTGACTCTCTACAAACAGGCCCCTCTCTACAGATATAAACTATTCAGTTTTTAAATTCCTTTACAACTTGGCCCAAACTATCTCATCTCATTGAACAATGCTCACACATCTACACTTTGACACTTTGAGCAATCAATCAGTTTAGTCAAGAACTCTGAACTTAATAAAAAAAAAACTAAGTCAAGAACTTAGCCAAGAACTAAAAACTATGAAAAGAACTTTGATTATTCTACAGCCCATTTCTAGAGGAAGACCCCTGCTGACCAATCACCAAAGAGAACCAGGAACCAAAGTCTTCCTCTTACCTAGACACCTCTGGGTTTGTCCTCTTGACTAAACCCTGTGCCTGGAGCACCCTGGACCACCCTAAACCAGCCTAAATACATCCTGGGATTGCTGACTTGCAACAATGTCCATTCCATCCATTTCAAGAAATCTTCCTCCAAATTGTCCTTTTGTTCCCCCTCTTGTGTCTGTCATTTCTCTCTCCCTCCCTCCTTCTCCCTCTCCTTCCCTCTCTCTCTCTCTCTCTCTCTCTCTCTCTCTCTCTCTCTCTCTCTCTCTCTCTCTCTCTTTCTCTCTCTCTCTTTCTCTCTCTTCTGTCTGTCTTTGTCTCTGTCTCACCTCTGCTCTGCAATCCTATACCAAGGGCATTTGTACTTTGATATTTACAGTGCCCCAATGTGTACATCCCTGGTCCTGTCCATATTAAAAATGAATTTCTATTCTGTTAATTATTTTAAACTCCTGAGTCCTCCAGTTTTCCTTATACTGGGGTGACAGAACATATAGGATATATTAAGAGTTGGGTAAATTCAGGGAGAAAGCACCAGCCGTAGGGCATGGAGTGGGATTGCAGAAGGTGTATTTGAACTGAGTTTTGAGGGAAGCTAGGTGGATATGGGGAAGCAAAGCATTTTAGTTATGAAGGGTTGTGTTGAAAATGGATTTTAGGAAGAACATAACTGACTCTATTTTTGCCCCATATTGTATTTTATTTTTTTGTTTGTTTCTGAATGATGCCTTATGGTCCCAATGTTAAAAAGTTACTTCTCTTTCAGCTTTTCTCCAAGGCTCAGTGCCAGCCTCTGCTACTTTAGTTGCATCCCTGAAACAAGATGGTGAAAGTTGGAGTCAACAGATTTGGCCATATTGGGAGCCTAGTGACCAGGGTTGCAATCAGCTCAGGTGGAGTAGACATGGTGGCCATCAATGACCCCTTCAATGACCTCAACAAACTCTTTGAGTTTGTTTATTGTATTAATATGGTTTCTGTAATGTGTGGGATGCAAAGACCCTACTCAAATTGACTGCTCAGAGATCTCTCCACGTGAAAGCAGAAAGGTTTCTTTATTAGAATCTCATGAGAAGCAGGTGGTCCACACCACTGGAACACCAGAGGGAGGAGGCCGCCTTACAGAAGCAAAAGCTGGGTTAAATAGACAAAAACCACAAAACCCCTCCCAAAATCCCCTCCCCAGTAACTGGACCTTCCTTCCCATTGGTGGGAAGAGGTGTCCTTACAATCCTTTTATCCAATACAAAATTATTTATCAGAAGTTAGCTTATCACAGATTACATATTTTTCTCTTGTTTTTCAAAAAGCAAACAATTTACAGAAACACCTGGCAAACATGTTACTTATTGCAAAAAGTAGGCAATTTATGGATCACTTGTTGCTTTTCTTGTTTACCAAAGACAGGTAGCTGGCAAACACATTATAGAACAACAAAATTTGGGCCTATCAAGGCTAAAGCCCAGCTCAAGTTTGGTGACTGTCTCTTTAACTTTATGGGAATGTTTTCATTTGTTACAGGGTAGTCACCACAGCAGATAGTCTGTTTGAGAAACCACATTCTGTCCCACGCAGTCCCTCCTCTTTTTATTTTACTGTGGTTTCTCATTGAATTCCTTTAGCATCCTTTCACTCTCCCCATCCTCAAAAGATTGGAGCATGTTCTCACATTGTCCTTTTAATTCATCAGTCCCCTTTGGCTCATCCTGCTCGTTGGTAGATATTGGTTCCCATCCCTGTTTCTTCTAAACCATCAACCGAACTCCCCCTTCTGTTCTCATTTCTAAGTTAACCATTTTGGAAATAGCATTCTGCTCTATGTTAGTGATGAATCTGACCATGCATGGTAAACGTATAGGGACCAATAGAATTTCACTGATAACTATGAGTAGGAGCCACAAGACTTGTCTCTACCAGGTCCCTCCAAACCAGGCCAACCAGGATGAGGAGAAAAGAGATGTCCAATCTGGACTGGCACATGAGAAAGTTTTCAGATTTCCTTATTGATATCCCTAACAACTTGACCTACACTGTCTATCTTCATGCAACAAGTAGACAGATTAAGCTTCCTGCTAACTCCTCCCTCCTCAGCCAGGATGTAATCTAAAGGTAGTCTGTTTTGCAATATAGCTTCCCAACTTTGATCTGCAAATTCTGATAATAAATCAATGACTCAGGTAGTCTTGTTAGTTATGATCTCAACTATTGCTCAGAGTCTGATTAATCTGTTTAGGATATAGATTGAAGTTCCATACCCCCAACTCCCATCCTGCACCCAGGTTGCTGGTCCATAAGTTTTGACTATTCTCTCAGGGGGCCACTCTGCACCCCATCCATTAGCATCTCCAGTGCTGGTAAGGGAGGGTCTATGGATCTCTTTGGTTGACGGATGTAATCATAGAGTCTTACCCCCAGATGATTTTCCTCTGAGTTTTGAAGGAAAAAGAATTTAGGTTGGACTAAGCCAATATAGCAGATCCCTTTCAAATTGGGGAGAAGGTGGGTGTAGGTTGTAAGACCACAGATCCAATAATGGCCCTTTAGGGCAGGTAACTTCTCAGAATAGAATCCTGAGTAAGCTCGAGAGTTATTGGGGAGTTGAGTACTAGTATGTATTATGTGGTCCCAACAGGCCACCCTTACAGATGGACATGTACTGGCACTTCTATAGTTTTGGATTTGTATCCCAAATACAACTTGCCTGCAGCTTCCATCTGTTAGGTTGTACAAGCTCCAATAATGGGACAGACGCCCTTTATGAGTCTTATTAACTCATTCCCATGTAATGTAAGGAAACTTCAAAACTCCAACCCTTCCATTACATAGCCAGGCCCCCTTTACAAGTTGACTTTTCTAAGTTTTGACACAGTTATAAGTTATTATCTTTCTGGCCCCAGTTAGAGTCCACTTGCAGTGGCTCCTCCCTAGCTCTATTACTCTGGTTGATTGATTCACACAAAACACTCCTTCTCTTTCTTCAGCTAACTGCCAGGAGTGTTCCTCCTCACCTGCCCAGAAGCCTGTGCTATAATGGACAATGGCCCTTGTACTGAGCAACCATTCAGGCTTCAGAGGGACAGGGACCCACAGCCATTGAGATAGCCTTTGGGGTCCACCACAGATGTAATCAGTGGGTTGAAACAATCAGTGATGTTGAAAGTGGTAGCTATAGTCTGAACCAGAGCCTGGACATGGTTGCCTTGGGACACCCAAGAGATTGGAGCTGATTGCCTTAAGGATATTAGGGATGTGAGCAATACCAGTGGGATACCTCCAAGTGTAGTATTACCCCATAATCCTGGAATGAAAAGGAGTATTAGTAACATTTTCCTTAGGACACAGAAAGTGATTCCAAGTGGGGGTGGAGTAGACAATTGCTTAAAAAAAGTAATATGTAATTATGATCAAGCTAAAGCCAAAAAGGAGAAGCACGCAGATAATCTCTCCTCCTTCCCCAATCACTAAACAGACAATAGGAGGGAAGGAGCTGGTGCTTTGATTGCTCACTCCAGATAGCTGTGTTGAAGGTTGGGCTTCAGATTTTCCAGATCAGTCCTTTCAACAGTGCAGGAGATGGGAGTGGGGGTGGGGGTGGGGCGGTCAACGGATCCCTTCACATGAGGGTGATGAGTCTATCCATGCTCTTGGGTTCTCATGGCAATATCTGAGGTTAGGAGGACTTGGAAGGGTCTCTCCCAGAATGAGGTCAGCTTTTCCTCCTTCCAGGCCCAAACCAGGATCCAGTCTTCAGGCTTATGTTGGTGTACCACAAATCCTAAAGGTGAGGTCTGAGCAACAAATCCTTTTAATTGGAGCTCATGGAGATGTTTTGTGAGATTCAAAACATATTTTCTAATAAATGAGTCCTTGGTATCCAGTATTGGATATATGCCCTTTTGTCCTCCCCCAGGGTATGGGTGCCCATATAGAAGCTCATAGGGTGACAATCTAATATCCCTTTGGGGTTTAGTTCTAATTCTGAGCAGAGCAAGGGGAAGACACTGGGTCCAAGGTAAACCAGTTTCTAAAGCCAATTTGGTCAATTATCTCTTTATTTCCTGATTCATCCTCTCAACTTTACCTGAGATGGGAGGATGCCAAGGGATATGGAAATCCCAAGAAATTTCCAAAGCCTGTGCCAGAGTTTGGAGAGTTCTTGCAGTAAAATGAGTACCCTGATCTGAGTCAATACATTCTATCATCCCATACCTGGGGATTATATTTTCCAATAAGATTTTGCCCACCATCGAAGCAGTAGCCCATGACAGGGGAAAGGCCTCAACCCATGAGGTCAGATGGTCTACTACAACCAAAAGGTATTTGAGGTGGCCCACAGGTGGTAGCTTGGTGAAATCCACTTGTATGCTTTGGAAGGGTCTCAATCCTAGAGGCCTTCCTCCAGCTTGAACATGGCACAGGGAAGTTCTATTTGTCCTCCGACAAATCAAATAACCCTCCACCAATTGCTGGGCCAGTGTATATAGTCCAGGGGTTACAAATTTGGTGAGCACAGCATCACACATATTCTGGACATCCCAGTGTCTTTCCTGATGTAAATAGCATAGGATTTGCCTCATACCTGGTTTGGTCAGTACCTCTCTGCCGTCTGGGAGAAACCATCAACCCGTGTCATCCTCTTGGGCACCCATATCTTGGGCGTTCAATTTTTCCTCCTTGGTAAAGGATGGGGAAAGTGGATTGGGTGGCAAAACAGAGATTAAGACTAGCATCTCTTTGGTAATATGTTCTCCATCCCCGGTTTTCCTCGCCTCCTCATCCTCAAGGCAGTTACCTTGGGCTTCAAAGGTATTTCCTGTCTGGTGCCCCTTCTGTGTACAATGGCAATGGTCCTGGGTAAAGTTAAACTTTGCAACACTTCTGTTAACAATGTTATATGAGACAATTCTTTTCCTTTGCTGTTGACCATCCCTCTTTCTTCCCATATCTTTCCAAAAACATGAGCCAACTCTAACACACTCAGAGTCAGTATAAATTGACCACTCCTTATCTTCTAATAGTTTTAGTGCCTGATTTGGAGCGTACAATTCACAGGTTTGGGTGGGCCAGGTTTTGGGAAGACTCCCAACTTGGATCAGGGAACTAATATCCCCATCAATTATTGTATACCCATTTAATCTTTTTCTATTTACTGCTTGAGAGGATCCATCTATAAACCAATTTACTCCCTCTGGCAATGGTGACTTTTCTTCCCGTACCTTAGTCTGGAATTCTATTAATCTAAACAATCATGTTCAGTAGACTTATGTTCCCCAGTGGAAGCTGAGAGAAACTCAGTCAGATTGAGGTTATGATCCTGGGAAATCACAAGGTCATCTTTTTCCAGGAGTATGGCCTCATACTTTAATATCCTGGAGTCAGTTAGCCATCTGCCTGCCCTTTGATTGGGTGTGGTCCGTACCTGGTGGGGTACACTAACAATTAAACAACCCCCAAAGGTAATTCTCCTCCTCTCCTCTACCAGTAGGGCTGTGGCAGCTACAACTTGGACACAAGAGAGCCAACCTCTAGCCACAGGATCTAACACTTTTGACAGAAAGACCACAGAGTGTCCTTCTTGCGCTCCTCTTATTTGAGCCAATACTCCTAGAGCCACTCCTTTCTCCACATTTACAAGCAGATGAAAAGGTTTGTCTAGGGAAGGGAGAAGTAGAACAGGAGCTGAGGCCAATATTTTCTTCAATTGTTCAAAATTTTCCTCACTTTCTGGGTCCCAAACAATCTCTTCTGGTTTTTCTTCCAACAAATGACTACATTTTGGTCAGAACTGCATAAGAATCTACCCAACCTCTGCAATATCCCACTAAACCTAAAAATTTTCTAAGTCCCTTCTTTGTTCTGGGTTTGTTGGTTTGTACAATCCCTTCTATTCTGGCAGGATCTAATTTCTTTCTCCTTTTACTAATCAAATGTCCTAAGTATTTAACCTCCCTTTCTACAAATTGCAACTTGTCTTGTGATATGCGGAGGCCCTTGCTTCCCAAATAATTGAGAAGTTCTATTGCAGCCAGGCTCACCATTTCCCTTTCCTCCCAGTCACCAATAAATCATCCACATACTGAAGCATCCTTGTCCCCACAAGAGCCTTAACATTCTCTAATGTTTGTTCTAAAAATTGACCAAATAAATTTGGGGACTCAGTATAACCCTGGAGTAGTACACAATGATGAGGTGTAGGCTCTGGGACCGCCCTTAAGCTCTTTAAATCTTTGAGGTACAGGCTCTGGGGAAGTAAACATTCCCAGGGAAGACATTTGCCTGTGGTCATGAGCCTTAAGTTGTGGTTCTGCCCAAGTCTTTAACCCTCCTTTGTTCCAATAGTTTCCTACCCTTAATGTTCCTGTTTCCACCCTTGAACTGGCCTGGCCCATCCATTGTCTATGGTCTCCAGGTAGCCTCCAGCAACTTCCCACCCTTAACCACTCATTACTGGAGTCTGACTTCATCTGACTCCTCCTGAAGACCCTTCCCAATCTCCTCCTCTGGACGACCCCTAGATTCCTCCCACAACCTTTCTGTATATAGAACCCCATCTTCCCTCCATGTGGTGTGAGAGTGCCATAGACTAGCTTAACAGAGACTTTCTCTGTGAGAGCGCCTTGGAATGGCTTAGCACAGACTTGCTCTGTGAGAGTCCTAGCACCCCATATGGCAAACTTGAACTTTCAATAAACTTTACTTTTTCTTTGGCTGAGAAGACTTGAGTGGAATTTTTTCCGCAGGACCTGGCATATTGGTATTTTGGGGTCTCAGGCAGCCCTAACCCTCTTTGGGCACCCTCTTGAACACCATCAGTACTGCTGTTTTCTACCAGTGTCTGGGTCCTCCCACTCGAAAGCAAATATATCCCTACCTTCTTTATCCAAAGGGCAGTTCCAAAAAGCATCTTCTAGATCTATTACACTGAACCATGAGCTATTCTCAGGGATCCTTCCCAGGATGGTATAGGGATCAGGAACTACCAGATTGGAGGGCAAAACAATCTTATTAATTTTTCTCAGATCCTGTACTTTCTGATACTTCCCATCCCTTTTCTTTATGGGGAGGATCAGAGTGTTGAAAGGGGATATACAAGTTTCAATGAATCCTGACAATAATAACCCATCTATTACTGGTTTTAAACCCCACCTGCCTTTCAATGAAATGGGGCACTGTTTCACTCTGATCACTGCTGATGGGTCCTTCAGCCTTATTTTGGTAGGGATTGTTTCCAATTTTCCTGGGTTTGAGGGAGAAGCCCAAACCTGAGGATCTATTTGTTTCTCCTCCCCCTCCTTCATTTCATACATTTTAGTAGGAATTATTGAAGGTCCTTGAGGGACCAGGATAAAGGAAAACCTGATTATCAGATCCCTCCCCAATAGGTTCACTCCCACTTCTGGGACCAGAAGCAAATGTTCTTCGATCCTAGTACCTTGATATTCTAGTTCTACCTTATTACTTTTTGGGACAGGGAAGTTTTCTCCTTTTACCCCAGATACAATTAGGGTCTCTAAGGAGAGACTCACCCCTCGAAGTAAATGAATTACTGAAGTGCGAGCTGCCCCAGAGTCCACCAAGAATACCATATCCTCCTGATTTGGCCCCATCCTCAGATTTATCAAGGGTTCTGGGTGGAGTCTCAAGAACCCCCGACCCCCCCTAGTCCTCGAGCTCCATGAAGGAGCAAACCTGCTGATCTTCTCTTCTCTGAGGGCAGTTTTTAGACAGGTGCCCCATTTTCCCACAGGTCCAACAGATAAGAGGGCCTCTATTCTTTTGTCCCATTCTCAGATCTCCTTGGGGTTGTCTGCCTCTGCCATGTTGGGGTCTCCAATAGTGCCTTTCAGGATCCCACCCACTACCCCTTCCCTGCACCACAGCCAAATTTGTTTCTTTGATTGTCTGAATCAGCATTTTGGTTCTCTGGTGCTCCTTCCTATCTCTCTGCTTCCCTCTATCCTCATCTCTCCTCACATATACCTTGGTGGCTTCCTCTAACAATTCCCCTAGAGGCTTATGATTCCACCTCTCAAGCTTCTATAATCTCTTATTAATGTCTGGCTAGGAGTTAGATGCAAAATGTAATTTTAAGGTGCTTTCAGTTTCTGGTTTATCTGGGTCTAGCCCAGAATACTTCTGGATCCCTTCTTTTAGTCTTTTCAGAAACTGGGAGGGGGACTCCTCCTTTTCCTGCATGATTTCTAGGGCCTAATTAATATTTTGCCTCTTTGAAAATGAACTCCTAATTCCAATAATGATTAATTCCCTTAAAGCTTGCATATTTTGTCTATGAATGGGATTATTATTATCCTACCCTGGACTGGCCAAGGGGAACTTTTGTTTGGTGGTCATCACCCCATCTGCGGGCAGATGGCACCTTTCTCATTCCACCATCACTGCTTTTCTAACTGCTACTCTCTCTTCCTGCATGAACAACATGTTCAAAATGTGCAGGAATTCACTCCAAGTATAAGTACTTGGTCCCAAGAGCTGGTTTAATTGTCTAGCGGCTCCAGCAGAGTCCTCCATGATAGATTTTAGTTCTTTCTTAAAATTTCTAATTTCAGCTTCAGTTAAGGGAGCATTAATGAATCCTATTCCCCCTCGTGGTCCCCCTAAGGGAATGTCCCTGAGGAGGTACATTTTGCCTCCCTCTGTTTTGGCCTTTGGAAAGAGGAGATTTTCTACATGCCTTCTCAGTTTTTCCAATTTTTTCCTTAAGTACCCATGCCCCCCACTCTCAGGTCAATAAGGGGAGCCTCAGTTGGTCTGGGCTGCTCCAGTAGAAGCACCTGTGGGTGGGCCGCTGCCACAGGAGGTGCTGGAGAGGGCAGATCATAAGGAGGTGGGATAGCAAGCAGGGGGTCCCAGGGGTGAGGTGGGACTTCCAACTCCTCATCTGGTGACTTATTCGTCTCCCTTGTGTGGGTCAAAAACAGCCAAGTTTTGGTCACTGAAAGCCAGAGGCTTGTATATGTTGCCTCCTTTGGATTAAAGGGATCCTTCCCATTCACATACAGGTTTAATTGTTGGCATATCCAATCCACAGTGGCCCCATATTTTGGCCAAATTACTCCTCCACCAATGTTTGGATCACCCCATACAAAACAACAATACTTTATCATTTTCTTCTTATCCTTTCCCTTATATTTGGGCAATTTGTCCCAATTCTGTAATGTATTCCCCAAGGGGCTATTAACTGGTATTTCCTGGTTTTGCTCCTGAATTAGGGGCTTGGACTGCTTATTCCCCATAATTTAACGAGGAGTGTTACCAGACTCCTCCAAATGATCCAAATTGATCACAGGAGGGGTCACCCACCTGCCAGCAGCCACCCGATAGCGTTCTCAGGGAGCCCTTTCCTTGGGGTCTGCAGTCTGTCTTTGTTCTAAGCAATCTGTGGGAGAGGCTCTTCTTATTTGGTCTCTATACACAGCCAATTGGCCCCCAGACTGCCGAGTGCTTGCGTTCAGGCTGTGCATGCGTGGGTTTCCTGACTGTCTCCAACGTTCAGACGCAGAGCTTCAGGTCCTTCATTGTGCTTTCTCTTTCATTGCGTCTCTCTGTTTTGGGCACTTTACTTGGAGGAGAGGAGAAGCACAGCTGCTGCTTTGGAGACAGCAGGACCAAGATGTCCTGTGGGTGCCTGCCTCAGAGTCTAAGGGCAATGGTCATTCTCCATCGAGTCACTGATCCCGGACGAGCTCCCAAAACTGTGTGGGGTGCAAAGACCCTACCCAAATTGACTGCTCAGAGATCTCTCCAAGTGAAAGCAGAAAGGTTTCTTTATTAGAATCTCACAAGAAGTAGGCAGTCCACACCCCTGGAACACCAGAGGGAGGAGGCCTCCTTACAGAAGCAAAAGCTGGGTTAAATAGACAAAAACCACAAAACCCCTCCCAAAACCCGCTCCTCAACAACTGGACTTTCCTTCCTATTGGTGGAAAGAGGTGTCCTTACAATCCTTTCATCCAATACAAAACTATTTATCAGAAGTTAGCTTATCACAGATTACATAGTTTTCCCTTGTTTTCCAAAAAGCAAACAATTTACAGAAACACCTGGCAAACATATTACTTGTTACAAAAAGTAGGAAATTTATGGATCACTTGTTGCTTTTCTTGTTTACCAAAGACAGGTAGCTGGCAAACACATTATAGAACAATAGAACTTGGGCTTATCAAGGCTAAAGCCCAGCTCAAGTTTGGTGACTGTCTCCTTAACTTTATGGGAATATTTTCATTTGTTCCTCTCTATCTCTATCTAATTCCCTGATAATGTGTGTGTGTGGTGACAGGATAGTCACCACAGCAGATAATCTATTTGAGAACCACATTCTGTCCCACACAGTAATGACTATACTATATGTTAAAACTTCCCTTTTTCACAGAGAAGCAAAACAATGGAGTTACATAACAACCTGCCAATTAGAAGGATTTCTGAGGCTCAGAGCTGCCTGAAATACTTTATGTTTTTTCTACTTTTATATTTGTATGTACTTTTGCTTCCCAAATGAACTCTACCAGAATTTAGAGATTCCTGTAGCTGCCAAAAACTACAGGACCAGCCTTGACCAGTTAGTTCAAGAGCAACCTTGAATAGCAGCTGCAGACTCAAGACCTTACTCTGGACTTTCTAAACATCCTGCTGCCTGGCTACAAATGTTTTCTCCTCTAACCCCTGACACAAAATTTCTAGAAACTATATTATCTCACCCTTTTTATATTCCCCTTTGAACAGCTGACAGTTCTCTGTCTCCTCTCTCTCTCCTCTGTCTGTGTCTGTCTCTCTCCCTCCCCCC
>CM053596.1:17673932-17710287 GCA_028646575.1 Pseudocheirus occidentalis | reverse complement strand
TATTCCATTGATCCACTATTCTATTCCTTAGCCAGTATGAAGCAGTTTTGATGACTGCTGCTTTATAATACAGATTAAAATCTGGTATGGCTAGCACCTTCCCTAGCATTTCTTTTCATTAATTGCCTTGATATTCTGGACTTTTTGTTCTTCCAAATGAATTTTGTCACTATTTTTTCTAGTTCTACAAAGTAAATTTTTGATAGATTGATTGGTATGGCACTAAGTATGTAATTTAATTTAGGTAAAATTGTCATTTTTATTATATTATCTCAACCCAGCCACGAGTAACTGTTTTTCCAATTAATTAGATCTGATTTTACTTGTGTGAAAAGTGTTTTGTAGTTGTGTTCATAAAGGTACTGGGTTTGTTTTGGCACGTAGATTCCCAAGTATTTTATAATGTCTACAGTGACTTTAAATGGGGTTTCTCTTACTATCTCTTACTGTTGGACTTTATCGGAAATATATAGGAATACTGAGGACTTATGTGAGTTTATTTTATATTCTGCAATTTTGCTAAATTTATTTATTGTCTCAAGAAGTTTTTTACTTGATTCTCTAGGATTCTCCAAGTATATCATCATGTCATCTGCAAAGAGTGATAGCTTAGTCTCTTCTTTGCCTAATTTGATTCCTTTGATTTCTTTTTCTTCTCTAATTGCTACCGCTAACATTTCTAGCACCAGATTGAATAAGAGGGGTGATAGTGGACAGCCTTGTTTCACCCCTGATCTTATTGAAAATGCTTCTAGTTTATCCCCATTGCATATAATACTCACTGATGGCTTTAAGTAGATGCTAGAATATTTCTAGCGTTTTCAATAGGAATGTATGTTGTATTTTGTCAAAGGTTTTTTCTGCAACTATTGAGATAATCATATGGTTTCTGGTAGTTTCATTGTTGACATGATCAATGATACTGATGGTTTTCCTAATGTTGAACCCTCCTTGAATTCCTGGAATAAATCCAACCTGATAAAAATGTATTATTCTTGTGATAAGTTGCTATAGTCTTTTTGCTAATATTTTATTTAAAATTTTTGTACCTATAGTCATGAGGGATATTGGTCTATAATTTTCTTTCTCTGTTTTGTCTCTCCCTGATTTAGGTATCAGTACTACATTTGTGTCATAAAAAGAATTTGGTAGGACTCCTTCCTCACAATTTTCCCAAATAATTTGTAGAGTAGTGGGATCAATTGATCTTTAAATGTTTGATAGAATTCACTAGTAACTCCATCTGGCCCTGGGAATTTTTTCCTAGGGAGTTCTCTGATAGCTTGTTCAATTTCTTTTTCTGGTATGGGGTTGTTTAAGTAATTTACTTCCTCCTCAGTTAGTCTGGGCAACTTATATTTTTGTAAATATTCATCCATTTTACTAAGATTGTCAAATTTATGTGCATACAATTGGGCAAAATAATTCCTAATTATTGTTTTAATTTCTTCTTCATTGGGTGTCCATTCACCCTTTTCATTTTTTAAACTTGAAATTTGGTTTCTTCTTTTTTTTTTATCATATTGACTAAGGGTCTATCAATTTTATTGGCTTTTTCATAAAACCAACTCTTAGTTTTATTTATATATACTAAATGTTTAAAGTAGAATTTAAGGAGTGAACAAACTTAAGGAAAGGATCTGAAGATAGTAAGGTGTGAGTCTTTTTATAAAAGATGGTTTAAGCATGTTGAGAGGATATGAGCAAGTCTGACTTTGTTTAAGTAGAAAGATTGAGCATGAAAAATTTTCAACTTGATTTGAAAGTCAATATAGAAAAAAATTATAAAGAGCTAGAAGTAAATTAGTAAGTAATGGGTTCTTTTTGAGATTGTAGGACCCAGTTTTTGGCTTGTCATTCAGTAATTTGAATGATCTTAGAGTACAAACTGAACAAGTAAAAGAAAGTAGAAATTATTTAAAACCTGTTGTTTTATCATCCCTGCTAATCCTGTTTAGCAATGTTTTGTAAATGTGATTTAGGAAACTGGGTATTTCCTCCTTTGCTTATAGTTTAGAGGAAGTTACAGCTAAAACAATTAGGCTACCACTTAGGAAAGTTGTAAAATTGTTAACTAAGTCATTTGTGGTTATTGTCATAATGCTAAAAGCTAAAATTGGTCATTGAAAAGGAGGAAGTGAGGCAAAAGTCTTATCCAGATTGGTTCTGTCCATTCAGAGCAGTCCACTTTGAGACAAGAGGAGGGTCAATCTCTTCCACCTTGCATGTGGTGAAGTATCAAAGAGCACAGCCCACAGCAGCTCTGAAGGGTGGATAGAGTGGATAGGCAGGGGCACCAAGCTCAGTCCCTTCTCTGGGGTCCCTATCAATTCCACTTATTTTGTTGACTTGTCAAGTTCCTGGAAGGTCATCAGCCCTGGGAAATGATCTTTTTTGGGTTATGTAGTTCCCAAACAAGAAAACTGGTTTATAAAGAACTTACCAGTGTGTTTACAATATAGATGTGATTTCTAATGATTGAACTTTATGCCAAGATGAGTTTAAACTTTAGAAGAGGAAAAGATAAACAAGTGAAAAATGTTAAATGAAGTCTCTTATGTGAGTCCTGGTAAACTTTTATTGCATGCTGAATTTCCATAACAGTAAAAATAACTGTATCTAGTCCTAAGCTGTGACTTACTATTTTGAAGTAAAAAGTTCTTAGGACTGAAACTGATATTGTTTTGAGTTTTGAATTCAGGCATAGTTGTCTAATGGGTCATTAAGTCATAATTCACCATTTGAAAGAAACGCCACAAGCTACTCAGAGGGAATGTGACCTTGAACTGTTACAGTTAGAAGTCTGTGCATAAATGCTGAGAGAACTGTCTTGGTATATTTTGGTTCAGTTCCTCCATTGTATTATTTGCTGTTGGACAAGAATGTTTCCCACCTGGTGATTCCTGAGTCTGGTTATGAGGTGGAATTGTAACTTTATGGTTGGTTGTCAACTGTGTCTCTTACCTGAAATGAAACAGAGCTAAGGATACTTTATCCTGGCATACATGTGTTGTCTTTGTGTTCCCTTTGGCCAAGGTCTGAAAAACTAGTTTGATGCTGTTAAAATCACATCCATGCTTTTTCCTTTTAGAGCAAATTTCTATAATCAGACCAAGTGGTCAATAGAGGATATAAGTACAATATAAGTATGTAAGATTTTACTGTTTTCAGTTTAAATATGTACTCATTCCATATCCAAAACAATTTAGTAGATTAGTACTTGGACTTGTCATCTGCTTGCTAATTCTTACATAGTAACATGTGAGATTATATCCCTGGAATAACTCATCCTTTCTTAATCATATGGGGATAATTAGACAAATGTGAAGTGAAGACAGAAAAACAATGCTAAATCATTATCCCATAGACTAAGGCTGGAACACATCTGAGCTAGTATGATAAAATGCATATGTATAAGATCTGAGCTATTTGGCCTAGAATTATAGTCCTACCCATATCCTAAAAACTTAGTAAATGGATTTCTGTATGAAACAAGGTCCTTGAATGTTTTGAAATGATGTTAGAATAATTGGAAATTGATGTAACAGTTTATGGGATCAAGCTGTCATTATTAAAGCTAAATCAGAAATATCTTCAGTTTTGTTTTGAAGAAAATAATTTTAATTTAATCCGTTTTCTTAGAGGAGGATAACTTAAAGACTATTTTGTGTTACATCAGTGGCACCATCAATTTTATTTCAGTTTATTATTTAATGTGGAAATAATATCTGTTTGTAGAGCCTGTCCTGTGGTACAAACATGTTTTATTGTAAACAATTTATTTGGCATGCACTGTTTTGAAATGGAATACCTAAGTGTCATCCCATGACTTTTACCACATTTGAAGTTAAATTGGTAACTTTTATATAAATTAATTTGTGTATTATGGGTCATCTTTTCATAAAAAGTGCTCTGTAACCTATGTTTTTATGTGAGGATTATATCTTTATCTGTCTCTGCTCCATCTTAGGAAGGCATTGAATAACTGATTTGAATTGGAATTAATTCAAATTGAGTGGTATTAAAATTAAAAGTTCTAAAATAATTAATAGTTAAAATAAAAATTGTAAAGCAAGCAATTGAGTAAAAATTATGAGAAAACAAGCTCAAATTAATACATATGTACTTTGGAAGAGTTTAAGATTTCTACCTTCTGTGTTTTTAAAAAGTATTTTGTTTGTATATGAATGTCTTACATATGCCAACATAGCAGTAATTCTTTAGCATGCTGTTAATGTTCATGTCAGGTACAGAATTTAGATAAAGATGTTAAACTGCATGGGGTATTTATAACCTAAATTCTCTGAAGTTTCAGGTGAACTATGGGGCTCCTAATTTGATGTCTCCTTGATAGGTCTATTATTAATAAGATCAGAACCATTAGGTTTGAGCTGCTTTTCACAACATGAACTAGTTATTGAAGTAAACTTTATGACTAAGAACAAAATCTTATATCAAGGTGTTTTGTAAAAGATTGTAGAAGGAACATCGGAAGAGTCTCTACAAGTAACTTGGAATCAGATAAGCAAATTACTAAAGTAGTACCTTAAGAACACAATATTTTCCAGACTGCCCCAAGAAAAGATGTTTCCAGGGACCCAACAACTGAATGGGACACCTGAGACTTGAGATGACATGTGCTCATTAACTGAGCATTGGGAGTGGGTTACCAGGTTACTTTATTAGTTTAACATTATTGTATTATTTTGTCTTTTGTTTACTTTTTGTATTTGCTGTTTGTTTACTGAGCTATCTTGGTGACTTTGCTAATATGTACATCTCCCCCTTGCTTATGCTTTCCCCCCCCCCCCTTCTCTTCTGCCCTGTTGTCCTGTAGTGGCTCACCGAATTTGTATCCTGTAGCCTTAGAACCACTGGACTTTTTGCTGTGTCCCCTGCCTCTTTAGAATACCAACCACTAATAAACCCCCAAAATATGAATGACTCTTATTAGTCTTCAGAAGATCTAGTGACCCCTTTGACAAAGAGGAGAGAATGTTAATGTGGTCTCTGTAATGACTATACTATATGTTAGAACATGCCTTCTTCACATGGTAAAGAGAGCCAAAACACCTGATCCAGGAATCAGGCTGGTCCTAGATAAGTTAGCTCTGGGTTTTCCAGTGGCCAGTCCATACTGTCCAGTTCTGGTTTTCTCTGTTATGTGGCTATAAATCAGAGCCTGCCTGATATCCTGAGATCCAGGGCTCTCCCAAATTCTGGGATATTAGCCAGAAGGTGTTAGGTCACCCACACATTTTAGATACTATTCATATGGCTTGGAATCATCAAGGACATGATAATTATCAAGGCTTTCCATGGTCTGGTGTGTCATTTTAGAGCTGGCATAAGAAACCAAGTAGAGTGAGCTCTACAACTGGAGCCTGGAACAGAGACCTGAAAGAAGATACAAGGGAAGGGGCTTCCTTGGAACTCTGGAAAAAAAGAAATCCTCACAGAAGAGGTACCTCAATGGCCTCAGCTCCAGAATCACAAATGGCTGGTGGGAGATAAGGGAGTATAAGAGGGAATAAGTATTTTTATTTTATATGACGGTAATAGCAAGTCATAGAGTGTACAAGAAGTATCAGGATAGAATTTGAAAAAATATTTTGTCATAACCTATTTGCATTGAAAAGTATGAACAGAAGTTTTAAGATTTTTAAAGGTTTGAAAATCTCCTCTTCATTCAACTCTGGCTAAGTTGGATGCCAACAAGGAGAAAAGGAATTTTTTGCCTCAGATCTGAGACAAGCATTTAACCATTTCTTGCCTCTTCTATTAGGGAAAAATTTTGTGTCTCAGAATGCAACTAAAAATCAATTAAACTCATTCTGGTTGTTTTCGGAATTGTGGAAAAGTGAATAGTGTCACTCATAACCTGATGCTAAAGATAACTCAGAATGTATTATACTGTTTGGCGCTAAAGGCAAATTGGAATATTGCTAAGATCTGATAAAGAAACATGTAAAAGTGAAAGCTTCAAACTCCCCAGTTTGGGGAAGACTGGGACAAGGTGAGCCACTGGGATTTTCCAGAGTCCCACTCCGTCTAAGCGGCAGGTTAAAAGCTTTTCACTCTCTAAGACATTTTTAGGAATAAACATAACACTGAAGTTTACTGAAGTACAAGTTAAAATGAGCTGAAAACGTTTTGCCAAAATTTATTCAAGCCTTTCATCCTAGATGAGATTATATAGACAGAGTGCTGTAGAAATAACAGGGATTTTGAGTTTCTTTCCTTAATCTCGCAAAAGGGAGGAGGCATACTAAATTTATCAAGGATCCACTAGCAATAGCCACACGTTTCTTTTTTTTTTCTTTTTGGAGGGCAATTGGGGGTTAAGTGACTTGCCCAAGGTCACACGGCTAGTTTTTGTGTTAAGTGTCTGAGGCCTTATTTGAACTCAGGTCCTCCTGACTCCAGGACCGGTGCTCCATTCACTGCAACACCTAGCCACCCCTCACACATTTCTAAACAAGCAAGAAGAACCTCTCCATTCAAACCCTTTAAATATACAATCAGATGCTGCAGCTATCAGGAGAGGAGAAAAACCTCTGTACTTGATGAGCCCAATTTACTACCAATAATTTTTGCAAATGATGATTTGAAAATACAATTAATGTCATAATGTCATTGTGTTATTATTGGTCTTCTTAAATTATAGTAAAATTCTATTATATAGTAAAAATTGAGGGATCATTTGTAAGATATATAGAAAACCTGGTATTTATACCTTTACCTGTAGTCTAAGAAGATGTTAAAACTAAAACAATTTGGCTGTAAGATATGGAAATTATTACCTAAGTTACTTTACCATTTTAATGATAAATCCTAAAGTTGTTAATTGATTACTGTATGTAGAAAGGAGGAGATGATAAAAATTTTATTCAAATTAATTGGGCTTGTTCAGAACATTCCTCCTGCATGTGTTAGAATTGGCTAAGCAAGAGCATCACCATTAGCCCCTCCCCCAGTCTCTCCTACTTAGAATTCATATCAATTTTCCTTATGTTGCAAAATTGCCAAGGCTCCTGGAAACTATCTCTAGTAGGGAAGGTCATTCAGCCTGGGAAAGGAACTTGTCTTAGTTATATAGTTTTTAAATGAACCTAACTTGCTAAGAAGTTGCAAAAGATTAAAAAGGATTTCTAACAATTGGCTTTTATACCAGGACAAGTTTTAATTTGAAAAATAAAAAGGTTAAACAAAATCCTTTTTGTATGAGGTACCTAGTAAATCCATATTGTTTATTACAGCTCCATGAGAATAAATTTAACTGTAATTTAGCTATGAGCCATGATTGGTGAAAATTGTTGTTTAAGATAAAAACACTTAAGACTATAATTTTTCTATGATCAAAGCAAGTTGTCAGTAAAAGATATGAACTCTTTTGTGCTAGCTTTATGGGAAATTTAATATTATTTTTCATCAAGAATTAGATCATGTACAGAAATTTTTACAAACTACTTAAGGCTCACCTTAAGAAGATTCTAATATTAATAGCTTTTAAAGTACTGTGATCAAATTCAATTACTATGCTTTTTCTGGCTGAAACTATCTAAATATCTAAAGAATTTTGCAATCAACTAGAAAATGAGTTTGTTAGTAATACTTTGGGGATTTATGTTACTTAAAGATATTTTACACCAACTTAGGTTTGTTTTTTTAAAGTTTGTTTTGCTCTAAAATATATATAGAGCTATCATGTTATAAGTTTTTAACTAATTTTTTTCTCTTTTTTCTTACAAAAGTTTGATTATCATTTATAAATCTTAAAACTTGAAATATAGCCTACTACATTGATTCTAATAATTATGAAGTTATTATTGTCATTCACTTTACTTCTGCTTATAATACAAATCTACCTATGATATTACTGTTAAATTATTTTTTTTCTTTTCCCTTTAATATTGTGTCAGGTAGGAAATATTCAGCATACAACATATTAATGCTACTAAGCTTAAACACACACAGAATGCAGATCTTTTTTATCTTTTTTCTAAGATTATAAACTTTCATAGAATAAGGTCACAACCTATTTAACCTATATTACAGCTCATTTTTCACTTCCTGGGCCTTCTTCCCAAATTAACATGACTATTGATCAAATAGTTCTAGTTTTTTTACAACTCTTTTTTCCCCAAATAGTCATAGAGCTATGATATCTCACTCTTATTTTCATCAAAATGCATATACTCTGTGCAAACAATTCCAATGTTTCTAGGGAACAAGCTAGACAGATTCATTAAAGACTGCACTTACTGTATTATCTATATTACTCCTCCAGCTTCCCTTTAGACAAAGGAAACAGTAAAAAAAAAAAATGTAATTAACCATATGTCTTTTGCTTCTATAGAAGTTCCAAAACTATTGAAAACTGATCATGCTCTCACCTACACCAGCAAATCATTTCTGTCTTCTTGTTATCATTTTCATATAAAATTAATTAAAGGCATAACCCTTATAAGGCCACTGGTCAAGATATTGAAACCTATTTATAATAAAAAAAAGAGGGGACTTGGACCAATACACCATAAAGGCAATTAGCTACTGCTTTATACACCCAAAATATCTTATGCCTCACTAAAAATAAGTATACATAGGCAGTAAAACAATGTGAAAATGTGCATACTCCCCCAAAATGAAGGAAATGTGGGGATTTATTACTGTGGGGGCAAGGCTGTGCTTATATATTTTCCAGAAGCCATGGAATGACCAGTGAGGGTGCCAGAACAGAAATGTCAGGGAGTGTACTCCAGATCACCCAGAAAGATGAAAGAACTCCAGCAGCCGAAGAAGAAATCACAGAGACAGAATATGGCAATCAAGAAGAGGTCTCCTGGGGCAGCTAGGTGGCGCAGTGAATAGAGCACCGGCCCTGGAGTCAGGAGTACCTGAGTTCAAATCTGGCCTCAGACACTTAACACACACACACACACACACACACACACACACACACAAACTAGCCATGTGACCTTGGGCAAGTCACTTAACCCCAACTGCCCTCCAAAAAAAAAAAAAAGCAAAAGAAGAGGTCTCCTAATGCAGCCACTACACAAAAAAGGAGTGCCCACATGGGGGCAGATCAAATATTTTTTTATATCAAGCCAAAGAACTGAAACCTGTTACCCCAGGATTTGTGTTTCTTGTTATGATCGCTCTGATTTCAATACAAACTGGACTGGTTACATCCTGATTTAAGTCCTGAGACACATATACCTATCTGTGTATGACTCTCATGCATGGAATATTACTTGCATTAATTGTGCTCTTAATGTATATTTTATTTGCTTTTTTCCTACTAATTTTAACTTATGTTTGGTATCAAATGTCAGGGGGATAGGCATTATATAAAATTTCTTATTGCCTAAAAAAGGGGGAAAGGTCTTGTCATTGTCAGACTTATTGTCAGACATTGCTTTTGTCAAATTTCTCATTATTAGATTCACTGCCCTAATATTATTGATCATTTCAACCACTGTATCTGCAATTTCTCTACCAAAAGAAATCCAAACTGCACAATATGTTAATGAATTTTCATAAAATGTTTTGGTAGCCTTTAAGACACAACAGAATATGGCTAAAGATCTTTTGCATAAAATCAATTTATTAGAACCATTAGTATTGTATTTAGGTGATGAGTTAAAAGCATTAAAAACTCAAATGCTATCTAGATGTCATTATGTATATACATATATTTATTTAACTCTTTTACCACATATTAGTTCTGATTCTAATGGTTTTGGAGAACAAAACATATGCCCAACTTCTTAGTGCTTGGCATGATTCAAATATTACATTTTATATCAGAAAACACCCAGAATAATCACCTCTCTGGAATTTATCTTGGAACATTGCCGGTGCAATATTATCTACATTGTTAAAGTTATCTCCTTTTAATTTGATGTCTATGATTTTACATGTTTTACCTATATTGATTATTATATTATTTCCTTGTACGTTTAAAGCCATACTTAACTTAGATGTATGAACATAACTTTTTGGGGTCAAGATTTATATTAGAATATTACTTGTAAAAATTGTAATCTCACACAATGTATTATTAGAGGTTATCAGCTGTTTTTCCCACTTATTTTATAACTTATTTTATACCAATCTGCAGAAGAGCATAGCTTAGTTTGAGTTTGATCAATGAGGCTTTTAAACATTAAAGGTATTTCACAGGCCTATTAAGAATCATATCTTTAGTTACTTTAGTTTAAACTGATGGACTTTTGGCTGTGTTGTTGCAATCCACAATTCTTACTGCCCAGTATGCTGAAGAACTAGCAAAAAATTTATCTGAAACACTTCAAGTTCAGAAAAAAATCAATCAGGACACCTAAACAAAAAATTGCTTTATTAGAATAGTTTATATTATATATATATATATATATATATATATAAACCCTCAGCTTATATGACTCCTCCCAGATCAACATTACCTGGGACAGGATTAGAGCCCACTTAATTTGGGAGCATGGCATGGTTCTAATATCACCATTGGAAATAAAGGTTTTCCATCCAATTATCAAAGATATCAAACATGGTAAGGTTCCTGGGATTGACCTAGAAGGAGTAGAAAAGACAATAACTGGCACATTGAAGGAAATTTCTTCTTTTCAGAACATACTGGCTCTTGGTATGCATTTGCTTCCTAAATGAATTGTTATAGTGATCTTCTGTGTGCTTGTACTATTGTTTTATACAAATGATATCCCATGATGTCAAGGTTTTAGGCACTGAGATACGAATCCTTAATCTATTTAATAAAAAAGAGGAGATGAAGGGAGCCTGTTAGGTCTCTGACACCTCACATGGGGAGGAGACTCCTAAAGAGGGTCGTTGATACTCCACGTGAGATGGACGAGTTGAACGGTCCTCAGCTAACAGGAGTGCACGTGGTCGATCACCTGGAGACAGCTGCTCCTGCTTACAATAAGCAGGATAATCTCTCCGTCTTCGTCTTCGGGGTGAGACACATTGGCTCATGGGCATGGCCAGGGGAGGGGCCCTAAGGGGCCCTGGAGAAAGGACTTAAATACAGGCTACTCCGAGGCAGGGCAGTTCGGTGGAGCCAGGCCAGTCCAGTCCAGCCACACTAAGATAGAGGATGAACTCTCAATAAAAGCTAGAAGCAAGTCCTGTGTCCTGAGTTTCTCTGTGCAGCTGTTTCTCCCGGAGTGGACGGGAGCCGGGGACGCCCGAGGCCTGTTGAGGTGGTATAGGTAAGCCCTATACATCCTGACCCAAAAAGATACCCTCACCTGAATAAAAAACCAATAACAGGAGCCACAACACCTGATCCAGGAATCAGGCTGGCCCTAGATATGATAGCTCCGGATTCCAGTGGCCAGTCCTTATTGTTCAGTCCTTGTTTTCTCTGTGATGCAACTATAAATCAGAGCCTGCCTGATATCCTGAGATCCAGGGCTCTGCCCTGTTCTGGGATGGTAGCCATACATTTTAGATACCATTCATATGGCTTGGAATCATCAAGGACATGATCATTGTCAAGGCCTTCCATGGTCTGGTGTATCATTTTAAAGCTGGCATAAGAAACCACTTAGAGTGAGCTCTACAACATGAAAGTAGGACAAAGGAGTTCCACAACAACCAACCAATTCGAACAGTTCCAAATCCTAAAACTGTTTGACATGCCAGTGCGATCCTTTAAGAATGAACTCTAGCTGAACTTGGAGATACCTGTAGCTGCCAAAAGCCTCAGAACCAGCCTTGACCAGAGCAAGGAAAAACTTGAACAGACTCAAAATCTTGCTCTGGACTTTCTAAACATCCTGCTGCCTGACTTCTCCCTTAATCCCAGTCCTCCTCCCTGCCCCAAAGTTTCTAAGCATTATATTATCTCCCCTTTTCCGCTCTCCTTTGAGAAGCTGACCACTCTCCCCTCTCTTTAAATGCTAATCGACTGTTTTCTTCTGCCTGGTATAAATGGCTATACTAACAAAGATACATTCCTTCCTTTATAACAATTTAAGCATCCTCATTTTATTTCAATTAAGTACCTTTCCCCACCTACTGGCAGACTCTTGCTCAGAGTCAGACTCTTCTGAGGTTTTCTTGGCAAAGACACTGGAGTGGTTTGCCATATTTCCTTCTTGAACTCATTTTTATAGATGAGGAAACTGAGGGAGAGAGGGTTAAGTGACTTGCCCAAGGTTATACAGCTAGTAAGTGTCTGAGGTTGTATTTGAACTTGGTCCCCCTTGGTTCTCTATCAAGCAGGGCCACTTAGCTACCCTTCTGGCAGACTAGATCTTACCCAAACTACACAGAGACTGGCATACAGTAGGTGCCCAGTAAATGTTGATTGATAGATCTGAGAATCATTTTTATGGAGGTGATACTTGAACCCATAGGAACTGAGATGAACAAGCCAAAGTGACCTCTCAATTCTTCACCCAAAATCTCCATCTCCTCTCTCCTTGTTTGCAACTGCTAGTACTGTTCTTCCCAAGATGACTTGTAAATAACAACTGAGTTTTGTATATATTGGTACTTATCCACGCTGCCCCACCCCCCATGCCTGGAATGCTCTCTCATCTGACTTTCTTCAAAACCCAACTAAAATCCCACCTTCTGGTAGAAGATTTTCCCAGTTCTCTTCAATCCCAATGTCTTCCCTCTGAAGTTTCCAATATATCTGTCTATAACTTGTTTGTAATTGTTTGGGTTTAGGGGTGCTGGGACCCCAAAATAAGGACACATGGGTCCAGCCTCAAATGAATGTGACCCAAGCCTTCTTTCAGTCAAAGACAAGGTATATTAAAACACTGATCAGGGTGGATGTAATTCTAAAAATCCATCATATTGGCCAAACTCTTAAGGAATCTGAGCACCTTAATAGAGGTAAGACAGATCTTATAAACAGAAATACTATGGACAAGGGTGCCCTATGTGAATGCTAGGGACCTGGACCACATGGCCAAGGGAGAATTCGGTCTAGGTGGAATTAAGGATGGGGAAATTACAGTGGTAATGATGAGGTGTAGGCTCTGGGACCCCTCCCCCCTCCTTTTGAGCTCTCCTTGAATTTTTGAAGTACATACTCTGGGAAAGCTCTTGAAGTCTGATTGAATCTTCAGGAGGCATTTGCAGAGGCCATAAGTATTTCATTGTGGCTGGGCCCAAACCTGTTACTAGCCTGGCCCTCCATCCTCCATCTGCTTCCCACCCTTGAGCGTATCAAAATATCAATCCACGCTTGCATTGACCTCATTAACTCCAACTGAAATCCCTCCCCAAACTCATTACTGGAGTCTGACCTCATTGACTCCTCCTGAAGACCCTCCCCAGGCTCCTCTTCTGAGCCACCCCTAGATTCCTCTATATGTAAGACCCCATCTTCCCTCATATTCATGAGAGTGCCTCAGAATGCCCTAGCAGAGACTTGCTCTGTGAGAGCGCCATAGAACAACCTAGCACAGACTGGCTCCTTAAGAGTCTACCCCATATGGCGAATTTGAACTTTCAATAAACTTTACTTTTTCCTTGGCTGAGAAGACTTGCGTGGAATTCTTTCCACAGGATCCAGCATGTTGGTATTTTGGAGTCTCAGGCAGCCCTAACCCTCTTTGGGTACCTCTTCAGTAATAAACAATGAAGGACTGGGATTGGCTAAAGGTTGAATTGGAAGACTGTGCATAGACCAACAATGAAAGACCAGTTGAGAGAGGGGATGATGCCTCGGGCAAACACCCCCAGGATTGATGCCTCCGAGACTGTGCCAAACATGTGACCAGAAGGGACAAATACCAAATTAGGAAAGTTCCAGGAAATCTCAAGGAAGGAGGGGGGCCTGGGGAGGGGTCTATGGCCCATGCCCCATCATTCCCTCTTCAAATAAATTAGACCCAAATTATTTTAGGGTAAGTGGCAAAGGTCTTGACTCAAGCCAATACGCTGTCATTATGATGGGATATGGGTCCTGGACTACCCCACTTTGAACTTCCTCTGAACTTTCCAATTGACCCAGTCCCTGGAGTTTGCCCAAGGCATCAGCACAGCCTAGAATATTCCTTTCTACTGTCCTTTCATCTTGACCCTGACCCAGCCCCAACCTTCACTTCTCTGTGACCTGTAACTCTGCCCAATTCTTCATTGTCTGTTACCTCCAGCTCATCCCCTGACTATTTCTTACCCTTAATCCCATCTAGACCCCATCTCTGTTACCTAATGGTCACCTAGTTTATTGGACACTCCTTGAGCCCAGCCAAATCTCACAAATCTTTTTCCCCTATAAAAAGGCTCAGTTTCATCTACTAAATGTGCAGATTCTTAAAATCTTGACAACCCCAACTTGTGTTTAATAGAACCTTCACTCTGAAAGAAGGATTAAGCCAAATTCTTTCAAGGCAGAACCTGTGCCTTTTGTCTTTGAATTTTGGGGTTCCCAGCACTCCTAGATGGCAACAAATGATTCCTGTTTCCCACATCCCCCCTTCCTTGGGCACCTCCTCTTTCCTCTCATTCTCCTTCCCTTCTCTTCTAGCCCTTCCCTTCTCATTTCCTCTCTCATTCTCCTTCCTCTCTTCTCTGACCCCTCCTTCTCATTATCCTCCTCTGAACTCTCTCCCTAGACTCCCTTGGAGGTTACAGTCCCCGGCCCCACCCCCCACTGCAGTCTCTAGGGCATCTCCTCCTTTGACCCCTTCCCTTCCTTGTATGCCAGTTGATATTTCTCCAGGCTTTCAGTTCCATCTTATTCAATCAGCACAACCCAGCCCCTCCCTCATGAATGGGAAAGGTGAAAACTTCTCAGCCCATATGTTTTCTTGTGGGAGCAAGCCAGAGTTTCAGCTTCCCCCTTCCCCCTTCTTGTCCCCTTCTTCACTACTGCCACATCAGTATTAGGTCCCTTCAGAGGTTTTCCACCTCCACCCTTGCCTGTGACCTTTTTATCTCCCTTAGCATCCACTAAATTAAGATAGCAAATAACAGTACCCTGGCTCCCTGTCCTGCCTCCCAGTCAACAGAGATAGTGGCAGGTTTCTTTGTCTTCAGCCATTGGGTTAGATTTCACGCCAAGACTGAGAGCCTGCCTTGAAGCCAATGAGAGAAGGGATGGGGGGGGAGGGGGAGGGGGAGGGGCCTTGACTGCCTTAGAGTAGGCATTCTTGTTCTGTCTTCAGTAAGATGCCTCATTCTTCTGGTTCATACTGGTGGAAGGGACACCATCTTCTTGTGAGAACTGAATAAACTTCCCATTCCTTCCTCAACATACTTCTAACTTTTAATTTTTCTGGGTAGGGGATTTCTGGGGTCCCTGGACCCCACACACTCACAAGAAGTGGGGCTTCCTATCTCCCTTCCTCCCAAGACCCTAATTCCATTGTGCCTTCAGGGCTTTTTTCCCTCTAAGGTAAGTAGCTACCTCTCCCCCTGGGACAATTAGAATGCATGTCCCATTCTTCATTTCAGATTTCACTCAGATTAAAAAGAAACTGGGTTGATACTCTGAGGATCCCACTAAGTTTACTGAGGGCTTTAGGGATGCGTCTCTTCAATTCAAACTTTTTGGGGCTGATTTACATATCTTTTTCTCCACCTGTTATACCAAAGAGGAGAATCTGGGAAGAAGCCCCAAAATTTAGGGATCATTTGACTAGCTCTGACCCCACAAAATACCCCCCAGGAATGGCAGCTTTTCCCACTAGTGACCCTGGATGGGATTATGAGAAGAGTGAGAATGGGGAAAGAGAGACAATACGATATTTTGCCTGTTAGAATAGCTAAGAACTAGATTTTGAAAGCAAATAAATTTTCAAAAAATTAAGAGAATTACTCAGGGAGAAAAGGAAAACCCTGCCCTTTTCCAGAGCCAGATGGTAGAAGCTAATAAGAAATATAGGAATTTAGATCTTGACCTAATATATATTAACATATATTATATATAATATATATTATATATAAATATATATTTAATGTATAAATATATATTATATAATATATATATATATAAATAGGAATTTAGATCAATTTAGAAGGGGCAGCAACCCTTGGCATGTATTTCATTCACCAGTCTGTCCCAGATATCAGGAGGAAACTACAGAAACTGGCAATAGGACCCCAAACACCTCAGGCCCAATTCCTGGGGATGGCCTTTGGAGTCTTTAACAACAGAGATCTGGTTGTAGCAGAGGAGAAAGAACCCAGAGAAGGGGCCAGAGACAGAGATAACATTCAATCCTTACTGCTATTATGGCTGGGAAAAGATCCAGTTGTGCTCCTGGTGACTCAGGCAGTATAGAAACCTGCTTTTGATGCCACAAGGAGGGCTACTGGTTCAAAGAGTGCCCCTTGAAGGCACCCCCAAACCCCCAGGATTGATGCCTCCAGGACTGTGCCAAACATGCGACCAGGAGGGACATTGGAGTAAGGATTGTCCCCAAGGCTGGAAAAATAGTGGAGCTGGCTCCCAGTAATCTGTTGTCCAGTCTTCTCAAGACTCAGAATAATGGGAGAGCCTAGGGCTTGGTGGTGCTCCCACTTTCTCCATCTCTCTCACTAAACCGTGGGCAAAAATTGAGGTCAAAGGTAAGGTTATGGAGTAGCTAGATGGCACAGTGAATAGAGCACAGGCACTGGAGTCCGGAGGACCTAAGTTCAAATCTGGCTTCAGACACTTAACTGCTTAACACTTACTAGCCGTGTGATCTTGGGCAAGTCACAACCCCAATTGCCCAGCCTTCCCCCCTCCAAAAAGAAAAAAAAGTAAGGTTACCTGATTTATAATAGATACAAGGGCTACAATCTCTCTTTTATTCAACTATTCTGGCCCTACTTGCCCCTCAACCCATTGGGTCATGGGCATCTAAGGGAAAATTAAGGGCTGTCTCAAGAAATACCCCTTCCCCTGTCTATTTGAGGATCTGTTGTTTGAACATTCCTTCCTTGTCTTCTCCTCTTGCTTACCCCCTTGTTGGAACGGGACCTGATGGTGACATTGAATAGCCAATTTTCTCTAGTTAAGCCTCCCATCTCCATTTTCCCTCTGTTCACCAGACCTCTCCATGACCGCCTAGAAGAGCAGGAGACAGTTGAGTCAACTGTTTGGGATCAGGGAATTCCTGGGCTAGTTACCCATGCCACCCCAGCTGTTCTTCACCTCGAGACCCTAATTGTGCTCCCCCATCACTGCCAATATCCAATTAAGCTTGTAAAACTTTAAAAAGTTTGGTTAAAGGAGAGAGACAAATAGTAATATAAAATTACAACATTTATTCCCCAAAAGCTGGCCTACTTGTACAAGAAGTTCAGGAGATGAGTCCTGACTCATGAACAAAAAGATGAGAGAGCTTAAGTACATTTTAGGATCATTCCAATTAAGTATGGCTGTATCATGCACATTTATGATTTCCATAAATATTTAATCATAGTATGAGAAAGAAATTTCCTTTATTGAGTAAATGGTAAATACAATAAAACAAGAGAGTTGACAAAGTGTCTACTGAAATTATCATCCAGAGTATCTGTGTTTTCTTTACCATTAACATTCCATAATATAGTATATGTCCAGAACATATTAAGATAAGAAAAAGTCCCATTTTTCAAGTTAATGCCTCAAGTTGAGGATCTCATCCTTAAAGGACATAAAGTATGCCTCTTTCTGGTTTGTTGACATAAGGAGAAGTATTCTCCAACCTCACTCAGAGAGCAAGACAAAGCTGGGTCTGTTTGGAATTTATGATCTCAGGGTGCCTGTTTTAAATCCTACTTCCAACCTTATCTTGTCTCTGGGTTTGCTGACACAGAAAAAGAGCCTTTTTAAAATGAAGCAAAGCAGTCTGTTTGATTAATTCAGACTTTGGCTAAAATATGATGTTTATTGATTATCAGGCTCAAGGCCTGGGACGGACAGCAACCATTAATTGAAAAATTCCTTAAGTATAAAATCCTCATCCCAAGTCAGTCCTCATGTAATACCCCTATCTTCCCATAAAAAGAGCCCAATGAAGAAAACCAAATGGTTCAAGATCTCAGGGCTGTTAATGAAGTGGTTATTCCAATACACCCTACAGTGCCTAACCCATATACTATATTCACTCAGTTGGGGGAGGGGGGGGTGCCTTGTACCCAGTGGTTTCCCACCCTGGATCTCAGAGATACCTTCTTCTGTATACCTCTTCAAACAGACTTACAATTTATTTTTGTCTTTGAACAGATACTCCCTGAGAAATCAAGTCCATGTCAGCTAACAAAGCCCCAAGGGCTTTGGGATAGCCTCCATTTATTTGGCCAGGCCTTGGGAAGAGATTTAAGGGACCTGGAACTAGCAGATGGTGTCTTAATTCAGTATGTGGACAATATTCTTATTTGTAGCCCCACCTGAGAGACATCTTTGGCTGTTGCTGAAGAAACCCTTAATTTCTTGGGCACTTGAGACTAGAGATAGCATGCCAGTCTGTAAAGTATCTGCACCACAAACTAACACCTACCTCTCACTCCTTAACTGCAGAGAGTTAAAGGACAATTCTGTCTATCCCTGATCCAGACACTAAGAACTCTGATCTTTTCTAGGCTGGACTTTGTAGACTCTGGATTCCTAATTTTGGTCTTTTTGCTAAGCCCTTTCATGACTCTACTCAAGGCTCCAACTCACTACCTCTAGAGTGGAGCCCCAACAAGGCTAAAGCTTTTGAGACTCTGAAAACTAAATTTACAACTGATGGGGTGTTTAGATGCCTGTGCTCGAACCCCAGTTTGTAAAATCATATCTCTCCCTAACCTCACAACACTGTCTCAGGCACTTTCTCTCTAGCTCAAGGGCAGCATGCCCTAACAAAATACTTATCTTTCTTCCTGATACAGTGGCCAGCTGCACTTATAAACTTTAATAGTTTAACCTAACTGTGTACTGGCTGAAGCAGCTGTGTACTGGGTCATACCCATCATACATATCCTAGATTCAGTCATATGTATGCTCCCTAGCTCATTATACACGTCTTGAATCCCTTGTTAGTTTGGAATATAAGTTTATTTCCAACGTTATCTTGTCTAACAAGACATTGATGGGGACCATCTGCGTTTTCCCAGTCAGCCCTGACCACTAGCTGACTTAGTGACATTTCAAGCCTAAAATCACAGCTCCATGAAGCACCCCCTTGAGCTATTTCCCAGTGAATTCTGGGCAATATGCCTGCACAGTAAAATATTAAAAGTACTTCTGTTTCCCAAGCTTCTCTATCCTCCTTTAACCATACTCCATGAGATATATGTTGTCAAGAATTAACCTTGCCTTATTTTTAGGTCATGCAATGAATTCATATCAAAACAGAAACATTTAACATTTCCATCAATGCAAAAGTATTCCACAAGTTACCTTCCTCTAAGAAACTTTGACATTCTTTCCCCCAGACTGAAGACACCTCTAATTGAATGTCAGTAATAAGTTCAATCAATTGCAAATACCCAGTTGCTCTCACATCACTTTGAAATACACAAAGACCCCTTTACACACATATACACAGATATAACTTTAAAATCCCAACCTCAGTCCATGGGATAAAAATTCAACTTTGCATTTGTATCTGTATTTCTTCTCCTTCACAAATGTGATTGAGTTATTAATTAACATCTGTCTTCTTAAAATACTTCCTCACACTCTCCCCACATACTTAAACTGTCTGCAACTGACCCACAAAGGTGTCCAAAGCAACTATCTAGAGATAGAAGGGGCTTGGATAACCCTCATTTGTCACCAAACCTTCTTAGCTGCCTTCCATATTTTTAGTCAAATCTTTATCTTCCCAGACTCTCAAACCCACTATTTAAATTCTTCAACTTTCCTTTACATTCTAACCATAAAATGAAATAGCTCATAAATTATTATTCTTGTCTATAGTTGTACTGGTATCCCTTCTTAAACAAAACACAAAGGTTAATAGCTAACCTCACAAGCTGATGAATTATATATCATCCCCATAACATTCAGAAAGAATATTCTTATCTTTGATTGATAACAGTGAAATTTCATACACTTGCATTATGCCTAACTTTTCACTGATTACCAAACTTTGTCATATACATGAAAGTGGGAACCTGATTGGATAAGGCATCCACATACAGTATCCCATTCACCTTATAGCCAGACCCAGAAATAGTCAGGTGGGAAACATTCTCTTCCAAAGGCCAAATGCAGGCCCCCACCTGTTAACAATACAGAACCACAAACCCCCTGAGTAATTTGTGGCATTTCTCTTAGATACTGATTTGATGCAGACCACCATACCCAAATTCAAATTAAAAACAAAACTAGTTATGGTCCCACAAACACCTTGCCTTAGACATTGAGTTTCACTTATTACAACTTAAGAGTTATATACGTTATTTTACTCCCAGTTAATTACAATGAGCCATAAAGATTTACCAGGACTCACACACCCAAGCATTTAACATCTTTCCTTCATTAATCAAAAACTCTACCAGGATCCCCATCCTAAATTCCAAATTTGTACTAAAAAACAATAACTATAAATCAATTTTATTGACTTTAAAAGCCAGTTTGGAGGCTGGTTGATTCCCAACTCCACTGCCCCTCAGTGAGAGTTCTTTAGGTGCCCTTACTGTAACTGCTGCCCATCCCCGCCTCCGTCTCTTCTTCCTGATGGGGAGTTGTAAAGCTCTCTTCTTAATCTGATCTGTGATAAATAAAATGACTCTGGGACTCTTTAGCTTAGGCAATCTGCCTGAACTTTCCAAATCTCAGGGCCCCATCTAGAAACCTCAAAAAAACTAACAAATACTAACCTCTTAGTTAATCTTCCCAAAAAGCAGTATTAACCCACATGCCTTTTAGAAGGTAGGCATTCTCAAGGGATGCCAATCAACCCTTTATTATATATATATATATATATATATATATATATATATATATATATATATATATATGTGGCATATATATGGGCAATATAACTACCAATTCTCTTATAACAAAAGAAATTTTAACTAAAACTTCCTTCTTAAAGCAAAAAGAAAAAATAAACATTTAAACATTGGAATTACAGAATCCTTAAATCCTTTATCTTTAAACCTATGTTTTCCCAGGATTCTCATCTGTGAAATAGAAATCCTTGCAACACTTTTTTACAGAGTCAACAAGCTTCTTAATAATATTTAAATTGCTCTTAACAACATAGCTCATAATTTTTACCAAATCATATAGCTTTAAAATGTACAATGCCCCAAACATTATGTAGTAAACATCAGTAGCATTATGACATTTGTACCCAAATAAAATAGTTCCACATTTTTATCACATCCCTTCAAAAGCCAATTCATATACAACAAAATTCAATTTGAAAATTGCTTTATCCTGTAAGACCCATTATTATTCTCCTCTTACCTATCAGGTAAGGACAGCTCTAAAGTGATGCATAGAAACAGAGAAGTGCAATTAATGTAGGCCAGGTGAGATTATCAGTGCAATGTGTTTATTGATACTACGAGCAAGGTTTTTATAGAGTAAAAAGACAAAGAAGGTAACTATAGGTCACTAAGCTTTCCAATACTGCTTTGTTCAGCACCAACATGCCAGAGAGTGATGTCAAATAGGCCTTGATGGTAATCATGTCCTTGATGTTTCTATACACATGAATAGTATCTAAAATATATTAATAATCTTAAAAGTCAGCTAATACCTTCTGGATAGAATCCCAGAACAGGGCAGAGCCCTGGATCTCAGATATCAGGCAGACTCTGATTTACAGCCGCATCCCTGGAAAATCCAGAGCTAACTTATCTAGGGCCAGCCTGATTCCTGGATCAGATGTTTTGGCTCCCTTCATCTCCCCCTTTTTTTATTAAATAATTTAAGGGCATGTACCTCAGTGCCTAAAGCCTTGGCATCACTGGACATCATATGTATAATACAAGTACAGACAATTACTATAACAATTAATGTAAGAAACAAGTGCATGCCAAGAGCCAGTATGTTCTGAAATGGAGAAATTTTCTTCAGTAATAGCACTTTCTACTTCTTCTGGGTCAATCCCAGGAACCTTAGTATGTTCAATATTTTTGATAATCTGATGGAAAACCTTCATCATTTCCATGGTGATACTGGAATCATGCTATGCTCCCCATAAGTGGGCTCTAATCCTTTCCCAGGTAATGTTGGTTTGAGAGAAGTCATATAAGCTGGAGGTGACAGAAATAGATGTGTATCTAGAATCACATCATAGAGACAGCCAAGTCTTAAGGGTCTCTACCTCATCTCCTATATATAATATAGACCAGTGGTTTTCAACCTTCCTAATGCCAGGACCCTTTAATATTCGTATATGGGCAGACTCGCCTGGGGACAGATAGAGGAGCGGTGTCTCGGTTCCTAAGACCATCGGAAATATGTGTTTTCTGATGGTTTTGGTCAACCCCTGTGACCCTGCAAAAGGGTTGTTTGACCCCCCAAAGGGTCATCAATGAACCACTGATATAGACTGTTCTAATAAATCAATTTTTGTCTGGGTGTCCTGATTGATATTTTTCCTATACTTGAAGTGTTTTAGATAAATTTTTTGCTAGTTCTTTAGCATACTGGGCAGTATGAATTATGGATTGTAAAGACAGTCAAAAGTTTGGCAGTTGTAACTAAAGTAATTAAAGATATGATTCCTAATAGTAGTCCTGTGAAATGCTTTTTATGTTTTAAAGCCTCACTGATCAAACTAAGCTATGCTGTCCTGCGGATTGGTACTATGTATGAGATAAATCAGTGGGAAAAACAGCAAAAGGTGGTTGTTCTAATAACATTACATACTGTTGTTCTTTAATAATACACCATGTGAGATTACAATTTTTACAAGTAACATTTGAAAATAAATCCTGACCCTAAAAAGTTATGTTCATACATCTGAGTTTAAAACGGTTTTAAACATACAAAGAAATAATATAATAATCAATACAGGTAAAATATATAAAATCATAGACATCAAATTAAAAAGACATGACTTTAACAATGTAGATAATATTGTGTTGGCAATGTCCCCAGATCAGTTCAAGAGCCATGACTATTCTGGATGTTTTCTGATATAATTCGTTTTATTTGAATCATGCCAAGCACCAAGAAATTGGGCATGTATTTTGTCCCCAAAAATATTAGAATCAGAGCTAATATATGTTGAAAGAGTTACACAAATATGTGTGTGTGTGTGTGTGTGTATATAATCACAGCTAAGTAATAGTTTAGTTTTAATGCTTTTAGCTCATCACCTAAATACAATACGAATTGTTCCAATACATTGTTTTTATACAAAAGATCCTCACCTATATTCTGTTGTGTCTTAAAGGCTACAGAAACATTTTTTGAAAATTCAATAACATTGTGGTTTGGATTTCTTTTTGTAGAGAAATTGCAGACACAATCATTGAAATTATCAATAATATTAGGGCAGCGAATCTAGTAACAAGAAATCTGACAAAAACAATAAGACTAACAATAAGTCTGATAAATGACAAGATCTTTCCCCTGCTCTTTTTAAGAGATTGGAAATCATACATAATGCATATCCCCCTGATACCAAACATGAGTTAAAATTAGTTGGAAAAAGCAAAAGAAGGTTGTTCAACAATTGCTACAACTAATCTCTACCAGATATACATTGAGTAAGAGCACAATTGATGCAAGTAATATTCCATACATAGGAGTCATTCATAGATAGGTGTATGTGTCTCAGGACTTAAATCAGGATGTAACCAGTTCAGTTTGTACTGAAATCAGAGTGATCATAGCAAGAAACACAAATCCTGGGGTAACAGGTTTCAGTTCTTTGTCTTGATATAAAAAAAGTTCCATCTGCTCCATGTGGGCACAGTTTTTTTGTGTAGTAGCTGCATTAGGAGACCTCTTCTTGTTACATCTCCATAATTTCTTCTGCTGCTGCCAGAGATCTTTCATCTTCTGGGTGAGTTTGGAGTACCTGCCCTGATATTTCTATTCTGGCACCCTCGCTGGTCATTCAACAGCTTCTGGAAAAACATAAACACAGCCTCACTCCCACAGTAATAAATAGCCACATTACCTTTATTTGAGGGAATATGCAACTTTTCCCATTATTTTACTGCCGGGGCATACTCATTTTTAGTGATTTTAGAGTGAATAAAGCAGTAACCAATTGCCTTTGTGGAGTGTTGGTCCAAGGTTTTAATATATTTATTCCATCTGTCAAGTATAACTTGACCAGTGGGAATATAAGGGTTATGCCTGTAATGAATCTGATTAGAAAATGATCACAGGAAGATCAAAATAATTTGCTACTGTAGGCAGGAGCATTATTGGTTTTCAATTGTTTAGGAACATCCATTGAAGCAAAAGATTGCAACATATGGTTAATTACATTTTTTTACTGCTTCCCCTGTCTAAAGGGAATCTGGAAGAGTAATATAGATAACACATTGAGGGCAATTTTTAATAATCTGTATAACTTGTTCCTAACATGGAATTGTTTACATAGAGTACATGCATTTTGATGAGAATAAGAGTGAGATAACATAGCTCTATGAATATTTGGAGGAAAAAGAGTTGTAAAAAAACTAGAATATTTTAATAGTAGTCATGTTAATTTGGGAAAGAGACCCAGAAAGTGAAAAATGAGCTGTAATATAGGTTGTGGCCTCTATCTTATGAGAGTTTGTAATCTGAGGAAAAAAAAGGTTAAAAAGATCTGTATTTTGTGTGTATGTAGTTTAACAGTATCAATATGTGCACTGAATATTTGCTATTTGCTACAATATTAAAGGGAGAAGAAAAAATCATTTAACAGTAATATAATAGCTAAAAGCGTTTGCATTTTAAGCAGACATAAAGTGAGTAATAATAAATTTATAATTGTTAAAAATCAATGTATTAGGCTATATTTCTAGTTTTGATATTTATAAATGATCATCAAACTTTTATGAAAAAAAGAGAAAAAATTAGCTGTTTATACTTTAGAGCAAAAAAGCTTTTAAAATTGAAATTCATTAAAAGTAAGTTGGTGGGGGCGGCTAGGTGGCGCAGTGAATAGAGCACCGGCCCTGGAGTCAGGAGTACCTGAGTTCAAATCCGGCCTCAGACACTTAACACAAAAACTAGCCATGTGACCTTGGGCAAGTCACTTAACCCCAACTGCCCTCCAAAAAGCAAAAAAAAAAAAAAAAAAAAAAAAGTAAGTTGGTGTAAAATGTCTTTAAGAACATAAATCCCCAAAGTATTACTAACGAACTAAATTCCTAGTTAGTTGCAGAATTCTTTAGATGTTACAATGTTTTAGCCAGAATAGGCATAGAAACTGAATCTTATCACAGTACTTTAAGAGCTATTAATATTAGAATCTTCTTAAGGTGAGCCTTAAGGAGTTTGTAAAAATTTCTGTACATGTTCTAATTCTTGATGAAAAATAATATTAAATTTCCCATAAAGCTAACACAAAAGAGTACATATCTTTTACTGCTATTTGCTTTGATCATAGAAAAAATATAGTCGTAAGTGCTTTTTATCATAAACAATTCTCACCAATCACAGTTCATAGCCAATTACAGTTAAATTTTCATTCCCATGGAGCTGTAATAAATGATAAAGTTTTGCTAGGTCCCTCATACATAAGGGATTTCATTTAACATTTTTCTTTCTCAAATTTAAACTTGTCCTAGTGTAAAAGCCAAGTGTTAGAAATCCTTTTTAATCTTTTGCAACTTCTTAGCAAGTTAGGTCCGTTATTTAAGAACTACATAACTAAAACAAGTTCCTTTCCCAGGCCGAATGACCTTGCCTAATAGAGATAGTTTCCAAGGGCCTTGGCAATTTTACAACCTAAGGAAAATTTATATGAATTCTAAGCAGGAGAGACTAGGGGAGGGGCTAATCGTGATGCCCCTGCTTTGCCAACTCTCATGCATGAAAGAGGAATGTTCTGAACAAGCAGAATTAATCCAAAATAAAGTTTCCACCTAGTCTCCTCTTTTCTACATACAGTAATCAATGAACAACCTTAGGTTTTTAGCATTAAAACAGTAAAATAACTTAGGCAATAATTCCCATAACTGACAGCCAAATTGTTTTAGCTGAAACCTCCTCTTTAACAACAGGCAAAGGTGTAAATACCAGGTTTTCTATGTGACAGATAGAAACATTAAGAGATGTAAGTGACATAACTGTTTTTACACAAATTCTTTCCTCTATTAGTTTCAACAAAATTCAGGTTAAAAATTTACTTTATCTAACACTATTTCTGGCTTACCATGATTCCTCAATTTTTAACTGAGAGAATTTTACTACAATTTAGGAAGATCATAATAACACAACTATGTTATGACATTATTTTTATTTCCAAATCATTAATTGCAAAAATTACTGATAAAAAAAATGGGCTTTAGTCATCAAAACTACTTGGTACTGGCTGAGGAATAGAGTAGTGGATCAATGGAATAGATGGGGTACAAAAGACTCAGTAGTCAACAACTATAGTAATCTACTGTTTGATAAACACAGAGACCCCAGTTTTTGGGATAAAAACTCACTATTTGACAAAAACTGCCAGGAAAATCGGAATATAGTATGGCAGAAACTGGGCATAGACCTACATATCTAACATCATATACCAAAATCAAGTCTAAATGGGTGCACAATTGGTCAGAGTGCCATAGAATGACCTACCCCAGACTTACTCTGACCTGTTTGTCCAACACAAGTGTCACAGGTACCTAGGCTCCTTAAGAGTCTACCCAATATTGGGAACTTCTAATGAACTTTCAGTAAACTTTGCTTTTCTTTGGCTGAGAGAAGACTTGAGTCAAATTCTTTCTGCAGACAAGGTGTGTTGGTATTTTGGGGTCTCCAGAGCAATCCTAACCCTAACCACATCATTTTTATGGTTCCCTAATACCAGAAACCCTGCTAATCTCAAGCTCTTCTCCAGCTGTGACTGGCTGACAAGCAAGATGTTTGTTTGATCTGTTTGAAGGCAACCCTAAAAGGAATCACAACTGAATGTGGACATACTATTTGTACACCTTGTCTCAGGGAAAAACAAACCTCTCTACCTTTATGTTGCCCTACATGCTGGGAATTCTCTCATCTGAGAACTCTTCAAGCTGACATTGCCATGCACCCTGAAGGAAAAGGCATGCGTGAGTTGCACAGGGAAGACCAGAGGCTGTTCTGTGAGAGTGATGAGACCCCACTGTGTCTGACCTGCTCTAAATCAGAGGGTCATAAAGTCCACCTTCAGTGGCCCATTGCAGCGGTTGCTCTGGGCTACAGGAAAAAGATCCAGGCTCATCTGGAAATGTTGCTTGTGAGCAAATGTGAGCAAAGTTAAGAGCATCTACTCAAAGAGAAGGAGAAACCCTTTGCATGGGCTGTGGCACAGGCTAGCAATAAACTTACATCCAGAAAAAAAATTTTGTGGAAAACATGGAGGCAATATGGGAATACTTGAAGAAAGAGAATACTGAGAGAGCAGAAGTAAAGGAACTCATAATGGGGACAGGCAACCGAGAGTTCATCAATCTCTACCAGAGGCTGAAGGAGATGGAAACTGCCCAGCAACAGGACATAATGGAACCAAAGAAGGACTGGGGGGCCCTGATATTCCAAAAAAGCACATTTCTAACAGACAAAATAAGAGAATTGGAGGAAAGGAGCTAGAAATCGAATGTGTAACTTCTACAAGATGTGAGAGATACATTGGAAAGGACTTACATAAAAATAAAGTTGAAACCTTTCATTCCTCTTATGAATCCTTCTTATATCAATTTGGCAATGGAATTTCTAAGACTCTTTCATACTTCTGGACTACCACAGACCTGTAATTCCTACAACTTTTCTAAAGAAAAAAGGAGCACTATCACTTTTGTACCTGTTTCCTCAGGAAAGAGATATCCTGTTTATACTATTGGAAATCTTCAAGTTGACTGTGTTAGAATATACTTATTTTGCATCTTAGCAAATGCTCATGTTCATCCCATTCATATTTGCTTCATCATAGAATGAAAAACTTAGAGTAAGAGATCTTTAATCTTGGATATATAGATACCCCCTTCTACTCTCCCTCTGCCAACAAAAGTTCAGTGTGTAAATAGTAAATCTGTAAACCTGAAAATTTTTTTTAAATAGCATTTTAATTTCAAAATAAATAAATAAATAAATGGGTGCATGATCTAGGTATAAATGCTGATACTGTAAGCAAACTGGGGAAGCAAGGAATAGTTTACCTGTCAGATTTATGGAGTCGGGAAGACTTTATGACCAAAGAAGAGTTGGAGAGCATTATAAAATGCAAAATGGATAATCTCAATTACATTAAATTGAAAAGTTTCTGTACAAACAAAGCCAATGTAACCAAGATTAAGAGAGAAGTGAGAAACTGTGAAAGAATATTTACAACCAGTGTCTCTGATAAAGGTCTCATTTCTAAAATATACAGGAAATCGAGTCAAATCTATAAGAATATAAGTCATTCCCCAATTAATAAATGGTCAAAGGATATGAACAGGCAATTTTCAGAGTTAGAAATTAAAGATTATCTATAAACATATGAAAAAATGCTCTAAATCATTATTGATTCAAGTAATTCAAATCAAAACAACTCTGAGGTACCACATCTCATCAGTCAGATTGACTAAGATGACAAAACAGGAAAACGACAAATGCTGGAGAGGATATGGAAAAATTGGAACACTAATGCATTGTTGGTGGAGTTGTGAACTGATTCAACTATTCTGGAGAGCAATCTGGAACCATGCCCAAAGGGCTATAAATGATTGCATACCCTTTGACCCAGTAATACCACTTCTAGGGTTGTATCCCAAAGACATCATAGAAGTGGGAGGAAGACCCATATACAAAAATATTTATTGCAGCTCTCTCTGTGGTGGCAAAAAATTGGAAATTAAGGGGATGCCCACCTGGGAAATGGCAAAACAATTTGTGGTATATGAATGTAATGGAATACTATTGTGCTATAAGAAATGAGGATCAGATGGACTTCATATGTACCTGGAGAGGCTTATACAAACTGATGCTAAGTGAAAAGGGCAGAAGCAGGAGAAATCTGTACACAATGATAGACACAATGTATGTGTGACGACCAACTTTGATAAACTGGACTCTTCTCAGCAACTCAAGGTTATAAGGCAACTCTAAAAGACTCAGGATGGAAGGAGATGTCTACATTCAGAGAAAGATCTAGAAAGAATGGAGACTGAAGCAAACTATGTGTTCTCTTTCTTTTCCATGTTTGGTTGTGTTTCCTCTTTCCCATTGTTCATTCCATCAGTTACAACCCTTCTATACAACCAGACTAATGTCCAATATGAAAGTATTTGCAGATCCTATACTTGATTGCATGTTACCATGGGGGAGGGAGGAGGGGAGAAAATTTGAAACTCAAGGGATTGTGCAACTGAATCTTGTAAACTAAAAGTAAATAAACAAATCAATTTTTTTAAATGGGTTTATCAAGTGCAGAGGTTTTTTTCTCCTCTCCTTATAGCTGCGGAGTCTGATAGTGGATTCAGGGGTTTGAATGGAGAGGTTCATCTGCTTGTCTAGAAATATGTGGGCTTCAGGGTGGTTCAGGGCTATTGCTAGTGTGATCCTTGATAAATTTAATATGCCTCCTCCCTTTTGCCAGATCCCCTCCATCATCTCCCTTCTAATCCCCTTCTCTCCTGTAGGGCAAGATACCCAACTTAGTGTGTATGTCATTCCTTCCCTAAGCCTCATTCAGTGAGAGTAAGGTTGACCCATTCCCTTTTGCCTTCCTGTTCTTCCCCTCCATTGTAACAGTTATCCTTTGCCTCTTCTATATGAGATAATTTATCCCATTTTGTCTCTCCCTGTCTCCTCTCATTTTATTCCTCTCTCTCCTCTCAATTTTACCTTTTAAATATCATCCCTTCCTATTCAATTGATCCTGTGCCCTCTGTCTATGTATACCTGTACACATGTATACACACAGTCACATATGTGTTCATATGCACACACACCCTCCTATATAGACACATATGTGTGTGTACATATACACATACACATACACATTTATATTCCCTTCAACTATCCTCATACTGAGAAAAGTTTCATAAGTTATAATTATCATTTTTCCATGTAGGCAAGTAAATAGCTCAACTTTTATAAATTCCTTATGATTTCTCTTCCATGTTTACCTTCTCATGCTTCTTGTATTTGAATGTCAAATTTTCTATTCGGTTCTGGTTTTTTCTTCAAGAATGCTTGAAAGTCCTCCACCTCATTGAATGACCATGTTTTCCCCTGAAACACTATACTCAATTTTGCTGGGTAGGTGATTTTTGGTTTTAATCCTAGCTCCTTTGTTTTTGGCATTTATGGGTTGATATTTCTGGAAACCACTACAGCTGCTAGTGATCCACTCTTTCAAGGTCTACTCTAGCCACTACTGGTTGGGGCCACCCTGGGGCTAAAACTGCAGGCTCAAGCAGGGCTGGGCTCAGCTTCCAGCACTGTGAATGATCCTCCCTGTTTGCCTGCCAGGCTACCTTCAGCAGGAGATTTGTTTCTTTCTGTCACTTTGTGACTTCTGCAGCTCTAAAATTTGTTTAGAGTCGTATTTTATAGGTATTTGAGGTGGTTATGGGGGGAGCTCACAGAGTCTTCTTGCTTTTACACCGCCATCTTGGCTCTGCCCCCCAGCACCCTCTTTTAATCTGATCACAATGAGAGGCTTTAATAAATGTTTGTAAAATGTTTTCAGCTAATTTACTTTGTACTTCAGTAAACTTCAGTGCTATGTTTACTCCTTAAACATTTCTTAGAAAGTGAGAGCTTTTAACTTGCCAGTTAGAGGGAGTGGGACTCTGAAAAAATCCAGCAGCATGCCTTTTCCCTTCTCCTCCATACTGGAAGCAAGAAGCTTTCCCCTCCAAGGTGATTCTTATGCAGATCTTTCTCACTCCTCTCCAGCCAGCTATTTGTGTTCTCAAAGGCAAGAAGGGAGAGGGAGATAGAAAGAAACAACAACATTTCTAGGAAAATCTAACTATGTTACAAATCTCATAGAATGACAAATTACTCTCACACACTCATTCACTTAAAGACATAAAACCAAAGCAGAGATACAGAAAATAACAGAATGGATCCAAAAGCTCACAGAGAATGGAGATCTCCTGAAAAAATTAAACAGTTGCTTGGCCCTCCAGATGATAATGGAGGCCAGGTAAGACTTAATTGACCATTTTCTTTTTATCTGTTTCTAATAGAGACAGCTGCATCATACTGAATTGTCTGACACATCTTTTGGCATCTAATTTCTGATGTTAAACATATCATTAATATATTTCATAGAAAAAAGGCAGAAATGGGGAAATGCTGGAGTCCCTCCCCCATTAGTCTCTCACCCCTCTGTCTTTTAAATATCTTCCATTTTACCAAATCTATCATCCCCTTCTGTTGAAACCGGGGACAACATGTTTATACACATTCCAGTAATTCTTGTAATTGACTGCTAGTGATAAGTAATCCTCTTTCTTTTACTATTCTTTTTAACAGTCTTAGACAATATTCTCAGTCTCTACTTTCACTTTTGTACCTGTCCCATTTTCTCCTAACAGCTTTTTACTGGCTCACTTGCTTATGTTTCTTGTCCCTTATCTCCCACTAAGCCTGGTGACTCTTTTAGCCCTAAGACTACTAAAAGCTTTCCCTATAATCCAGTCCTAATAGCCCTAAAACTGCTCAAAGCAAGGCAATAATTACTTCCTTCATCTCTTACCATGTCGTTGGGGCAGCTCAGGTACCTCTTCCATTGAGGATTTCTTTTCTCCAGAGTCCCAAGGAAGCCACTTCCCATCTACCTTCTTTCAGATCCCTCTTCCAGGTGCCACTTGAGGCCAGCTCTAAAGAGATGCACAGAAACAGGGAAGTGCATTAATGTGGGTCAGGTGAGATTATCAGTGCAATCTGTTTATTGATACCATGAGCAAGGTTTTTGTAGAGTAAAAAGACAAAGCATGTAACTATAGGTCACTAAGCTTTCCAATGTTGCTTTGTTCAGTTCTAAGATGCCAGATGGTGATGTCAAGTAGGCCTTGATGGTAATCATGTCCTTGATGTTTCCATGCACATGAATAGTTTCTAAAATGTATTAATAATCTTAAAAGGCAGCTAACACCTTCTAGCTAGAATCCAAGAACAGGGCAGAGCCCTGGATCTCAGATCAGGCAAGCTCTGATTTACAACCACATCACTGGAAAATCCAGACCTAACTTTCAAAGTACACCCTGATTCTTGGAGCATATGTTTTGGCTCCCTTCAATCAGGGAGTTAATAAGTGAAGTCTTCCCCAAGAACCCAGACCCTTCGACTCCCCACAGCCCCTCCTTGTTCTGAGAGGCTTGTAAAAAGTTTCACTGCCACATTAGCATCTCCAAATTCTTACAAGTGGGATGGAGGAAGGGAGGGGCTTAAGGAGCATGTAGCTTGCTACTGCTCCACCCCATAAATGTCCACTTTAACTGCCCCAGAGACTGGGGAGAGAAATGAAAAAAAAGATTCTCACCTACCCTGGCCAGCTCACTCTTCCAACTTCAAAGAAACTTGGGGACAACTAACATACCAAAAGAATCAAATTTCTATCTCTCTCCCTCCCTCCTCAGCAGAGGGCTGAGAACAGCCTGCCCCAGGGTCTTTTGTTCTGCTAATTACCCCACCCCGACCAGAGACAGACCAGATGTGGAACATTACAGAATGTACTCAGATGGTCAAAAAAAAAAGGCAGCAAATTCAGAATTCTAATTCAGACTGGTGAAGAACTCAGGATCCTTTCCAGATTCAAAAACCTCAGGATCCTTCCCAGATTTTTCTTCCTTCCCTAGGCTCTTTTTCCTTTGAGTTCCCTCTCCCCCATTTCCTTGACCACTGCCCAGCCTCCACTGGGTAAGCACCTCAACAATGTATAGGCGTGAGGACCCCCCAGCCCCCCGAAACCACTGCTCCAGTAGCCAACAATGTACTGAAGCCTTTTGCCCAAAGACCCATAGCAAACCCCGTGGTCATCAGCCTGTTATTCCCTGAATCCATTTAGTTACTCTGTGTGGCAAATGCTGCCTTCTCTGTTGAGATGCAAGCCCTGGACAAGGACAGAGATGAGTGCCAGTACTCTCAGTTCCTACGTCCCTGCTACTGGCCCACAAGCCTCCCAGTGGCCTACTGGGGTCAGCCTTCCCTTGTTTCCAGGACCATGGCTCTGGAGCAGACCAGGCAGGGGGATTCCACTGGCATTTCTCCCACTGGCCATGGAGCTGATGCCCTGGGGAATGGGATCCCCCATCAGACATCCCTCTCCTCCAGCTCAGCTCTCCTGAGATCCCCCAAACCCCAGCTGGACCTGTCATGAGGGGGTGGGATTCCTGGATTAACCCCTGTCCTTCAATTTCACTTAAACGCCCATGTTCCTGGTTCCCCAGCCATCCACCAGGGAATTTTAGCAGTCAGAAGAAGAAAAGCCTATGGATGCCAGAGCCCACTAACAGCTGGTGGTGGTGTGTGGGGGGGAGGTTCTTTTGTCCAAATTCTGCTTGGTAGAGAAGTCGGCCACACCTTGTTCAAATTTCTATGGTGTTTGTTTTTTTTTTGTTGTTGTTGTTTTGGTTTTTTTGCTTTTTGGAGGGGCAACTGGGATTAAGTGACTTGCCAAATGGCTAGTAACTGTGTCAAGTGTCTGAGGTCACATTTGAACTCAGGTCCTCCTGACTCCAGGGCCAGTGCTCTATTCACTGCACCCCACCTAGCCACCTCACCCTAAGGTCTTTTTATCTGGGCCAAACCAGATGAGAACTCTCAGAAGAATGGAAGTGAGTAGTTGAAATGGCTCCAGCAGTTTTATTTGAAGTCTCTGAAAGGAGACAGGACTTCAACTTTTTTTTAAGGAAGTAGGAAAGAAGTTATAGAACTTTGACCACACAGCCATGTGTCTTTTAAAAGGCCAGGAGTATTGGCCTTAAATAAATACATTTCTATATCTGTGTGTATACATACAAACGGACAGACGACAGAAGGACAGACAGATGGACAGACAGACAGACAGACAGGTAGATAGATAGATAGATAGACCAGATAGATAGATAGACAGACAGACAGATAGATAAACCAGACAGATAGATAAACCAGACAGATAGATAAACCAGATAGACAGACAGATGGATGATGGATGGATGGATAGATAGATAGATAAACCAGATAGATAGATAGATAGAGGGGTGGCTAGGTGGCCCAGTGAATAGAGCACTGGCCCTGGAGTCAGGAGTACCTGAGTTCAAATCCGGCCTCAGACACTTACCACAAAAAACTAGCCGTGTGACCTTGGGCAAGTCACTTAACCCCAACTGCCCTCCAAAAAAAAAAAGCAAGAAAAATAAATAAATAAAAAATAGATAGAAAGATGATGGGTAGATAGATAGACAGATAGATAAACCAGATAGATAGATAGATAGATAGATAGATAGATAGATAGATAGATAGATAGATATGTAATTTAAAATGTTTACATATTGTTATTTGGCATTTGTAAAGTGTTTTTTAAAAAAAGACTGGCATTCTAAATTGCATTGTATTTCTAAAGTTCTCTTAAATCATAAAATGTAGAAATAGCATTAAAGCAATTTTCAAATTGAATTTTGTTGTATATGAATTGACTTTTGAAGGGATGTGATAAAAAATGTGAAACTATTATATTTTGGTATAAATGTAATAATACTACTGATATTTATTATGGTAGCAGATTGTTCATTTGAAATCTTGGCTATTATGAAAATATATACAGTATTTTAAATTTATAATTTATTGTCTATAAAAGGTGATTTGGAAATGCATTCACCTGAATAGATAATGGGGTATTTAAAGGGCAGTTTTTTTTCTTATCTAGATGTTATTAAGAAGCTGGTAAGTAATTTAAAAGTTCTTATAAGAATGTTAATTTGAAGGTAAATAGAATTCCAGGATGTAATTTTTAGTGATATATTTAAAGACAAAAGGAAGAAAAGACACTGAGTAATAATAAATACTTTCCTTTTTTGACTAAGGAACTTTGTAAAGTTCTGTAAAACTAGGAACTTAGTTTGTTATAATATTTTGGGAATGCATATTACTTAAGGGCAGTTCACACCAAATTAGTTTTAATGAATTTCAATGTTTAAAGGTTTCTTTTTGCTTTAAGAAGAAAGTTTCAGTTAAAGTTGTTTTGCCAAAAGAAAATTGGTAATTATATTGAATCTTGTATTCACACCCACAGTGAATTTTATGAGCCTCTGGGTGGGATGCCGTCTCTGTTTATGTAGAGATTAAGATTAATCTTCTTAAGAGATTAAGAACCAGAAGGAAGATTGATGGCACCAGATAAAGAAGACAAAGGAATTTTTATGACCCAGGTTGAGGAAGATAAGGAATTTTAAGGTTCTAGGAGGAAGAGGACTTTGAGGTGCCTTTGGGTTACAGAATAAACTAGGAGCTTTTAGTTCAATGCCCCACCCTTAAGCTTTTTGAGGTTAAAGGACTTTTAGCATTTTCCTGAGGTTTGAGAGTGAACAAGGAATTGAATAAGGAAGTTGAAGCAGTGTGCTCAAAGTCTCTTCCTTCTCCATGGTTTTCTATCAAAACTCAGTCCTTCTTCAGAAGGACTTGTAAGATCTAATCTAAATGAGTCTACTCACAGAGATGCCCAGATGGATCTGGACAAATGTCAGTTACTCCCCATTGTTGAGTGATACGGAAACCTCTGGATGTCTCTTTGATCAGAATCTAGTGACCTAAGTCATTACTCAAGACCTCATTTTAATATAGTTCACCTCCCAGTGAAGAGGGTACCCAAAGAGGGTTAGGGCTGCCTGAGACCCCAAAATACCAACATGTCGGGTCCTGCTGAAAGAATTCCACTCAAGTCTTCTCAGCCAAGGAAAAAAGTAAAGTTTATTTAAAGTTCACTTGTATTGGACACAGAGCAAGTCTGTGCCAGAAAATTCTATGGCGCTTTCACAGAGCATGTCTATGCCAAGTTATTCCATGGCACTCTCACTCAGATGGAGGGAAGATAGGGTCTTAATCTAGGGGTGGTTCAGGTGAGGAGCCTGGGGAGGGTCTTCAAGTGGAGCCAATGAGTTCAGACTCCAGTAATGAGTTTGGGGAGGGTCTTCAGGTGGAGTTAATGAGGTCAATGCAAGAGTGGATTGATATTTTGATAGGCTCAAGGGTGGGAAGCAGATGGACAATGGAGGGCCAGGCTAGTAACAGGTAACAGGTTTGGGCCCAGCACAATGAAATACTTATGGCCTCTGCAAATGCCTCCTGAAGATTCAATCAGACTTCAAGAGGTTTCCCAGAGTATGT
>CM053596.1:17642951-17673432 GCA_028646575.1 Pseudocheirus occidentalis | reverse complement strand
ATTATATAGAGGCTTTGTAAGATCTCTGGTAATTTTCTTAATTACTTATAGGTTTTGTAATATTCAAATTTACTGTGAATTTTCTGAAGTTTCTAAGTGGGACCCCGAGATTTGGGGAGCCCACTTATCACAGATCAGATTAAGAATAGAGATTCACCACTCCCCCACCAGGAAGAAGGGAAAGAGCAGAGAAGGGCAGCAGTTACAATAGTCTTACTGAGGGGAAGCAGGGTTGGAGACCAGTCTCCAAACTGGCTTTTTAAGTCAATAAAATTGATTTCTAGTAATTAGTTTTTAGTACAAATTTGGAATTTAGGATGGGAATACTGGTAAAGTTTTTGATTAATGAAATTTGCCATCTGATGTAAAAAACTTCTGAGATTGTAGCAAATTATGTTTTAAGCTCAATAAACCACCATCTGGGGAAAAATTGAAAGGCTACCCTGACCTCAGCCTGGAATTGGATCCTTCTGGCTCAGTTTCCCCAGTATGTTCCTTTGAAGAGGAATGGTCTCCACCTCACTATTCCTGAGTCTGGCTATAAGGTAGATGTAATACTGCCTGTGGATATTTTATCCAACCAGATCCCTGCTTTTTCTTTTTATGGCAAGTTTCTGTAATCAATGAAAAGTTAGGCGTAATTTAAGTATTTGAAGTCTTGCTGTTTTTAATCAAATAGCTGAGTAATAATTAGATAAAGGAAGAGAAATAAGGATACAAATGCAATGTTGAATCATTATCCCATGGACTAAGGTTGGCATTTAAAGTTATTGTAGTATCTGTGGAGAATGAGGTCCTTGCGTATTTTGAAGCACTATAAGAGCAACTGGGTATTTACAATGAACTTAGTTGATTACTGAATCTAAATCAGAAGCATCTTCAGTCTGGGGAAAAAAGGTCAAAGTTTCTTAGAGGGAGGTAACTTGTGAAATATTTTTGCATTGGATGGAAAGGTTAAATGTTTCTGTTTTGATATGAATTCATTCCATGACCTAAACATAAGGTTAATTTTTGAACTTATGTATATCTCATGGAGTAAGGTTAAAGGAGGGTAGAGAAGCTTGGGAGACAGATGTAAGTCTGTTGGAGCAATAACTTCTGATCTCAAAGGGAAATCTGATTTTTATGAACAAGAATGAGTGTAGGAATGCATGCAGGCTATTTAAGACTCACTTTAAAGATGTTCCTTAAACCAATGTGTGGTTATGGTCATGTCTGAAGCTGATTATTGTAGCTTGCTATTAAAGATTTGATGGGACTGTTAACTGACTGTTTTTCTGAGTCTAACTCTGGGTGTGGATATCAAGAAAGACTATCTGATTCATGAGGCCAGCAACCCCGCAAGAATGCATCTATAAGCTGCAAAGGGTGATCTCATGGGGAGATTGAGGGAACAACTTTTGCATATCTGATGAGGTGAGAGCCTCGAGATTTAATGTCCTCACTGACACCTGGTCATCTTTGGGTCTGGATCAATTATGCAATTTGCAGCTTGACACACCTTCTGTTTGGAAGTGGCATGGAGCTGGGAGATGTTATCCCCTTGCTTTCCTTATGTCCCTATTCTCTTAATGGCAAGTTTCTATAATCAAAAGTTTTATAAGCATAATAACAAATCTATTCATTGATTTTGGAGCATCTTAGGTGACAAGATTTGAACCCCAATAAGTGCCAAAGTCTGAGCTAATCAATCAGACTGCTTTGCTCTAAAAGACCCTTTCCTGGGTCAGCAACTTCAAAAACCAGATAGGGTTGAATAGTGGAATTTTTCTTATCTTTTCTAGAGGCATGTGCTGTGTGAGGGAGGCTCAGGTATACTGGGCCTGAGTCAATCAGTCAGAACTTTTGTTTTGGGGCTTCATGTGGCACGTATCTGCTAGTTTTAAGGGAATAAATGATATTTTATCACCTAGCCTGTTTGCCTCCTTTAATCAAACTTTCAGATCTGATGAGGTATAGGCCCTGGGAACCCCCTCCTTGAGTCCCTTGAGCTCCTCGAATCTTTGAGGTACAGGCTCTGGGACCGCATCTTGAGCTCTCCTTGAATCAAGGTACTGTTCTGGGAAACCCCTTGAAGTCTGATTGAATCTTTCCATTTGATGAGACATTTGCAGAGGCCATAAGTATTTCACTGTGGCTGGACCCAAACTTCTGTTACTAGCCTGGCCCTCCATTGTTCATCTACTTCCCACCCTTGAGCCTATCAAAATATCAATTCACCCTTGTATTGACCTCATTGACTCCTCCAGAAGACCCTCCCCAAACTCCTCCCCCAGACCACCCCTAGATTTCTCTGTATATAAGACCCCATCTTCCCTCCATCTGTGTGAGAGCACCACAGAATGCCTTAGCACACACACTTGCTGTGTGAGAGCGCCACAGAATAGCTTAGCACAGACTTGCTCTGAGAGCCATAGAATAGCTTAGAATAGACTTACTGTGTGAAAGCACCATAGAACAACCTAGCATAGACTGGCTCCTTAAGAGTCTATCCCACATGGCGAACTTGAACTTTCAATAAACTTCACTTTTCTTTGGCTGAGAAAACTTGAGTCAAATTCTTTTGGCAGGACCCGGCATGTTGGTATTTTGGGGTAACCTCTTCAGGTTGACATAGGTGACTAAAAGATTAAGCTATTAGGCTTGGAGACTTTAGCCCAAACAACAACTAGCTGTTTGGCCTTGATGTCTGTTATTAGTATATATTCCTGTATAAGTTAGGGCCCTTTAATTCTTTGTAATAGTGTGCAGACAATTAGATCGAGGGCTTATGAGAATATTATTGTTACTTAGTTAATATCATATTTGTCTCAGTTTTGTTACCATTAGTTATTGTGAAAAGAATGGTTTGAGGTCTACTTTGTAAATGCTTTGAGAGAAGGATAACGTGACCAGAAGTTGGAATTATTTTATGACTTGATATATACCGTTAAAATTGATTATTTAATGTATTTGTCTCTGTACTGGAACCTGTTATTAATTCCTTAGTAAAACCTCAATTCTCCTGGTGGAGGAATTTAAAATGGGTTAATGTAAAGTATAAGAAATTGGCTTCTAATGTGAGTTTCTTGAACATGACAATTGAACAAGGTTTCAATTTTTATTTTGTAAGAATGATAAGGGTATAAGGTTTAGGAATGGTAATTTAAAATTGTTCCAAGGTCACTTTTGTAAGAGAATGGACATAAAGATTTCTACAAGAAGATGGTTGAGATGGAGCAACAAGGACCAGAGAACATCCATCAGATATGTCCTCCCCCCCCACCTCCCAGACAGCTGTGTGAGAAGAGACTTCTGAATCTTAAAGGGACAATTGATTTTTTATTATCATTTTCTTTTGGGTCTCTGTATCTGTACTCGTAAAGGGGATTACCCCCCTTGTAATCTGTCAATATGCCAATCTTACTTAAAGGGGAGATGGATAAGGGGAAGAATCCATATGAGAGTCATGGAGCATCAAAAGTGTGGAAACAAAAATTTGACTAAAAAAAGAAAAGGGGAAATTGTAGGAAACAATCAGAGGAACTTTGTTTCCACATAATTAAAAATGCTCCTATCTTTAATAGTAGAATGTGGGTCAGATGGGGACTGCTGTGATCTAGCAGGGACAGGCTTCTGATCAGGGAGGGGGCTAGGGGCTTACATGCATGCTTCCCAAGCTATGGGAGGGGAGCATGATGTGGGCAGTTCAGGGAGTTGCACCTAGCCAATGAAGAACAAGGTGGGAAATCCTGGAAGGAGTATAAAAGGGCTCACGTTTGTCTGAGTCGGGGTACTCCATTAAGGAGCTATCCATTTATTCAGAAGGAATAAATGTAATGAAAACCTTCCTGGCTTTCCTACAAATATTATTTATTCCTAGACTGAAAATGTTTCTAACAATATCACACACCCCAGGGTCTCTAATTTGAAAGGGGCAAACTGTGGATTTTGGGGAAATGTCCTCTGGGTCCTTAAAAAGGGAGCAGAGTATCTCATGCCCTGGTATAGTCACCTATCACATGAACTCATTCTCTCTAACCTTAGAGACCATTCACCAGTTGACAAAGAGATAGCTTATAGTCTCCAGGAAAGCAGCAACTTTTTGGATTCTCCAGTAATAGGTGGAGGTAGATAATAGAATAGCCCTAGACTGCCTGTTTATCTTGGCACAGTGCCTAGCACATAGTTTGCTCTTGCAAATACTTCTTGTTGCATATACATCAACAACTCTGGGCAGGTACTGAACATATTTCGGAAAAGGCTGGCTGGATGCAAGAAATCTGTAATAACCTCAGTGCCCCCAAATCATCTTCTTCATGGAAATCCTGGCTCTTTTCCATACTCACGTGTTCTTATTCCCCTACTGATTATATTTCTCTCATGCCTGTTTAGTCCTTCTTTGCTTACCCTCCTTGATGAGTTTGTCTCCTCCAGGGTCCAAGCCATCAACTTCCAGATGACTGTTCAGGCTATATACCAACCTCTGACTGAGTCCAACATCTCTAGCTCACTGCACCTGGCATCAGCCAGGTTCCGGAATTCTGACCGCTTAAATGGGACCCAGCAAGGCAGGGACAGCTCTCTCACCTTTGCCAGCAGGAAGCACTTTCAGAAGCCAAGACCTTCACCCAATATAATTTGAAGAATGACAATGTATGGACTGTGGACTCTCCCACTTTGAACTTCCCCAGCACTTTCCCACATGGTCCAGTTCCTGATGTTCACCTGAGGCATCAGCTCATCCCAGAATAATCCTTTTAATTGCTCATTCATCATGAATCTGACGAAGCCCCAACCTTCAATTCTCTGTTACCTCTAACTCAGCCCAGTCCTTCATCATCCCTATCCTCTGGATCACTCCAGGCTATTTCCTACCCTTAATCCTGTCGACACCCTTTCTGTTTGTTCTCTATGGGTAACCCCACCTATTGGACATTCTTTGAGCCCATCCAAATCTTCTCACAAACCTTTTTCCCCTATAAAAAGGCCAGTTTTATCTACCAAATGTGTGGATTCTTAAAATATTGCCCACCCCAGTTTTTTGATAAACCTTATCTCTGACTGAAAAAGGGCTGAGTCAAATTCTTTCAAGGCAGAATCTGCACCTTTTGCCCTTGAATTTCAGAATTCCTAGCACCCCTAGACAGCTATAGTACATGATTATGAGTCATCCCTCCCATTAGACTGTGAACTCCCTTGGGAGCAGGAGCTGTCTTGCCTTTCTTTGTACCCCAGGGCTTACTTAGCCCAGTGCCCAGCACATAGTAGGTACTGAATAGTGGCTTGTTGATTGGTCATAAAATGTTAAAAGCTAGAAGCAGCCTTACGGGACACTTAGGTCACCCTCTAGCTTTACAAATGAATGGACCAAAGTTACCTGCAGTCACAGAATCCCAGGAAATCTATTAGAGCTAGGACTAAGAACATGCCAGCATATTCTGACTCCCAAGCCAGTTTTCCCACCATTTCAAACTTCTCTTGCCCCCTTATCATTGTCCTCAGCCCCAAACCCATCCCTCTTCTAACCTTCCTTCCCAGTATTGAATACATCACCTCCTCCCAGTCACCCAGGTTTCACAACCTCACCATCTACACTTCTTGATTCTCTTCCATTCTCACATAACCATCCATAACCAAGTTTCTTTCTCCACAGTATCTCTTATAGAGGTCCTATTCTTTCTTCTTACACAGCCATTACTTCATCTCAAACCTTTATCACCTCTCACCTGGAGCAAAAGAAGTAGCCTCCCACTTAAGCACCCCTCCCTTACCCAATTTATCCTCCATTCAGCAAAGTGGTCTTCAAGTGCACGTTTGACCATAGTGTTCCCCTAACTCAATAAACTCCAAAGGTTCTTTATGGCCTTCTAGGAGGCAAATATAAATGTGGGTTGGCATTTAAAGCCTTCCATAGCTTAATCCCAACCTATTTCTCCAGGCTTGTTTATAGACCAATCTCTAAGAAGCAGTGTTTAATTCCATCAAAAGTAAAGTGTTAGTGAAGCTTAGAGAGATGTAAGATTCATAGTCATTGCTGGGAAGATCCTTGACAGAGTCCTCCTTAATAGGCTAATCCTTCACCTAGAAGATGGTGTGAAATAGTGTGGCTTTGGAAAGACTGATAAGGTGTTCACTGCCCAAAAACTCCAGAAGAGACACCAGGAGCAGAACAGAGGTCTGCACACAAAAATTCATTGATCTGACCAAGGTCTTTGATACTGTCGTTTGTGAGGGCTTGTAGAATATGCCAAAATTTGGTTGCCCAGAGAAATTCATCACAATTATATAATGGTTCCATGATGCCATGCTCAGTCACCAATGGAGTGAAGTAGGGCTGTGGGCTTGCTCCTTTGCTTTTTAGCATGTTTTCAGCAATGTTGTCAGATGCTTTCAATGAAAAGGAACACAGCATCAGGCTCAGCTACTGCACTGATAGTAAATTATTTAACTTGAAAAGGCTACAAACCAAGACTAAAATGGAGGGAAAGTTGGCATGTGATGTTTTCCCAGATGATTATGCACTCAGTGCAGCCTCCAAAGCTGAGATGCACCAGAGTTCTGCTACCTGTGGTCATGTTCATTTAATAATTAATACCAAGAAAACAGAGGTTCCCCACCAGGCAGCACCACCATCCATCCATCCATGAGTGGAACCATCGTTTACAGCAAATGAAGAAATATTGAATGCTGCTGATAAGTTTTACTTACCTTAGCAGTATACTTTCTAGGGACGTATATGAGTTGGTGAGGTTGACGCACACACTGCCAGAGCTAGCTCAGTGTTTGGGAGGCTCCAGAGGAATGTGTGGAAGAGAAGAGGTATTTGACTACCAAGCTGAAGTTCTACAAAGCCGTTGTGATGACCTCATTGTTGCCTACCTATGAAACCTAGACAATGTACCAGTGCCATGCCTGGAAACTAAATCACTTCCATTTGACCTAGGAAAATTCTAAAGATCACCTTTAGATCATCATCTAAAGGACACTGAGGTCCTTTCTCAAGCATTCAAACTCTAGTGCAGAGAGTGTAACTCTCCAATGGACTGACCATGTTGTTTGAATGCCAACTCACACAAGGTCAGAAAAAGATACAGGAGAGTTCTCACCATCTCTCCGAAGAACTTTGGAATTGATTGTGAGACATGGGAGACATTGGCACAGGACTGCCCAGCATGGCATGTCCACATCAAAGAAGGAACACTGTGTTCTATAAGCAAAGCAGAACTGCAGTAGATCAGAAAAATATGTGGAATGGGCAAATGTAGAGACATCTCCACCCCAAATGTTCATAAGGACTATTTGTGCCTAACCTGTGGTAGAGCCTTCCAAGTTCATAGCGGTCTGATCAGCCACAGTCAGACACACTATACCTTGACCCCAACATTGAGATGTAGTTATGGTCCTCTTGGAACACAAAGAATGAACAACAATCCAGTTCTCATCTCTGCCTTAGCAGAGGCTATTCTCCATGCCTGGAATCCTTTCCTCTCATTCCTACCTCTTCTGCTTTTTGCCAGGTCATAGTACCACCAGGATTACCAAGGACATGGCCCTGGGGGTCTTCACATTCCAAAGAACCACACCAGATCATCAATCAGTCTGCCTACCCCCTATCCCTATTCTTTTCTCTTCTCCCACCAAAGTCTTCTGCTTAGCAATACTAAGGAAAGTGTCCCATCAATTAGCTCTGCCACTGTGGCACTCTAGCAAATCCACACCTGCTCCAAAGTCATCACTCACTTCCTAGAACCTAACCTCTTTGAGAGCAGGGCCTGTTTTCCTGGGGGGTTTTGGTTTTGGTTTTGGTTTTTTAAATAAGCATGGCATTTAGCATGTATTAAATGCAGTTAGGTGGTGCCATAGTGCATACAGTGCTGTGCCTGTAGTGGGGAAGACTCCTCTTCCTGAGTTCAAATCTGACTTCAGACAATTCCTAGCTGAAAAAAAAAATGGCTAAACAAAAAATGCTTAATGTATTTGTGTGCTTTTCTCAGCCATGGTTGGAATTCCTGGTTTTGTTCCAAACTGATCTTGTAGAAATATTTTAAAAACCATATTTTCTCAGCATCTTTGTCTAAAATCTTGGGTGCCCCTGAATAGAAAATCTTGTCAATAAAGATAATTGCTCGCTTCTATACAACAAGACTATTGTACAATGTGAAAGTGTTTGCAGATCCCATACATGATCATATACCACCATGGGAGGGGGGAAGAAGGGAGGGGAGAAAATCTGAAACTCAAGTGATTCATAAACAAATCAATACATTTTTAAAAATAAAAAAAGAAAAGAAAATGAAATGAAAAAGAAAAAAAGATAATTGCTAGCATTTATATAATGCTTTATCCTCACAACAACCTTGGAAGGTAGGTACTATTATTTTCCCCATTGTACAAACAGAGAAACTGAGGAAGATTCGTGGTTAAGTGGCTTGTCCCAGTACTTAATCAGTTCTTGTTCAATCATGTCTGACTCTTCTTAACCCCATTTGGGATTTTCTTGGCAGAGACACTAGAGTGGCTGCCATCTCCTTCTCTAGTGCATCCCCACTTTACAGATAAGAAACCGAGGCAAACAGTGCTGAATAATTTGCCAAGGTCACATAGCTTCTAAGTGTGTGAGGCTGGCCCAATCCTCCACGCACTATGGCTCCGCCTAGTAGCTTAATCAGCAAGCGTAGTCCGAAATCCTTTTCATAGCCTTTTCCAAGACCTAATTTTTTTGAAATGGAAACTATGGGGACTGGGCGAGGTCAATCAACAGCATTTCTACAATGCTGGGTGCTGGATACCCTAAGAGCTGAGCAGTGCCACTTTTGACCACTGGAGGGAGAATTACTGTTCTATTTGATGAATCCAAACTTTGTCTTTTGGTCACAGAATTGACTTGGTTTTGTTCTTTACCCTTTAAACTGTATGTGGAAAATGGCTTACGCAGAGATTTTCAAAGGCAGGGTCAATGGACTAGACCACTTTCCTTTCCAGTTTTCTCTAGAAACTGATATGCTTATAATTAGAATAATTGGATTAAGAATTTTGTCTCTGACAGGGCAGGTTTGCACCCCAAAATGCAGAGGCCAGAATTTTTCTTCCACCAGACTCAGGACCCTGCACATTGTGGAGAAAGGGCAGAAGTCTTAGGGGCTGGGCAGGGATAGAGGGAAGAGTCACCGGTCCTACTTCAAACTCTACAAAAATCATTGCCCTTTCTCTAACACACCCCTCCCCCCCCAGCACAACATACATTCTCATTTCACTCCTATGGCCTGTAAAAGGTCAAAGAAAAAACAGATAGGAATGGGTGAAGAAAAGGGGGGGGGGCCTTAATAAAATTGCTTCCTAATTCTTCCCCTCCCAGATTTACTCCTTATGAAAGAAAACTAGGTCTCTTTTGCTTCAATTCATACTTAACCTTTAATTACTAAAGGGGTGTTACCTCAGACAGACTGCAACCTTTTAATTTAAGAAGGCCAAGGTCTCCCACTGCATCCATCCATGGCCATCACCAGTCATCCTGACACAGCTCAGACTCACTTAGGTCCAACTCACTTGCAAGTCAAGACATCATCCTCTTAATGGCCATTGGTCCCCTTTGAGAATGAAGGAGGCACATCATAACCAGAGTGTAAAAACTGATGGAAGGAAGAATGATTAGGAATTTGTGCCTGAGGCAGGTAGGAGGCAGTGGCAAAGTAACATACCTTCAGTTTGGCTACCAGAGGGAGAAAGTGAACACTGGAGATAGGGACCCTAAATTTGGATGCCCTGGTACAATTCCTGATTACCCAGCCCTAGTTACTGACTCTACTAAGAAAGTCTTGGGAAAGAGATGCCTAGCTGGGATATGAAAAATACACCTAGAAATGTACCCTATGCAAGGATGAAAGGGTACAACTTCCTCATTGTACAGAAAGGGAAACTGAGACCAGAGAGTGTGACTTTACAGCTAACTTGCCTGGGCAAGATCAGAACTCAGAAATCCCAACTGCTCTCTTCCTGAATTGGACCCTGTCTTCTGTTCATCTGCCAAGTCTTGTAAACATGGGCATTTGTCTCCTCTTCACCTTAGGAAGGTGGACCTCTGAAGCCTGGAAGACTCTTGTGAGTCTGGGAATTGGAATGCAGTCAGAGACTCCTTCCCATCCCATGCCCTTTTCTCTCAGCTCTTTTCCCCACCAACTACACTTGGGCACAGTTGGCACTGAATGAAATGGGGAACACTTTTGAAGAGCAAAAAAATAAATTGCTATAATATTATCCCATGCCCACGGGCAGCGGGGCTCAGGGTTTAGACACAGGGGACAGTCGCAGCAAGGATAAAGGGGGCTCAGTCTTGCCACAGGCCCATGCCTGGCCCCCAAGGCAGGGCATCGGCAAGGGAGGTTACCGGGGGATGGTGGCATAATCTGAGTGGGTGCCTGAGTTGAGCTGCTGGTGTGTGGGTTGAACCCTAGAGTCCAGGATATCCGTGCTCTCATCCTCCTCATCCTCAGCCCGGCACTCCTGGGGCAGCAGGATGAGTTCAGTCAGTCCATGGAGATCAGCCATGCGCCGGAAGGTCTGGAGAACTAGGGCCATGGCCACCAGCCCCAGGAACAGGTACACTACAGGTATGAGGGAAAGTAATGAAAAGGCTTTACAATGGAAACAGCCTGCCCATCCCCATGGATTCCCGTCCCGTCCCCCATGTGGGATAGAGGATAGAAGCTTGAACCCTGAACATTGACTACTCCCTTTCAGAATGAGGGATACGTGTGTGTGCGTGTGTGCGTGTGTGTGCATTTTATGGCTCCCCTTGCACAGGGTCATTCCCTCCTCCACAGATCCCCTAATCAGCTCTCTTCTGTGGGGTTTAAGGATTGTACATCCTTAGGTGAGGGATCCATGGCTTACCTGTGACCAGAACCTTGTAAAGGGCCCTGTTCTTCTGACCTTCCTGTTCACCAGGCACGTAGTCCCCTAGCCCAATGGTTGAAAGTGAGATGAAGCAGAAATAGAAAGCATCAAGAAAAGTCCAGGTCTGCTCCAGGTAGGCAAAGATGGCGGCCGGCACCAGGAAGAAGATGGTCAGCACTCCCAGCAGCAGCAGTGCCAGGTGCCAACGGGCCAGCAGCCTTCGGTCCCAGCCTTGGTGGAACTGCAGCCAGCGCAGTGGGGTGTGGGTCACCAGCAAGGCCACGCGCTGGGCTGTGGCTGTCAGCACCAGCATGGTCAATGGCACGCCGAGCAAGGCAAAGAAGATGGAGAAGGCCTTGCCCGAATCTGACAGGGGGGTAGTATAGCCATAACCTAGGGGTAAGAAGGAAGAACAAAAGTAATGGAGAGCAGTCAGCCTCATAAGTGGGGGTGGCATCTCCAAGCTCGGGTCCCCACGGAGCTGCAAATTCCCACCAAAGGACTGAGGATGTGAGTAAGCCAGTAAATCTGGTGGGGTCACAGTTCCCCTACCGAGGCATTGGGGCTGAATGATCTGATGTCCTTTCAAGCTCTACAATCCTTTGAATCTCCTTCTTGGTCTTCACTTCGGGCCAGACTCCAGAGATCATTTAGTTCAAGCTCTCTCTGCATACTGTCTTCCTGACTAGTTTACCCCCAACAGCCCACTCTGGCTTAGTACGTTCACAGGAAGTGCCAAACGAAATCTTCCTAGCATCCCAGGTTTTTTAACGGAAGGCACGTGCTTGATCTGACTCTCATACAACAGATGAAGAAAAGTGAGTCCCAGAGAAATCCAGTGGGTGGCCCAGCATCCCACAGGGGTTGTGACAGGATCTGAAGCCAGCTCTTGCTGACTCCCAAGTTGTGCAGTCTATCCACTAAAATACACTGCATTGCCTCTGCTGAATCTGGTCCCATTTAGCTGGGAAGCTCCAATTGATGCCTCCTTGTTTTCATACCTCTGAAACTGTCCTCCTCTGGGAAGTCTTCTCTAATTACCTCTGTACAATCCCTTTGAGGAACGGTGGGGTTTAAAAACAAAGTTTTCTGAGTCTCAGTCCTTCTTCCCAGTACACTCAGGGCTCTCCATCCACAGCCTCATAGGAGGCTTTGTTGGAAAAAGTGGCCTAGGCCTCCTTGACACCGAATCTCAGAAGCCAGGAGATGGAGAAAAGGAAATGACTGGCTATCTGTAGGAGCCCTAGGTAAGAACCGGAGAAGCTCCTGGCCCAGTAGCACCCTGTACTGCTTCTGCTGCTGACAGCATGAAACCTACAGAGCCATGCAGACCAACGAAGGCAAGAGGTTAGTGGAGAGAGCAGGACAGGGGCCAAAAGCTAGGCAAGAGGCTGGAATCTAGGGCCCTGCCTCCTGCTAGGGCACAGAGCAGGTCTAACCTGTCCCAGACCTAGGAGACAGTCAGGATCCCTCCCAGATGTGTCCTGAGGTTGGAGGGGGCAGGGAGAGGAAACTGGTCCTGCACTGGGGCCTTTCCAGTGAACTGTCTCTTCTCCTCCTTCCAGACCTGGATAAGAAGAAAGACCTAGCTTCACACGTGGAGGGGGAGGCTGAAAGGAGCTGGAATTTCCCTTCCCCTGCCGCTTCCAAACCCCAGCTTAAAAGTTAAAGCAAAGAGGAAGCTGGTGTAAGGGGGAGGGGGAGGAGAAGAAAGGACCAGTGAGGAAGGGGGAGAAAGCAGAAGGGGAGGATTGAGTAGAGAAGCCGAGAAAAATCAACTCGTAGGACACAGGAGGCCTGGAAGGGCTGGGAGCTGGGTTCGTGTTGGGAAAGCAGGAGCGAACTCACCCACGGTGCTGATGAGAGTGCTGGCGAAGAAGAGCGCTGAGGCGAAGTCCCAGCTGCTGGGCGCCGTGGCGTTGTGCAGAGCCGACACCCCGTGGCGCCCAGCCTCCAGCACCCGAACCAGGAAGCGCTCCAGCGTCGGGTCGTCCAGGCACGGGCTGCGCTCCAGCAGCTCCCACTTCAGCGCCCGCAGCTCAGCCCGCAGCTGGCTCTCGTGGGGCCGCTCGATCGCCGATACCACAAGGGCACCCAGCGTTAAATAGCCCGCGTATACCAGTAATGCCAGGGCCAGAAGCGCCCCCCGATTCATGGCCCCCAGGCCCTCGAGACTCCGGCGTCTCAGACCGGGGCGAAAGGAGCCTAGGGCCAGAGAGACGCGCTCCTGGAGCAAAGACCCAAACGTCTGGGAGCAGGGGCCCCTTGGGTCCGGAAAGTCCCAGAGGTTAAGGAGCGGGGGTGAAAGTGGCCAGAGCAGGAAAATCCGCACCCCCAGAGGAGACCCAGGTGTCCTGAAGCCGAGGGCTCCCTAGATCTAGGAAGATTCAGGCGTTCAAGAGAGGAAGACACGTAAGGTCGTGGAAACACAGAAATCCAGGAGCGAGGGCACCCTAGTGCCAGAGAAACTTGGCTCCGGCGGGGAGACCCAGGAGTTCGGGTGCGAGGGCCCTCCTAGGGCTAGAGGGTCGATTCCCCCACCCCTGCCCGGGAGACCCTGGCGTCCTAGGAGAAAAGGGCTGCGGCGGAGACCAACACAAGGTCTTGGGGCTCAGGCGACGTGTCCGACCCAGGGTGGAAAAGCAAAGCTCAGGTAAAGCTGCCAACGGGAGGAGCAAGTTTTGGAACCGGACGCCTTCTGCCAGAGTCCCACCTCGGGGAGGAGCTTGTTGGGGTAGCAAAATAGAGGAGGGGAAAAGGGAGGGACCAAGGGGCCGCGAAGCCTCCCGACCGCGAGTCTCGTTTGGAAGGCTCCCCTAGGATCCCCGACGTCCTAGACCAGTCCACGACTGCGCTGAGAGGTGGGGGTGGTCTCTTTCCTCTGGCCATTTCCAACGCCGAAATAGGAATTTCAGGACCCCACACAGATCTGTGTGCCCCGCCTCCTACATCTGGCCTGTAGCTGGAAATGAGGGGGGCTAGCACGCCCAACTTTAAACCCAAGAAAGAAAAGAAAATCTACTCAGCTTTTAACTTTCTAATCAACCCATTATCCCCTCAGAAGAAATAGATTCAGACCAGAACGTCCTGAAGTCTAGCTAAAACTGGGTGCTCTCTCCTAAAACTCAGTTCTGTAACCTTGCGCGTTGATGAGGCTGCTCCACTTAGTTCCCTTCCAGCCAGCCTCCCTTACACTCCTACGCCTACGCCCACCCCACCCCCACCCCACCCCAAAAGCTATTACTCAGACAGGCTTCCTCCTAGCCTGTATCGCCGACCACAAGCTGTTTCCTCCTCATCCCCCTGCCCCAGAGACGCGCATAAAATGGTGCCTGAATAAGGTAACCCCCAAAACCAAGGAAAGGGAAATTGAAGGAGAGGAAGAGGGTCAGAGAGTGGGATGCCGAGGGAGAAGAAAGTATGAGGACAGAGGAAAAGTGGGGAGAGAAATCAGAGGGGAAAAGGGAGGTCAGATATGTCTGGACAGAGTGAAGGCTAGGGCACAAGACTGAGGGGACAGAGGGGAAAAGGAGAGCGAGATTAGGGCCCATAGAGTGAGGGATACAGGCCAGAGAACTGAGCTAGAAAGCCTGGAGTGCCCAGAAGGCCAACATAACAATAATCACCATTTACACAGCATTTAATGTTGGCCAGACTCTATGCCAAGCGCTTCACAATTATTAACTCATCTGATTCTCACAACAGCCCTATGAGACAGGTGCTAGTATTACACCTCACCCCCACCCCCCTCCATTTTACAGGCGAGGAAAGGAGATAAAACTGGTTAATGAGTTGCCCAGGATCACACAGCTAGTAAGTATCTGAGACCAAATTCAAAAACTTGGTCTTTCTGAGGCCAGGCTCTGTCCAGTGGGCCACTGGCTGCCCCTCAGGTCACGGAAAGAAAATGCTATGGAAACCTCTTAGATCTCAAAGCTCACCCATTGTAAAGGATAAGGAGGCAGAGAAAGTCTATGGAGAAGCCCCCTTCCCTAGAATGTAAGCTCCTTTTGTATCCCCAACACCTCAACCAACGCCCGACACATCTAAGTACTTAATAAACGTTGTTCGGAGGGGTTTGCTTCTTACATTTAATCAAACTTGTGAGCATCTCCAGCCTGGGGAGTTATTTTTTTTTTCCCTTTCCATGCCCATCATCTTAGCCTGGCACACAGTAGGGATTTAGTCAACACTTTCTAGTCAAATTTTGTTTTCTTAGAGAAACTTAAAATATTCTAGAATTCAGTTCAAAAGAACTGCCCAAGAAAGGGGATGAAAAAAAAACCCATTAGAAAAGTTGGTTCTGGGTTAAGGAACAAAAGGAGTCAGCAGCCTCTAGGTCACATCCCTGCCTCCTATTAGCAGATATGGGAGACTTTGGAGGCGGGGACAAGGCAAGCACCAAACTCCACCAAAAATGAAGCTGACAACAGACAGGAAATGACCAACGGCCTCTGTGAGGGGAGTCATTTTGGACTCAGCTCTCTGGGCACTCACCCAGGCCTCCAAAGAGGACATGGAGAAGCCAAGTTCAATACCAAAGTAGTAGAAAGTTTAAAGAACTGCAGATGGGCCTGACTTTAGTGACCTCTTCAGATCAGCTCTGGTGGGAAAGCTGAGGGAGGAATTCACTTCCCCAAATGTTTATTCAGCTTCAATCTACCCTACGCCCTGGAGCTAGAGACAGCCCAAAGGAAGCAGGACTTGCCTGCCCTCCATAAGCTTACTTTGAACTGGAAGGGGAGGAAGGCAGATTGATGTGCCTACAGATAAATAACCCAAGACCATCTGAGAAGGGTGAAAGCAACACAATCAATCTGCTGTGGCTTCCCACAAACTGGGATTCTTAATCATTTTTTTGTCCTGGACCCCTTTAGCAGCCTGGTGATGCCTGTGGATCCATTCTCAAAATCACTTTTTTAGATGCATATGATCAAAATATGGATATGCTTGTATATTATATTCATATAATAAAATATGGGGCAGTTAGGTGGCACAGTAGATAGAGTGCCAAGTCTGGAGTCAGGAAGACCCCTATTCCTGAGTTCAAATCCACCTTCAAACACTTCCTAGCTGTGTGATCCAGGACAATACACTTCACCCTGTTTGCCTCAGTTTCCTCGTCTGTAAAATGAGCTGGAGAAGGAAATGACAAACCACTCCTGTATCTCTGCCAAGAGAACCCCAAATGGGGTCTCAAAGAGTGGAACATGCCTGAATAACAACAATAAAATACTTCGGATTACAACAGAAATCAATTATAGTGAAATACAATTATGAAAAAAATTTTAAACAAGTTCCTGATGCAATTAGAAAAAATAAAATAATATTTAACAATTTAAAAATACTTTTTAAAAATAAAAAGCACACATGTATGTGTGTATGTGTATGTATACATACATGTGTGCATACACGTGCATGTGCATGCACATTTATCTACGTGTGTGCATATATGTATGTGTGTGCATTTATGTACATGCATGTGTGCACACACATGTGCACTGCATGCATGCATGTGCACTGTGTACATATGTGCACGGTGTATATGTGCATGTGTATGCTTGCATATATGTGCATATTGTGTGTATGCACCCATGTGTGTGCTGTGTGTGCATATGTGTGCGCATGTGTGGTATGCATATGTGTGTACGTGTGGATGCGGATGTGTGGTGTGTGCATGTATATGTGTGTATATGTATGCATTTGTGTGTATATGTGTACATGTGTGTTTATACATTTATTTGTGTAGATGTGCACTGTGTGTGCATATATGTGTACATATATGTATATGTGTATGTATGCGTTGTGTATGCATGTGCACTGTGCATATATGTACATGTTTACATATACACAAATAGACTGTGTGCGTATACATGTGTACACACATGTATGCATGTGTGTATGCATGCAGATGCGTGTATATGTGTGCATGCATGTGTACATGGAAATGTATTTGGGTACACACACATACTTATAAGTGTGCATATTGTATTGTGTGTATAGATATGTGTGCATGTGTGTATGTATGTGGATATGTGTGTGCATGCATACACACATATACACACACTCACACATATATAAAAGCTCGTCATACCCTAAACCCCATTTTGAAAGAAACCAGAAAACTATGGATTTTTTTTAAGAATTAGGGGGAAGTACAGAATATGTGTTCTAGGCACGAGGGAGGCAGTCTGTGAAGAGTATGGAGCTGGGGCAAGGAACATTACGTTTAGGAACATTTCTGTCACGTTGTGAACAGGAATAATGGGAAATTTCTGGAAAGTTAAATGAGAGAGAGTTCATAAAGGGCTTTAAATGCCCTCCCTAGGATTTTTATGCTCAAGGCAATTGGGAATCATTGAAGATTGTTGAGTGTGCAAAGCACTCACTCAAGCCTGAGTTATTTGGAACCCGACTGACCAGAAGAACAGTTTCCTCAGAAGGAAGGGTAGGTTGGGGGTAGGAGACAGGTCATAAATTAGGCTTTAGACAAGTCTGAGTTTGGGATGCCTAAGGGATATCTTGGTGGCAATATCCAACCAACAATTGGTGACTAATCAATCAACAAGTGCTCATTAACAAAGGCAGCTGGCCCAGTTCTTGACACCTGAAGCCCTAGCTGTATGACCTTAGAAACAAGTCACTTAACTTCTGCCTGATTCAGCTTCCTCATCTGTAAAATGGGGATAATACAGCATTTTCTCCCAAGATTGCTGTTGCTATTTGTCCTTCATTTTTCAAAGACCAATGACTCGCTTGTGAATTGGATTTAAGTGAGGCAGAGCTGCACAAAGCTGTCAGCCTTATTATCTCTTCCAGAGTCATCACAGTCCAGTGGCAAGACAAAAGTCAAGAGCACTGACCATGGGATGGCCCAGGATGCAGTGGACGACCTTGGAGTCTTCAATCTTCATCTTCAGACAAGCTCTAAGCTCCCGTTTCAGCCACCTTCATGACCGTTGGAACAGATAGTTGGGCTCTACCGCTTTTGTGAAGGAAGTCTCCACATGCCTAGAGCAGACATCCCCTTAACTCACTGACGGATTTGAGACTCCTTGGTTACACCCAAGCTGCTTTAGCTGCTGCACATGCTGCAGTTTCTTGGAGGCACAGGTGAGAGTTGGGGGTCTAGTGGACCCCAAAGGTGTGTGAGCAGCCCTGAAAAGTTCTCAGCAAGGGGTGTGCGGGGTATTCAGGGAAGATCAGCGCTAGGATTGCTGTAACAAATGAGATATTCTTAGCAAGGCACTTGGCCAATCGTTGGCCCAGGCTCATACAACTAGGAAAAGCTTGAGGCTGGATTCAGGCGTTCCTGACTCCAAGGCCGTCCATCTATGCTAGGTTAGCTGCCCCTGTTAATTAGCACTTAACCAATGCTTGTTGATTGATTGATCACCAATTGTTGGTTAGACATCAACACCCTGATATCCTTCAGGCATTATATTATTATCATGTGCTAAGTACAGTACTAATCACTGGTAGTATAAAGACAGACATGCCCTCATGGAGTTTACATTCTAATGGGGGAGACAATATGTATACATACATACATATATATTCATAATCATTTAATGTCAATTTAATAACCTCAATAAGGGCCAGAGACTGAACTAATCAACCCAGAAGAGCCTGGACCTGACAGCTTCTTTGTTCTCTGAGTAGACTCAGACAATGCCTCTTCCTATGTCAACAAAGCCAGATGGGACTGACTTTATGGCCGTTAAGGATGAGACCTTTAACCCAAGGCACTAACTTGAGTAATGGAACTTTTTCTTATCTTAATATTTTTTGGACATATACTATGTTATGGCATGTTAGTGGTACAGAAAATACAGATATCCTGGGTCATAATTTCAATGGACACTTTGTCAGCTCTCTTATTTTACTGTATTTACCACCTATCCAATTAAGAAAATTCTTTTATCATACCATGATTAAATACATATGGAGATCATAAATTTGAGTGACACAGCCACCCTGAATTGGGGTGGTTCTAAAAATGTATTTAAGCCTTCTCATTCTTTTGTTCAGGCAGCCAGATTTTATCTGGCTTCATACATGTATGTATTCAGTTAGCTTTAAGGGAATAAACAATAGGAATTTACATATCACCTACCCTGTTTACAAAATTTTCAGATTGGCAATACACATACACACACAGGTACATGCATAGAACATGCAAAATAAACATTAAGGAGTTTGGTGGGGGGAGAGGGAGGACATTAGCAACTGGGAGCATCAGGAAAGGCTTCATGTAGAAGCTGGTCCTCAAGCTTAAGTCCTGAAGGAAGTCTGGAGTTGTAGTTGTAGAGAAAGACCAAGGGCAGACATGGAGATTTGGGAGTCTTCTCCATGGGAGCTGTTGAGAAAGAGAGAGAAAGGGAAGAGGGTGCCCGGGACAGATCCTTAGGAGGGATGGGAAATGGGTAGTGAGTCAGAAAAGGAAACATTGAGGCTGATAGTCTGAAAGGCAGGAAGAGAACAGAGAAAGAGCTTTCACACAGAAGGCAAGGAAGGATGAGGGGGGATCAACAACGTCAAAAGTTGGGGAAAGGACAAGTAATAATCAGAGCTGACATTGATATAGTCCTTTAATGTTTTACAAAGCAATATAAATGTATATTTATGTATGATATGTGTGTGTGTCTCTTAATTGCTATCTATCTCTGTTTTCTCAACTCTTAACAGCACCAACCACCCAGGCTGTTGTGAGCATTGGATGAGATCATATTTGTAAAGGATTTAACATAAAATCTGGCATGTAGTAAGTACTATGTAAATGCTAGCTGTTATGACTACATTATTATTATAATATCCATTTTAGATGTTGAGCCCGTCTGATGGTGCCAAGGAATTGGGGGTGAAAACATTCTTTTGTAGGTCTTCAGCTACTGCAAGGTAGGACTATGGTAAGGATTAGTAAAGGCCTGGAGTAGAATCTTAGACAAAACTAGGTTCTAGAAGACAAAATAAGGAAAAAGTACATTCCAGGTATTCTGGAGAGCCAGTACAAAGGCACTAAGGCTGGAGATTGAAGGGTCCTGTACGAGGAACAGTAAGGAGACCAATTTAAAACATTTATGGAATGGAGTAACATTCAATAAGGCCGGAAAGGTAGGTTGGAACCTGGTTATGAAAGGCTTGAAATGTCAAACCAAGAATGAATGGAGATCACAAGGATTATGATCACAAGGTCACAAGGGGAGTAACTTAAACTTCAGGAAAACCAGTTTGACAGCTGGGGTAAGGATGGCTTGGAGAGGGAAAAGACAAATGAGGAGCTTATTGCAATAGTACAGATGAGAGGTAAGAGGTTCTAAATAAGAGTTTTATGAGGAAATATTGGGGGTAGGATTTTGGTTGTTCAAGGGAAAAGAGATAAAGAGCAGGAGCTTGAGGGAATGGCAAGCCAACCTTCATCAGATGTGAAGCAGTGAGGGCTTCTACTTGAGAGTAGATAACATAAATCACTCAGTTGTATGACTTTCTCTAGACCAGCAGTTCTCAACCTATGGGTTGCGACCCCTTTGGGGGTCAAACAACCTTTTCACAGGGGTCACCCAAGACCATCAGAAAACACATATTTCCGATGGTCTTAGAAACAGAGACACTGCTCCTCTATCTGTCTCCAGGCGAGTCCACCCACATGCAGATACACCCACATACGAGTACCAGGCATGATGACATCATCATGCCAATCCCATCACATACACCCCGTGCAAATACAGGTGTATGTGACAGGGTTGGTGCCATAATGTACTTATGTAGACCAGTCACACATGTGTAGAGAGCAGCTGCTGTGTTAAAAGCAGCAGTATTGGAGGCAAAACTACACTTCATGAATTATAATTAGTGGGTAAATGTAAAATTATGTACTGTAAAATGATCAACTACTGCAAAAAAAATATTTATACCATGGGAGCTTAATCTGGATGCTGATCAGTCTTTTTATATTCAGCAGTAGCTGATGTGAATACTGGCCCCTTGTGATAGTAACAGGTATGTAAAAAAAACAACAACAGAGAATGGTAAATCACAGGAAACTTTAATGTACTGTATTAACTGAACTATGCTAGGTATCATGTTTGGTATTATTAAAGTTATTGTTATATATTATTTTCATTAGCAAACCATCCAATAACAATGGGTCACATATAGAAGAATGTTAAGAAAAGAAAATATAGTGAGGATTTTTTACACTATAGTTTTACCTTAATAATTACACCAGGAATTGAGAAATCGCAATGTGCTATTTGTTGTAAAGTTCTATCAGCCAAATCTATGAAGCCGAACAAACTAAAATGCCATTTTGATAGCAAGCATCTGAGCTTTGCCGGCAAGGATACCAACTATTTTAGAAGCAAAGCTGATGGACTCAAGAAAGCCAGACTTGACACTGGTGGCAAGTACCACAAACAAAACGTAGCAGCCACTGAAGTTTCATATTTGGTGGCACTCAGAATCACCAGAGCCATGAAACCTCACCCCATTGCTGAGGATTTACTGTTGCCAGTGGCCAAAGACATTGTTCAAGTTATGATCAGAGACGAATTTGTTACGGAATTGAGTGCAATTTCCTTATCTAACGACACTGTTAGAACACAAAAGAATAGATGACATGTCTGCTGATATTCTTGATCAGGTAATCCAGGAAATTAAATCTGCTCCACTTCGAATATTTAGTATCCAGCTTGATGAATCTATAGACATTGCAAACTGTTCACAGTTACTGGTTTACGTGAGGTATATTAATGATGGTGACTTTAAAGATGAGTTTCTTTTTTGCAAACCTCTTGAAACAACAACTACTGCACATGATGTATTTGACACAGTTGATTTATTTCTGAAAGAGCATAAGATCTCTTGGGAAAAGGTTTGTGGTGTTTGCACAGATGGTGCTCCAGCTATGCTAGGATGTTGATCTAGATTTCAACGTTTGGTACTGAATGAGTCACCAAAAGTCATCAGAATTCACTGTATGATTCTTTGGCAAATATTAGCAATGAAAATGCTGCCCCAAGACTTACAAGAAGTAATGAAAAGTGTCATAAGTTCTGTCAATTTTGTAAAGGCCAGCACTTTAAACAACCGACTTTTCGCAACTGGGCAATGAGTTGGATGCGCCAAATTATGCTTTGCCATTTCACACTGAAGTGAAATGGTTGTTGAAAGGAAAAGTTTTAAAACATGTTTTTGAGCTTTGTGATGAACTCAAAACATTTTTTAATCAGAAAGCAAGACCACAGCTTGAAACTTTTCAGCAATAAAAGTGAACTGCAGAAAATAGCTTACTTGGTTGACATCTTTGCCATTTTGAATGAGTTAAATTTAACACTGCAAGGACCAAACACAACTTGCCTCAATTTGTCTGAAAAGATCCGATCATTCCAAATGAAACTTCACCTTCAGCAAAAAAAAAAAAAAATTGGATGAAAATAAAATGTACATGTTGCCTACCTTATCTGCTTTCTTTGAGGAACATGACATTGAACCAGAAAAAAGGATTACAATGAGAATTTCTGTGAAAGAATACTTGCACATGCTTGCAGAAATTTCATTGTACTTTCCAAATCTACCTGACACCCCATTTGCCACAAGCCCATTCACAGTCAAAGTTGAAGATGTTCCTGAGACAGCACAAGAGGAGTTCATTTAACTTAGCCACGCAGCGAGAACTGATTTCTCTACAATGCCAGTGACAAAATTCTGGACCAAGTGTTTGCAGTCATATCCTGTTCTGTCTGAGACTGCTGTGCCTTCTTCTTCCATGTCCAACAACATATCTTTGTGAAACAGGGTTTTCCAGCTTGTTGGTTATCAAGTCTAAATACAGACGTAGACTTGTTGTGGAAGATGATCTTCGATCTTTGTTGTGTTCTTGCAAAGACTGCCCTGAAAATTTCTGATCTGGTGAGAAAGAAACAATCTCAACCTTCGCATGTTGGCTTTTTACTCATACGGTCACAAAATGTAGCAATGTAGTTTACTGTTGTTATATTAAGACAGTTACCCATGCTACACCATGCTTCAAGACAAAATTTCATTTATTTGTAATTAGAAATAAATATTTCATAATATATAATTACATATTGTTTTTGTGATTAATCACTATGCTTTAATTATGTTCAATTTATAACAATGAAAATACATCCTGCATATCAGATATTTACATTACGATTCATAACAGTAGCAAAATTATAGTTATGAAGTAGCAACGAAAATAATTTTATGGTTGGGGGGTCACCACAACATGAGGAACTGTATTAAAGGGTTGCAGCATTAGGAAAGTTGAGAACCACTGCTCTAGAGGGTTCTGGAACAAGTGGAGGGTGTGGGGAACCCAGGGCTGGAGCTTGGCAAGGCTGGAGCAATGCAAGCTTGGCACACTGAGGGTGATAGGACAAAAGGGAATCTGGGGTGTAAGAGGAAAGTAAGTAATGAAACCGGGGAAAGGAGACAAAAGGAGAAGGACAGGATGGATTAGCAGAATAGTGAAGGACCGAGCTACTAGAGGTTCCTGGGAGAATGAAGAATAGCTTTAGGAGGAATCAAACAGAGGAAGAGTAGAAAGGATAGGAACAAGCCTGGCATGGTCCTAGCAGGATAGCATAAAGAATCAAATTCAGAGTGAAATTAGGTCAAGGAAGAAATCAAAGGACAAAAAGACTGGGTTTGTAAGAGTTTTGTTGGGGAAAATGGCAAAGAAGGGTTAGAAGCGCTACCCAGACTGGATGAGATGATAAAATAGACATAGACAGACAGACAGACAGAGCCAAGCTCTTAACTTTATTTAGCTTTTGTTTGCTCTGCCAAGGAGAATGACCTTTGGACTGGAAAGGGTGGAACAAAAATGCTTCATAGGGATTTGATACTCAAGCTGAGGAAGGACTTAGCAGGAAAACATACAACCATCCTAGATAGACAGGGAGGGAGGAAGTAGGGTAGGTGGGTGGCGCATTTGTTAAGTACTTATCTTGTGTCAGGCCAGGCACTGGGCTAAGTGATCAGCACAAAGATGAACAGAATCAAAGTCTCAGACCTCAGGAAGCTTACATTCTAAGGAGTGAAGATAATACATAAAGGCAAAGCCTCAAGGTAAGAGGACAGAGGTGTCTCCATTGTAGAAAGGCAGCTGGAAACTAGAAATCTGGAGGGCGGAGTCGAGAGTGAAGGGAAGCTTGGCTGTGGCCCCTCAGGCAAGTCAATTGTTATTGCTATTGTCGGGTCAGAGCTCTTGAAGACCCAAGGGGTGATGTCTGGACTTGAGCATGAATTGGATTTGAGGGAGTCATCCTCCTTGATCTCTCCTCCAGAGACATCCAGAAGTCAGTCAACTGACATTTATTAAGCCCCTACTGTGTTCCAATTGCCAGGGACACAAAGACAGGTAAAATACAGTCCCTTAGAGCTCACAGTCTAATGGGGGAGACAACATGTAACCAACTATGAACAACCAAGCTAGAGACGGGCTAAATTGGAGGTAACCAACAGAAGAAAGGCACTACCATTAAGGAGATCAGGAAACACCTCCTGAAGAAGAGGCAACTTTAGCTAAGACTTGAAGGAAGCCAGGGAAGGAAGCGCAATAAGAAAGGGGAGTATTCCAGGCATAGGGGATGGCCAGCAAGAATGCGCCGAGTCAGGAGATGAAGTCTCACTGGGAAGCAGAGTGCATGGGGTCAGGGTGGAAGAAACCTGGAAAGGTAGAAAGGAATGAGGTGAGGCAGGGCTTTAAAAGCCAAATAGAGGATTTGGGGATTTTAGGCAATTAGGGGATAAGTGACTACTTGCTCAGGGTCATACAGCGAAATAAGTGTTTGAGGTCACATTCAAACTCCTGACTTCAGAGTTGGTGGTTTATCCACCATGCCACCACTCTGCGCCAAGAATTCTTTTTTGGATCCTGATGGTAATAGGGAGCCACTGGAATTTAATGAATAAGGGGGTGACACGGTCAGAATTGTGCTTTAGGAAGATCAATTTGACAGTGGAGTGGAGGATGTATTGGAGCAGCGAGCGACTTGTTGTGATCTGATCCACCAGCAGGCTTCGGAAATGGTATCTAGATGTATAAGGTGATGAGGACTTGCATCAGAGTGGTCATAATGTCAGAAAGGACAAGACGTAGCAACAGATTGCACACGGTGGGAGGAGTATGTGAGAGGGAGGAGTTATGGATGATGTCGAAGTTGCCAGCCTGGGTGACCGGGAGGATGATGGGACCTTCCACAGCAAAAGGGAAGTCAGGAAGAGGGGAAGGTTTTGGGGAAAAGATAATGAGTTTGGTTTTAAACATGTTGAATTCGAGACATCTACAAGACATTGGATAATTTTAGATGTCTAACAGGCAGCTGGAAACATGAGGTGGAAAGTCAGCAGAGAGATTAGGGTTGGACAAAGATCTGAGAATCCTGTGCTTAGGGATAATAATTAAATCCACAGGAGCTGATGAGATTACCAGATGAAATGATATACAGGGAGAAGAGAAGAGGTCCCAAGATAGTCCTGTGGGAAATCTGTGGCTCTCAGACATGGCCTAGATGAAGAGCCAGTCAAATAGACTGGGAAAGAGCAGTTGGACAGGTAAGAGAAGGACCAGGGGAGATGGGTGCCATGAAAACCTGGAGAGGAAAGTGCCAAGGAGAAGGGAATCAGTAGTATCCAAGGGTTTGGGAAAGTCCTGAAGGATGAAGATTGAGAAAAGGCCATTGGATTGGGTGATTATGAGATCACTGGGGATTTTAGAGAGGGCAATTTCTGTGGAGCAATGAGTTCAAAAGCCAGACTGTAGTAGAGGATCTAGGGAGTGAGAGGAAAGGAAGCAGGGGCATTGAGGGTAGATGGCCTTCTCAAGGTGTTTAGCCACAAAAGGCAGGAGAGCTATAGGATGGTAGGTAGAGGGGATGGATAGATCAAGTGAGAGTTCTTTGGGGATAGAGGAGACATGTTTGTAGGTGATAGGGAAGTAGCCAGTGGACAGACAGACATCGAAGATAAATGAGAGTGGGAATGATGAAGGGGGCAATATGACAAGAAGACAGAATGGAATGAACTTACTTATGCATGTAAAGGAGATGGGCCACCTCTTCACATGAAACAAGGATGAATGAGGAGGAAGTGGCAGAAGAAATCTTAGTGATATGAGATGAGTAGGAGGGGAGAGATTGGAGCTCGTGGCAAATGACCTCAGTTTTTTCAGTGAAATATGAAGCAAGGTTCTCAGCTGAGAGAATGAGGAGGGGGAAGGGGGAGCTAGGAGAGATCTGAGGAGGGATTAAAAAAAAGATTGAAAGAGCTCTTGGGGAGAGTGGAACAGTGATTCAATTAGAAAGGTGTAAAAGGGCAGCTAGGTGGTGCAGTGGATAGAGTACCCCAGTCCTGGAGTCAGAAGATCTGAGTTCAAATCTGGATTCAGACATTTCCTAGCTATGTGACCCTGGGCAAATTATTTCACCCTGCTTGCCTCAGTTTCCTCATCTGTCAAATGAGAAGGAAATGGCAATCCGGTCCAGCATCTTTGCCAAGAAAACTCCAAATGGGGTCAGTGAAGAGTTGGACATGCTGAAAAGACTGAACAAAAAAGGATTGCCCTGCTTCAGTGAGAGCCCAGTTGAGGTCAAGTAACATAAATCTGTAGTGGACCCAGTCATCGCAGGGTGATTTTCTTCAGTATCATTTAGTGGCATGTGAGTATGAGTGAAGAAAATGGTGGGAATAATCCAGGATTGAGGTTTGGCAGGACAAGGTTTTTGATAGGATAAAGGGCCAAGGGACTTGAGAGAAGAAGATGATATGAGGTTGAACTAGCTCACCCCAAGGATTAGATGAGGAAGGAAGGAGAGTATGACCAGTACAGGGATAATGAACTGGGAAAGAACTGATGAGTCAAGGGATTGGGGGTCAGAGTGTGGATGAAGAAGGGTTTTCCCGGCATAATGAGAGATGCAATTACAGTAGATTATTATAAAATAAGGGAATTTCAGAAGCTGGAAGCCATAAGACCAGGATCTTGCCTCCCTCAATTACACCTCTCATGTCAACAGAGAGCATGGAGTGATCAAGCTCCACCAATGAAATGTTATTCAAATGGCCCTTTGAGTCAAGGGTCATACATGAATATGGAAGCGATGTATTCATAGGTGATGGTAAAATCAAGGATATGACCATCTTTGTGTGTGGCTGAGGTGGGGTGGAGAAGTAGGTCTCCTTATTTATGAAATGAATAAGTTGATTATAGACTCCATGAACATGAAATAAATAAGTTGGAGATTTGGGAGGTTAGGGTATTTGAAAGGGTGGCAACATAAATGTTGAAGTCCTCCTTGTAGGAGAAGTTAAGGAGGAGAGACAGATTATCAGAGAGGCACTGACCAACTCACTGAGGAAGGAGAGTCCAGCTGCCAAAATCTTGATTAAATGGTAAATATGGATTGTATGAATTTCAGAGGGGGATTGGTTACTGATTGTTTGGTCACTGAGAGAGCCTTGGAGTGGCATTATGGAGAAAAAAAGTATTCTAATTCCTTTACCTCAACCAGTGAGAAGAGTGCATGCATGTATGCACGTGCATATGTGTCTATATGCGTGCATGTATGTGTATGTGTGTATGTCTGCATGCGTGCATATGTGTGTCTGTCTGTATGTGTGTCGGTGTGCATGTGTGTCGGTGTGCATGCATATATCTGTCTGTATGTGTGTCTTATGCATGTGCATGTGTGTGCGCATATGTGTATGTGCATGCATGTATGTGTGTATGTGTATCTGTGTGTGTGTGAGTGTGTCTGTCTGTATATATTCTTTCATAACCTGGTGCCTTCCTCTGTTGTCCAGTCTTCTTATACCTTATTCCCCTCCCAGCACACTCTACTCCAGCTACACTGACAAGGCTCACACATGATACCTGATGTGTTTGTATTGGCTGTCCTTCATACCTGGAACACTCTCCCTCCTTGGCCCTGACCTCTGTTTTCATTGGCTTCCTTTGAGACTCAGCTCCAATCCCACCTTTCAGACCCTCTCTCTGACTCTCGAGTGCCTCCTCTCTGAAACTACATCCCCAGCCCCCAGCGCCCTTTTAGTGCTTTATAAAGCTCAGGATCTGTCTGGTTCAGTCTAGGAAGGAAAAGATGAACATTCCTAAGAACAGTTCATAACTTATCAACACAATGGTTTGTGCTCCTATTCCCATGGGATTTTTAGATTCTCCCCAATTGTAACCGACTCCAAAGGACTATATCTCACATTATAGATGAGATGCCATTTACTGAATTGAATAAAAAGTAAAAGATATATCATTAAAACTCCCAAATAGATGAACTTGCTCCTAAAGGATCTGAAATCTTAACTTCCTGGGGCTTCCTACGTTCCAGAGGTAGCTGCTACCTCTCTCTCTCCCTCCCTCCCTCGCTCTTCTCTCTCTCTCTCTCTCTCTCTCTCTCTCTCTCTCTCTCTTTCTGTCTCTCCTTCCCTCCCTCCTTCCCTCCCTCCCTCCCTCTCTCTCTCACTCCCTCCATCCCTCTCTCCTTTGTCTCTCTCTTCTCTCTCTCTCTTTCTCTCTCTCCTTCCCTCCCTCCTTCCCTCCCTCCCTCCCTCTCTCTTTTCTCTCTCTGTCTCTCTCCCTCCCTCCGTCCCTCTCTCCTTTCTGTCTCCCTCTCTCTCCCTCTCTCTCTGTCTCTCTCTCTTCTCTGTGTGTGTCTCTCTCTGTCTCTGTGTCTCTCTGCATTTAGAAGTCATTTGTAGAGAAGGTCTATCAAGCATCATTCCCCTTTCCCCCTCCCCCATATCCAAGTCACAAAGCAGAGTCTGGACCATCTCACTCCATGGTAGGTGGCTGCCTCAAACAGGGACAATATTTACTTCCCGGTACATTGCTAGGTGAGCTTCAGGGGTGGGATGATCAGCAAGGTGGTTGTTACGGTTTTTGGGGCTCAGGCTGTATAGGTTCCACCTATACCCTTCCTCAACAGGCTTCGGGCGTCCCCGGCTCCCAGCTTCCGCTTACTCCGGGAGAAACAGCTGCACAGAGAAACTCAAGACACAGGACTTGCTTCTAGCTATATTCTCTAAGCCTGGCATGGCTGGAACTTTCTCTTCTTCTCTAAACTTGGTGTGGCTGGAACTTTCTCTTCTTCAGAGCACTTGGCGGCTGGAACACTCTCTCTCATTCTCTAAGCTTGGCGTGGCTGGACCTCCCTCTGCCTCCGGGTAGCCTGTATTTAAGTCCTTTCTCCAGGGCCCCTTAGGGCCCCTCCCCTGGCCTTGCCCTCACCACAGCGAGCCAATCGTACATCACCCCGAAGGCGGAAAGATAATCCTGCTTATCGCAAACAGGTGCAGCCTTCGCATTCTGCCCCCAGGTGATCACGGGCCTCCTGTTAGCTGAGGACCAGTTCAACCCATTACCAACAAGAGCCCCAACAGGTGGTGACCAGATGTCCTTTGGCCAGGCACTACCTTCTCCCTAAGGACCAAGGCCTGCCACCCATTCCCACCAAACACCTGACACCTTGTAATGAAATATCCTGATGCAAGGAGTGACTTTAATTGACTCCATTTACATGGACCCTGTGAGGGATAATTTATAGTGAAGTTTCCCCTTTCTGAAAAATCAAATCTAGAATGGCTTCAGTAGAGCAGAAGAGGGCTGAGTCAAGCTGGCGGCGTAGAAGCAGCAAAGCTCCGCAGCTCCCACACAGCCACCCTAAATACCCATAAAATATGACTCTAAACAAATTTTAGGGCTCCCTAACTCACAAAAATACAGAAAACACATCTCTCACTGAAGGCAGCTCGGCAGGAGGGGCTCATCGTGACAGGGTGGGAGCCGAGGCCAGCCCAGCCTGAAACCAAAACCACAGCCAGGCCCCGGGGCGGTGCCTCCCAAGCCTCAGCGTGAGTCTACCCCAGGGAGCAGATCTACAGCACCTGGAGCATCTCCACATCTGCCAAGTCAAGAAGAATAAGGATTAGAGAAAGGTCAGTGAAAGTGAAGCTTTCAGCTAACTTTGGGGGAAGAAAAGCAATTGGCCGATCTGCCCCCAGGGCAAGGAAACAGTGGGGGAAGGGCAGGATCTGCTGGAACAAGCAACTGCCCCCACTGGGCTGCTTCAGAGCCCCTGGCCTTCGGACCCCGCAGGGGGACTGAGACGATTGATCAGGGCCAAGGGCTCTTGCATTGAGCGGCTTGGATCCAGATGTGGTCTTGGGTGGTGGTCCTGGGGTGGGCTTTCAGCAAGCCAAAGCTGGTGAGGGCTGCAGGACCCCCCTAGTAGCTCCGGCAGCTGTGAAAACCCCAGCGATTTGGGACAGAGCTAAAAACAACCCACCAATTAATGGACTGGCCAACATGAGGAAAAGGAAGCAAAATAAGAACAGCAACAAAACTCTAGAATCCTTTTTTGGGGACAAAAAGGATCAAAGCATGGAATGGGAGGAAGACAACCCAGTCAGAACTCCCACACCAAATGCTTCCAAGACACTCGAAGAACTCCTAGAAGCTATAGATAATCTGAAAAAGGACTTTGAAAAACAAATAAGAGAAGTGGAGGAAAAATTGGGAAGAGAAATGAGACTGATGCGAGAAAATCATGAAAAGAGAGTCAACAAC
>CM053596.1:17621618-17642451 GCA_028646575.1 Pseudocheirus occidentalis | reverse complement strand
CCTCTAAATGAGCCTGGGCCAGGACTTCGAGATTCCTGAAGGGCTGGCCAGGAAAGGGGCTCTAGAGGGGTAAAGTCCTAGAGGAGCTGAGGGGATGGTCTCTGGGCCCAGAGGGAAGGCTGTCCTGAGACGTTCAGAAGAGGGAGAGGCCGAAAGGTGTGGGCTGGGGGGCGGGGGGGAGAATTTCGAGTGTGGGGGAGGGGCAAAGGGAGGGGCGTGGCGCGGCCTCGGGGTCTTTCCCCCCGCCTCCTCCTAGTTCTTTTTCAGTTATTTGTCCGCTCTGGCCGTTCCCCTTCCCTCCTCTCCTCCGGGCTTGGTGTCAGCCCACACCTGGTCGGGAGCCCAAGTCCCACCCGGGAGCCGGTGAGTGTCTGCGGGATGGGCGGGACCTGGGTAGAGGGTTACAGGTGGTGAGGGGAACTATAGCTAGGGGAAGAGATATGTATTTGGGGCGTGGCTTGAGCTAAGGGGCGGAGTTGAAGGTTTGGAGGGAAGGTCCCGGGGAGAGTGGGCTTGGGGTCCCTTAGACTGAGCTAGGGGGAACAAATCTAGGGTATCTATCTGGCTACCCGACTTGGATGGGAGGGGCGTGTCCAATGGGCGGGGTTCTATATAGGGGCGGGGCTATAGCTTCTGACCCCTGACTCCTCTGACCTTGTTTTCCTGGGGTGGGTTGTATTGCCCGCAGCCACCCCCACATCCCTTGGGCTGGGAATGGGCAACGTGCAGTCTGAGCCACCCGGCTCAGAGCCCGGCAAGTCCCGTGCCTCGAGGAAGGAGCCGGCCTCGGACCGCACCGCCAACGCCAGCCGCCGCGGTCCCCTGGCCGAGGCAGAGTCGTCGCCAGCGCCCTCAGCCCCAGGGCCCCCTACCCTGCGCTTGGCCGGCGGTCCAGGAGTTTGGTTCCCCGGGGGCCCCACCCCACCAGGGCTTTTGGTGCCCCCTGAGGGTGCCGCCGGGGCCCTACCCTCTCCGTCTCAGCTTGCTCCGCTGGTCCCCACACCGCTCGACCTGCAGCCGCCGTCCGGACCTCAGCCCGAGGAAGCTCCTCAGACGGCGGCGGGAACTGCAGGGCCACTGCTCCCTACGCCCCCCAAGTGGCGAAAGCCTCCGGGGACGCCTGTACCCCGGATCCGGGGCTTGTTAGAGGCGCGCCACCGAGGCCAGGGAGACCCCCCGGGCCTTCGTCTGCTGCCCCCACCCCCGCCTCCGCCCCCGCCCCCGCCCCCACCCACTCCAAGGCCTCCTGCAGACCTGCCAGAGCCTTCCGTGGGCCCAGCCCTGCTGCCCCCAGAACCTCAGAAACCGCCTCCTGAACCAGAGATACCCCCGGGTCGGAGAAGCGCCCCTCCCGGCGGCTCCCCCCGAGGCGGTGCGGGCGAAGGCAGGGCGCGCCAGACTGGCAGCCCTGGGAAGGAGGGTCTGGCGGCCGGAGGCGGTGAGGGAGAACCCCCGCCGGCGGTTGAGCCGGGTCTCAGCCTGCTGTGCAAAGTGACCTTCCAGTCCGGCCCCCCTCTGGCCAGTGGGGCTGCTACGCCTCCCAAGCCCCCGGTTCGCGGAGGCGGCCTGCTCTTCTCTGGAGCCATCTCGTATGCCGAGGCCCTAAAACAGGGTTCCCCGGGACTTGGGTCCCCTAGGGCCCTAGGAGAGGCTATCCGAGGTACCTTGGAGACCGAGGGTGGGGAGGGAGACGGAGAGGCGCCAGCTGGGTCCCCTCCGACTGTGCCACCGGCCCCACCTCCTCCGCCAGTACCCCGGGCACCACCCCCACCTTACGCTCCCTTTCCAGGAGCTAAGCCCAAGTTCGATTGGGTGACCCCGCCTGAGGGCCCTGAACGCCATTTTCAGTTCAACGGGGCCAGTGGTGGTAGCGGTAGCGGCAGCGGTGTGGGGGGAGCTAGGCGACGAGGATCCGGGTTGTCTGGGGCGTCTGCCCCTTGGGGGGCGCCGCCTCTGCCGTCACCACCTCTACCTGCGCCGGGGCCTCGCAGGCCGGGCCCAGCCCTCCTGGCACCCCCTGTCTTCATCTTCCCATCTCCCTCCCCCGCCGACGGGGAGACTCGGACCCCAGCTGACCAGGTTTCCCCAGGGCCACAAGAAGCCCCCCAGCTGTTGCCGCCGCCACCACCCCCTCCACCCGCGCTCCCACCGCCTCCGCCACCTGCCTCCCCTGTGTCTGCTTTGCTAGAGGCACCTCCCGCCCCCGTACCCGCTCCGACCCCGGCCGTGCAGTCTCCCCGGGCTGCGGGACCTCCATCCCCTGCCCCTGCGAAGCCGCGGACCAAGAAGAACAAAGGTCCGCGGGGCGGTCGGGGTGGCACAGCCCGGGAGGAGGGCGCCAGTGGCGAGGGTCGAGACCGGGCCCCGCCGGGCCAGGGCCAGCCGGCTGACAGTGGCGGCCCTCCTCCAGCTCGACACTGGCCACCCTTCCAGGTGCTCAGCTCCTGCCCTTGCAAGTGCTACTGTCGGCACCAGCCCCGGCACCGCCGGCTGCCCCGCAACGTCTCGGCCTGGTGAGCAGGACCTGGGCAGGCAAGCTCCCCCACTGGGGGCATGGCTGGGAAGCGGCGGGGACGAAGGCACGACTCGAACCTAGATCTTGGTGGTTCTTCTGTCAGGGTGCCTCCATGGGTCCAAACTTGCCCCAAATCTCTCCCTTGGGGCTTAAAAGGAGAACTCTTGGGAGTGGGGCAACCTAGTTGGCTAAGCCCCAGGCCTTAGCTGCATCTTCCAATCTTCTCCTAGGCTGAGCACCCCTACCAACCACCTGAGGGAACCCCCCTGGGTGGCCACTGTCAAGCTGGCCGGCTCCTTAGTGGCAGGGCTGGACCACTATGACCTACAAGCAGCTGAGGCAGACTAAGGATGAAGGACAAGAGAGGCTACTGGACAACTTCCCATCCCTCCAATAAAGGCCCTAGTCTCCCCTGCCGGTGCCTTCTGTCCTCTGTCGTCCAGCTGGTAGGAGGGCTTGCCAGCACCTTGAAACTACAGCCCCACGATGGTGAGAAGGCCCCTGTGCCTTTGAAGGGGCATGGCTCCCGAGGGTAGGCTGGGATGCTATCTAATTGAGGCAGCTCAGCTGTGATGTACCAAGGCCTTGACCTGCCCTAGGCCCACAAAGACTCACAGACACTGGAAGGGTGATCTCATGTCATTTATCAAACCAAACTATTCCCCTTTTAAATAAGTCTCTAAACCTGCCCCCCTCTCAGACAATCATCTCCAGCTGCCTTGCATACTCGATGACTTGCTTCGCCAGCTCTGTGGAGGGGATGGTTGTATCCTCAGGCTTCTGCTGCTGGCACTTGAAGCTGTAGTAATTGCTGGGGCCCAGGACCCAGCCTCTCTGAAGTGCAGAAGGGAATTCAGAGAGAAGAATGAAGGGAGGGACCCCCCCAAAGGCTCAAGAGCTCCCCCCTCCCCCTGCTGCCTGAGTACCTTCTTGGCATACTCAGTCATCTTCTTGGGGGTGGTGAAGAAAAGGATTCGTGTGGCTTCCGCAAACAGGATCTTTTCATAGGCCTTCTCAATACAGCCGGCAATCTCATCCCTGGGTAGGAGAAATGGAATGAAGAGATCAAACTGGCTGGGGGAGGGGGAGATGAAAGGGAAGGCAGAGTTGCTGAGCCAGGGCTCACATCCCTTTACAGCCCCCATCAGATGCTGCCTGGAGGTGACCTCTGCTCCAGGTCCCTCTCCCACCCCCAGCTCCTCAAGGTCCAAGTGTGAGCTCTGGCCCCCGTCAGGCCACTCATTTGAGTACCGCACAGACTAAAACAGGCTCCACCAACTGCTTCTGAGAGGCCTGCTCTTTGAATGAGAGGCACCCTGGTTCGATTACCGATGGATTATAATCCCTCTCCATTAGATAATCTCCACAATCTCTCAAATCTGTATGTGGATACTTTCTACAAAGCAACGACGATGGGGGAGAGGCAGTGAGGTTAGGAGTCTGTGCCTGGTTGGCTCCTGTTTCTTTCCCATGTCTTCTAAAGAGTGTCTACCCACACTTCTGAGGGCCTTGCTTAGTTTCCTCCTAAAAGATCCCAAAGCCTGTAGCAGCGTTAGTCATTCACTGCTCACTGGACAAAGCCTGTCTAAGAGCTGTCTGATCCTAGGAATCTTTTGCCCTCTCTTCTACCACTACATAATATACCCCCATGGTCACCAAGAGCCAGCTCAAAGAATGCTAAATATGAGGGAGTCGGGAGCCTTGTGTTCAAATTCAATCTCTTCTGACATATAATAGCCATAAAATTTGGCCTACGTTATCTTGCTCCTCTGAGACTCAGTTCTCACATCTGCGAGCTGGGAAAACTTTGTACTTACTGCCCTAATAAGGTTCTTGTGCAGACAACAATCTCAAAGTGTGGATGAACAGTATGTGGTCCAGCCTAGCAGGGTGGTCCCTTCTCTCCTCCCAGCTACTCTGGGATGTGGTAAATCATAGCAAGGCCTGGTCACTTGCTACTCTTTTTTCCAAGCCACATTGCACACTAGGTCCAGAACAGTGTGAAGCATAAATCCTAGGGAAGGGATGAATGTATTTAACCTCACACTTTTTGAAGTTGTCATTGGTTCCAGTTTAATGTCAACATGTAACCTGAATTCAAATAAGTGAAGCACTTTCACATTCATTCATTCACACTACTCTGGCCCTGACTCCATTTCCTCCAAGCCATAGAAGCTCTTAGCTGGAGTGTCCAAGAGTGGACCCAAGTCTAAACGGATGCCTTCCCTCACCCCCAGAGCGGCTGGCCCACAGCCATGTCTGGGTCTTACAAATTCTCTACTCTCTGGGATTTGACGCTAATTTTTCCTTGCTTTCTGTGACTGGTCCTTAGCAGTCTCAGATTTTGCCAAGGGAAGCAAAAATTGTGTTTCTGCAGGAGACCTGGGTTCTAGTCCTGATTCCATCCCTGTCCTAAGGGCTTTTCTGGCACCACTGGTGTCTAGGCCTCAGCTTTTACCAGGTCAATGGAACTAGAATACTGATGCTAACAATTTTGTGACCTAGTATACTCCATCTTGTGCTCACCATTGCCCAGGGAGGAGAGTAGTATGTAGGACTTTTTGTATTTTACATATGAGGAAACAGGCTCTGGGTTCTGTTTTCAAAAGAGCTCTTTTTCCCAAACCCACTACCCCAGAGATCTAGCAGAAAGCCATCCCCAAAGTCCCAGCTCAAGAACACCTGACCCATAGGATCAAATCCCAGTTCCTGATCACAGGCATGGCATCAAGTACCCTCTCTGCTCTGGACCTCATTAGCTCCTCTGAGAAATGAGGACGCTGAACGTATGAACAAAGTGGGGTCTGTGAATGCTGGAATGTGTTAGCCTTGCCAACAGACAAATCAGATTTGGAGAAACATTGGCAGGTATGTGTGTTACTGCTGCAGAGCCTAATTTACAAGATGACCAGATGACAAAGGAACTGTGAGCCAGGCAGGGATGGAAGGCTGTTGGAGGTGAGCTGTGGGCTCCTCAACTCCAGGATAACCTTTGGCACCTCCCCCTGGGGTAGCTTCAAAGGACCAAGACACCCACCTTATTGTGTCCAGCAAAATGTCAATGAAGAATGTGTAGCTCTCAGCAGGGATATTTCCTTTGGCCAGGAACACCTTATTGTAGCTTCCTTCCATCAGGTACTTTAGGGGATGGAAAAAGTGTGTCAAAGAAGACCTCAGAGTTTAGCTCCCTACCCCCACTGCCTACTAGGCACACCCCAACAACAAACAGATCTGAACCTCAAGGACATGGTGAGATGACATGTAATACAAGGGAAGGCAAGGTCACTGGGACAAAGACAGAGGAGGGCTAAGGAGATCCAAGAGCCCCTTGCTCCCCCCAATATCAACACCCTGGGTTCCTTCTGCCCTCACCTGTTCCCACCCCTTGCCCATTAGAGACTCATGCTCTAGCTCTGCCTGAGGAGGGCAGCCCTGGCCAAGTTCCCCCAACCTGCTCTAAGGACACAGGGTGCTTGATGTAGACGTTGGTCTGGATGTCCTTAGCAGGTAGCCGCTCCAGCTCGGTGTGGAACTCAGCCACTCGGTTCTGGGACAGCAGGAAGAGCAGATTGAGGCCCAGAAGTTGGTGCATGTAGGCTGACTCGGGGAGTTGCTCCCTGCAAAGTGGGCCAAGGGCAGCAGTGAGGATGAACCCTGCCCCAGATCCCAACCACTCCAAAGCACCCACCACTTTTTAGTTCTCCAAAACACAGACCTCCATCATGTCCCCGGACCTTTACAACATTCCTGTTAGGTGAAGCAAATATACAGAACTACTGCAAAAAGGTTCAAGACCCTTGAGATGAAGCTTCCCCTTTTTACATACAGGAAAACCAAGGCCCAGGGAAAGAAACTGGCTCAGAGCCTTCAGAAACATCAGGTCTTAACTATGTCACTATAAACTACAAGGAAGCCTTTTGTTTGAAGAAGAAGTTGAGACCTGTGTTCAAATCTTGACTTTCCTGGTGTCTTGTTATGTAACTTCAGAAAATCCCTTCTACCTGCTGGGCTCTCTATCTGCATAAGGAAATGAATGAGCTCCATGGTCTCCTGAGGTTCATTTCAGCAAAAATGCCTTGAACTGGTGGTGGCATGGAGAGCCCAGTGTATATGAAGCTGGATTCTAATACTTCCTTGTGACTCTCAACCAGTCCCTACTCTAGACAAAGTATAGATCTGGCTAAAGCCCCCAATTCTTCCCCTTGTCAAAAATTTTCTTTTGGATGTGGTGTAAAGGGATGAGGTAGTTTTAGTACACTGGTACTTTTATCCCTGGTTAATAACAGTGAGTGTCAGTAGGTAAGCATTCTACAGAATATCAGAGCATGCCAAGCCAGCACCAATGCTTCCCCCCACCTCCCCATCCCTCATATCTTACTTGTAGTCAAAGTAATAGCATTTAAGCTGAGCCATGTATCGCTCAAAGGAGGGTATGTCCTTCCGCAAGATGCTCCACTGGGCACCAATCTCCAAGATGTCACCTGAGGGAGGTGGAAGTGGAGACATGAGAAAGGAAGATGGGATAGGTCAATCGCTCAAGACAGACAACAATAGATTCCCTCAACCCCCTGGTCTCCATCCCTCATTTGTGTCCCTTCAGTGCCAAAGATCACTGACCATCCCTGTCTCCAATAAAACCTACCATTTCTGACCTCTGCAGCAGATTTTTTGGGGAAAGGTTTTTGCTTCCCCCCCCTCCTCCCCTCCCCCCAAAGGGGAGAGAGGCTCTGGGGAAAGGGAGATTCTGGCAGGATTTGGAGAAGAGAAAAGAGTAGGAAAAACTCACGGGCCAGGATGAGTTGCTGCTTGGTCAGTTTTGTACCCGTGGTAGGCAGGAAGTTGAGCTCCAGCAACACCAACTGACACAAGGGCAAGAGCAGAAGACACAAGATGAGCAGGGGCACGGTGGTCAGGAGGTCTTGGAGGGGAAGGGTTTCTAGGCAGCCGTCTCCCAGCTCCGCTCCTAACCCTTGCCCCGGACCTAGACTGGGGCCACCAAGCACCTCCTAAAAATTTCAGCTTCCTGCAACCAACCAACCGCTGCTTTACTCAGCCAAGTTTGCTCCAGGAGGACCCAGTACCCTGCTCTGGAAGCCTGCCTCCCCCTACGCTCGAGTCCGGTACTATCCAGCCTGATCCTGCTCCCTAGGGTGCCCCGTGGGCTACGTTGGTCCGCTCCGTCCCGACTCCCCCCTTGCTCACACCTGGTTATGTCCCACCCCTCTGCTGGCACGGTGCCCAACAGTCCCCGGTACACCCCTCCCGTGCTCACACTTGGTAGGTCTCCCACTGCTCCGGATCCCATGCAGCGCCCCCCACCCCATGCTCTCATTTGGCACGTTCTCTGCCATCCTCCTCTTCCCCCGCCGTCCCGACAATCCCCTCGGTCGGTCACTAGCTCATTTCATTCCTCCACCCCCCCAACTCCCGGGTCCCCGGCTCCACCCGGCCCAGCACCTTGAGGCGGCCCAGCTCTTCCCCGCACTTGCTCAGGTTGGGGGTCTTGCGGTTCCACTCGCCCTTGAGCTGCTCGTACATGCCGGCGGCTGCCTGCAGCACCGCCCCGGAGCCCCCAGCCCCGCTCGCCCCGGCGGCTCCATTCGCCGCCGCTGCCATCTTAGCGACCGTGACGCAGCACGGCGGGGAAACGTAGGCATTGCGCACGCGCCCGAGCGCGCGCTCCGCCCACGGGGCTCCCGGCCTGGCGGAAGGACCGCCTCAGCTACCTCTCTGTCCCAAACCGAGGCGGGCCCCCGCGAGCCTTGGCCTGGGAGCACGTGAGGCCGAGGTCCCGCCCCCTGGCCTGGCGTCTCCACGTCGGGCGGCAGGGGGCGGTGCAGCAAAGAGCGACCACAGAGCTCGAGGCGGAGGGCGGGGCCTGGCAGGGGGAAGCTGGCAGCCGAAGCTCGGCCGGCGTAGGTTTGAATCCAGCCTTTGCCAGTATAGATGATTGGGGCGTATCGCAGCATCCGTGGACTTCAGTTTCGTCTGTGAAATGAGGGGGAAATGGAGAAACAGATTAGAGCTGTGTTTGGAGAAGTTATGACCATCATAATAATACAATAGTCCTGTTATTATATCGTATGCTGATATCTAGCATTTATATAAATTTGCAAAGCTGGCTTTACAAATGATATCACATGTTTATCCTCCCAACTCTGGGTTGTCGCCGACAACTGAAGCTGATTTGTCCAGAATCACAGAGCTGCTAAGAATCCAAAGCAGGGCTCACACTCAGGTTATTCTGGCTCCAAGTCCAGGAGACTCTATCCGCTGGGTGCCTAAGCTGCCACCCTAAGGTAATTGGTAGGAAGGGAGGAAGAAGAAGACAGAAGTGAGCAGAACCAGGAGGATGCACAATATTCCCAAGGATTACAACCACGAAACTATGCTGACCAGGCTTGGCCCCTGAGGAGAAATGAAAATCCACCTTTCTTCCTTTCTTGGCAGAGGTGGGGGAGTATGGGTGTGGAGGCAAACATACATGGGCAAATCAGAAACAATCTAATCCATCCCTTTTCAGGCCTGAATAAGACAGGTTGTAATAACAGCTAGCATTTCTAGGACACATAAAGGTTAACAAAGTGCCTTACTAAATCGTTTGTCTTATGTTTCTCTGTCCATATGGCTTATCCTACTAATGCTGTAAGTTCTTTGGAGAGAGAGACAGACAGAAAGAGAAAGAGACAGAGGGAGCAAGAGAGAGACAGAGTTTCATTTTTCACCTTTGTGTTAGAAAAGGGGAAGATTCAAGAGCTATAAGAAAATTTGATGGGGGAAAGACCACACATTGGAACATCAGGAATGACTTCATGAAGGAGTTGGTACCTGGACTGTGCTTTGAAGGAAGAGGAACGAACTATTAGACAGAACTGGAGGGAACATGTTCCAGACAATATAGACAGCTTACATGAGGCAGTAGAGAGTAAGTGAAATTGAGGAGTAGCCTGTTGTCCAATTTGGCTGTCAAGGTGTGTGCATGAAGGTGAGGTAGATTGAAATTAGATTCTAGTGCCTTAAATGCCAGTGGAGGACTTTGTATTTTATTTTATACATGATGAGAAACCATGGAAAGTTGATTTGTGAAGAGACTCCTGTTGAAGAGTGACAGCATCTAGCCTTCTAGCCAGAGAAGGAGGATTCCCTGGGCTATATTATCCTAGAGTTTATCCCTCTAGTAAGAGAAGGGGAATGTAACCCCAAGTTTGAGAGTTTAGGGACCCAGCCTTCTAGCAACATTAAACATTTATTAAGTTCCTACTGTGTGCTAGGCATTGTGCTAAGCACTTCTCTCCAAAAAGGATAATTTTTTGGATAGTGACACCTCTTGGAAAGAGAAGATGGAGCAAGTTTCCTGCCTACTCTCCACCCTATGAAGGAAATTCTAATTTTTATAATAATATGATATGTGTAATGACTATACTAATAGATTAGATTTTTCAGTATTGCCTTTTCATGCTTGTGAGTCAGACTCACATTGCAGCTTGAACTAACCAATCACATTTTGACTAGGCTCACAATCCCTGGCATCCTTCTACCTTTCTACCTGAAGTGCAGTGAATCAAAGACTGTACAACCTGTTCCCAACTCTGGTCCTGTGATCCGCTAAGTAATGACCCCCAAGGACCCAGGCAATATTGCTCCCAGGGGACTCCAGAATTGTTGCATTGTCTTTCATTTGTGGGTTTATCCTGGGAAACCATTCAAACCCTGGGAACAATTGTTTGTAATCCACATTCCCCTTCCCCTTCCCACTTCTGATTTTTGGATATAATCTCTGTCTTCACTTCAGCAAGGAATTCTCCTGATTTGCAAATCTGCTTCTCATAATGAAACTAATTAATCAAATGGCTCCCTGATTACTGGCACTGTCTCTGGCCTGTTGTTTTGTCATTCTCAGGTTAGAGATTGGTTCAATAAATAACATACCTAAACCAGGAAGAGCTAAAAGGGAGAAAAAAATATAGACCTATTTCCCTAATGAATATTGATGCAAAAGTGTACAATAAAATACTAGTAAGATGATTACAGCAATATATCGCAAGGATCATATATGATCGGGTAGGATTTATACCAGGAATGCAGGGTTAGGACAACATTAGGAAAATGATCAACATATTTGACCATATCCATAACAAAACCAAGAAAAATCATATGATTGTCTCAATAGATACTGAAAAAGCTTTTGACAAAATGTAGCACCCATTCCTATTAAAAACACTGGGGGGGGTGGAGCCAAGATGGCAGCATAGAAGCAGGAAAACTCTGTGAGCTCCCCCCCATAACCACCTCAAATACCAATAAAATATGACTCTAAACAAATTTTAGATTTACAGAACCCACAAAGTGACAGAGAAACAAATCTACTGTGGAAGGCAGCTCAGCAGGTGGACAGGAAGGGTTCATCACCGCATGCTAGGAGCAGAGCCCAGCCCCATGTGAGCCCTCAGTTTTAGCCCCAGGTGGTGTCGATCAGTATATAGTATAGTGAACTCTCTATTCAGTAGAAAACTAAGACAAAATTTTGACAGAAACCAAGGTACAGCATTCACAATATTATAGCATAACAAGTTATCACTACAGTGGCCAAATAGTTTTCACCAAAGTGGTCATAGTTTTAAGCAAAAGATATCATTCAGTAACAACTTAATTCAGTCATCCTTAAGGAGGCAAGCCTCCTTAATGGACACAAAGTACAAAGGTCAATGTTTTTCACCCCTAGGTCACATTGTATTAATCTCTCAGTCAAAAAGTCTTCTTTCTTCTTAATTGGAGATTACTTTCCAATCATCCTTAATTCAATCATCCTGAACAGGTACAGGATACAGAGTACAAAGTTCTCCCACCCCTAGGCCACAGTAAATCACAATCTTCTCAGTTTGCATTAAATACCCACAGAGAAGTCTTTTCATCTTGACTTGAGGCTGGCTCTCAACTTCCATGGTTCCTCTTCCGTCATCCGAGCTCCTGCCTTAATCTACCCAACTATCACCTGGATTCAGAGGCAGGCAGCTCTCAGCAATTTGTCCAGCTCCTCATCTAGTTCCTTGTCCAGTTCCCATTCCATATTGAAGCTCACAGTGTCCAGTCCACGTCAAGTCCTTCACAATTCCTGTTTCTGGGAAGACAAAGCTTAACAGAGCCAAAACAATATTCATACACATTGCTGGCGCCATCATCAATTTACTATCTGCCTTTGAAATCAACAGAGACCCACAAACAAGGTCTGAGAGGTCAACACATATAAAGCCACAGGATCTTCAAAACCTTCCTCCAGGACTTCTGTAAACAGACAACCAGAAAATCCTCTTTCAGGGCTTCTAGTAAGGTCCCAGGGCTTCTGTACAAATTATCACAAACAAACATCAACACAGACAGAACAGAGAAACAGAGTGCCGGGACACCGCAAGTTTTCTCCTTCTTTGCCACTGCAAGAGTTCTCTTCTCAATTCTCATCTCTGTTATGCTCAGTTTTCAGTTCTTCTCTCGTCTCAGTTCTGCTCTCTCCACTCTGGGCCTCTCCCTATGTATGGTCATTACATCCTTCCCTTCCTCTTGCATCAGCAACAGGAGTTCACAAGTTCTAGGGTTCACAAATTGTGGGGTTCACAAGTTCTGCTTCTCAACAAAGACTTGATACAATCATGGGCAAGAACTGAAACAAGGTATTAACTACTTCTTTGCTTGCCATTACAGCCATTCCTTCTTTATTCCATTCCTATTAATCTAGCTGCCTTTCTATGCCTTCCTTATTCCCTCACCCTCTTATTTCTTTATAGATTTAGAAGACTTTTATTCCCTTCAAATACATATGTTGTTCTCTCTTTAACCCAGATTTGAAGTGAGTAGGGTACCCTCTAAAAATTCCTCCCAACTCCCTTACCCCTTAGTCTTTTATTTATTTCTGAATTTTGAAAACTTTTATAACCTTCTAGAATCTAGATATATGTATTGTTCTCTCTTTAGCTCATTCCTGTGAGAGTGGTGTTCCAGAACTACCAACCAGCCTCTCCCATCTAATTTCTCTGTTTCACTTCTTCCTCTCGAACCTCTTTTGTATAAGATCATTGGTTTTTTACCTTTTCCTACATTGTATTGCTTGTTAGAATCACATCATATTAAGCTCTACTCCAGTCTTTCTTTTGAACTACTCAATTACTAATTACAATTTTAGGTATACAGTTTATGTTTACTGGTATAAAAAGTAGATAGTCTGTCCTTATTGAATTTCTCATAGTTAGTCTTTGATGTTTATCTTATATTTCTATTGAATATTGTACATGAAATTTTCTGTTGAATTTAGGTCTTTTTGCAATAGAATTCTGAAAGTCTGGCAATTTGTTGAATGTCCATTTATTCCCTTCAGAATTATGCTTAAATTTGCTGGATATGTTTTCAGCCACAACCCCAGTTTTTTTTCTCTGCAATATATAGTGTTCCAAGACCTGTAGTCTTTTATTATAGCCATTGCTAGATCTTGTGTGATTATAATTGTGGCTGTGCCATATTTGAATTGTTTTTTCTGGCTTCTTGTGATATTTTTTCTTGAACTGGGGATTTCAGATATTAGTTGTGATATTCTTGTAGGTTTTCCTTGAGGGATCTCTTTCAGGTGTTAATCAGTGTATTTTTTAAAAAATATTTCTACTTTTCCCTCTTGATCTAATACTTCAGGACAATTTTAATTATTTTTTGTATTATTGTATCAAGATTTTTTTCCCCCATATCTTTCAGGTAGTCTGATTGTTATATTTTCTCTTCTTGATCTGTTTTTCAGGTCAGTTGTTTTTCTTCTGAGATGTTTCACAATCTTTTCTATTTTTTCTTTCTTCGTATTTTATTTTACTATTTTTTGGTTTCCTATAACTTAGCTAGCTTCTTTTTGCCCAATTCTAATTTTCAAAGAGTCAGTTTTCCCCTTAAGATTCTGTATCTCCTTTTCTAGTTGGTTAATTTTTTTCATAATTTTCTTGGATTGTTCTTGGGTTTTTTTTTAACTTTCCTCAATCTCATTTGATTTTCAAAGTTTTTTAAAAATTCTTTTACAAATTCATTTTGGTCAAGTGACCATTTGATGTTACTCTTTGGGCTAGAAGAAGCTTTTTTTTTTGCATAAGTATTCTCATTTGAAGACAAATCCAGGTCTTCTCTATTCCCATAGTAACTTTCTATGGTTAGGTTCTTTCTCCTGCTGCCTGCTCATTTTTTTAATAGCAACTTGTAGTTACTTCTAATCCTGAGGTATGGAACATGGTGCCTCTGACCTCAGGTCCTCCTTCAGTTCTCTTCTCTGTCTCAAAACTAAAACCAAGAACTCCACCCTCCCATAAGTGTCCACAGTTAATGACATCCCTGCCCCACTTCTGCACTCACCAAGCATGTTCTGGTTCCTGCTTGCCCAGGGCCAAGTCTTGGCAGTTCAGCTGGTGGCCCTTATCAGCAAAAATTCCCTCAATCTTCCCCTGCTCAGATGCTCAACTCCCCACACTGTCCAGGAGGTGAAAATTCCTTGGGCTGGGGCTACCTCCCAATCCAGCTAGCTCCAGGACTCACCTCTTGCTGTTTCATTGGCACTAACCTGTATGTGTTTATACTTCACAGACACCAAACCTCAGCCCTGGGATTTTCTTCAGATCTCAGATTGTCCCAGGAGGACCACTATTCTGCCCCAGATTTTGTTTATTTTTATTTTTCTGTCTTTGCCCTGAGACACTGTTTTGCTTTGTTTGTGGGAGAAATCTGGAGAGCTTGGAGTTTTCTGACTTTGACATCTTCCCAGAATCCTCCAGCATTTTTTTATATGACCAACAAAGCCCAACAGCAAGAGATAGAAAGAAAAATTCCATTTAAAATAACTGCATAATGTATAACATACTTGGGAGCATACCTGCCAAGACAAACCTAGGAATTAGAAAAATATCAATTGTTCATGAATAGGTCAAGCCAATATAATAAAAATGACAATTCTGACTAAATTAATTTACTTAGTGCCAATTACCAAAAATTGTTTGATAGAACTAGAAAAAATAATAACAAAATTCATCTTGTAGAACAAAAAGTCAAGGAAATCAATTTTAAAAATGTGAAGGAAAGTGGTCTAGTCATATCAGATCTCAAGCTGTATTATAAAGTGGTAATTATCAAAACAATCTGGTACTGGCTCACAAATAGAGTGGTGGATTAGTGGAATAGATTAGGTACAAATTGCACCATAGTAAATGATCATAGTAATCTGCTATATGATGAACCCCCAAATCCAAGGTTTTGGAACAGAACCTCATTATTTCTCAAAAATTTGGGGGGAAACTGGAAAATAATATGGCAGAAATTAGGTATAGACTAACATCTCACACCATATACCTAGATAAGATCAAAATGGGTCCATGGTTTACACATAAAGAGTGATACCATAAGCAAATTGAGTATGGATTAGTTTTTCTGTTAGATCTATGGATAAGGGAAAATTTTATGACCTAACAAGATAAATAGAACATTAGAAAATGCAAAATAGATACTTTCAAGTATATAAAATTAAAAAGTTTTTGCACAAACAAAAACAATGCAACCCAAATTATAAGGAAAGCTGAAAACTGGGAAAATTTTGCAACAAGTATCTCTGATAAAGGCCTCATTTCTCAAATATATAGAGAAATGAATCTTATTTATATAAATACAAATCATTCTCCAATTGGTAAATGGTCAAAAGATATGAACAGGCAGTTTTCAGACAAAGAAATTAAAACTATAGTCATATGAAAAACTGCTCTAAATCACTATCGATTAGAGAAATGCAAATTAAAAGAAGTTTTGCATACCACCTCACACCTATCAGGTTGGCCAATATGACAAAAAAAGAAAATGATGAATGTTGGATGGGATGTGGAAAAAATTGTTGGTGTAGTTGTGACCTGATCTAAGCATTCTGGAGAGCAATTTGGAACTATGCCCACAGGGCTATAAAACTGTGCATACCCTTTAATCCAGCAATACCACTGCTAGGTCCATATTCCAAAGACATCCAATAAAAGGGGAGAGAGGAAAGGACCTATATGTACAAGAGAATTTATGGAAACTTTTTTGTGGTGGCAAAGAATTGGAAATTGAAGGGATGCCCATCAATTGGGAAAGGGCTAAACAAGCTGTATATGATTGTAGTGGAATATTATTGCACTATGAGAAATGACAAGCAGGATGATTTCAGAAAATCCTGGAAAGACTTGAATCAATGGAAAATGTAGTTAACAGAATCAGGAGAACATTATAAACAGTAACATCAATATTGTTTGATGAATTGTGAATAACTTAGCTATTCTCAGCAATACAATCATCCAAGAAAATCCCAAAGGACTTATGATGAAGTACACGACCTACTTCCTGAGAAAGAACTGATATTGTTTGAATACAGACCAAAGCATGTTGTTTTTCACTTTCTTTCTTTAATTCTTTTTTTTTAATTTGAGTCTTCTTGTACAAAAGACTAATATGGAAATGTTTTACATGATTGCTCATGTGTAACTTGTATCTGATTGCTTACAATTTGGGGAGACGGAGGGGAGGAAAGGATAGAATTTAGAATTCAAACTTTAAAAAAATGCTTAAAATTTGTTTTAACATGTAATTAGGAAGAGATTTTGAGAAGAGAACTGGTGGTTGCAGAACTTCTTCTGAGAGCCAGCCAGAACTTTTGCTGAGGACTTCTGCTGAGAACTGCCAGGAACAAAAACTGCTGGGAGCCAGAACTGCTAGGAATGAGCAGCGTGGAGGCTGGGAAGCTACCCATATTACCAAATGGAACCATAAAATAAATTTACTGAGGCAGAGACAAGATAGTGAAACAGAAGTAGGAACTTTTCTGAGTTCCTCCATGAATTCCATCACTACCCTCTAAAAAGAGAATCTGATTGGATGTTAAAATGATGGAATCCATTGGGAGATGGAGCCTGGCAGTTTCCTAGCCCAGGAAAGCACCAATGTAGGTCTGGGCAGGGGGAGTGTGGAACATGCAGGGTTACACCAGCACAAACCTGAGAGCAGAGGACGGTAGAGTGAGCGTGAGTCCCAGTCAGTAGATCCACCCACCCCAAGAACAACTGGCAGATGTCTTACCACCTGACTGAAGGAGGATTGATGGGAGGTGTGTAAGAGAAAGTGCAGGGCCCAAAGCAGCAGCTTCTCCTGGGGCTATCAGCCTGCATCCTGGATGTCTAAAAATCACCTACATGAACTTCTGGGAGCCAAGATGGCAGGAATAATGAAAACCAAAGGAGAGATTAATAAAATTGAAATTAAGAAAACTATTGAACTATAAATAAAACTAAGAGCTGGTTTTATGACAAAACCAATAAAATTGATAGACCTTTAGTCAATATGATAAAAAAGAAAGAAGAAAACTAAATTTCAAGTATCAAAAATGAAATGGGTGAATCTACCTCCAATGAAGAAGAAATTAAACAATAATTAGGGATTATTTTTGCCCAATTGTATGCACATAAATTTGATAGTCTTAGTGAAATGGATAAATATTTATAAAAATATAAGTTGCCCAGATTAACTGAAGAGGAAGTAAATTACTTAAATAACCCCATCTCAGAAATAGAAATTGAACAAGCCATCAATAAACTCCCTAGGAAAAAAAATCTCCAGGGCCAGATGGATTTACTAGTGAATGCTATCAAACATTTAAAGAGCAATTGATTCCAATACTTTACAAACTATTTGGGAAAACTGGTGAAGAAGGAGACCTACCAAATTCTTTTTATGACACAAATATGGTACTGATACCTAAATTGGGAAGAGATAAAATGGAGAAAGAAAATTATAGACCAATTTCCCTCATGAATATAGATGCAAAAATTTTATTTTATTTTATTTTTTAGCTTTTTTTGGAGGGGGAAAAGCAGGGCAATTGGGGTTAAGTGACCTGCCCAAGCTCACATGGCTAGTAAGTGTTAAGTGTCTGAAGCCAGAATTGAACTCAGGTCCTCCTGACTCCAGGGCCAGTGCTCTATCATTGTGCAACCTAGCCACCCCAAACATTTTAAATAAAATATTAGCAAAGAAATTACAGCAACTTATAACAAGAATAATACACTTTGATCAGGTAGGATTTATTCCAGGAATGCAAGGATGGTTCAATATTAGGAAAACTATCAGTATAATTGATCATAACAACAAAACTAGCAGAAGCCATATGATTATCTCAATAGATGCAGAAAAGGCTTTTGACAAAATACAACATCCATTCCTATTAAAAACACTATGGGAATAGGAAAATATAGGAATAAATGGAGTGTTCCTTAAAATGATAAGTAGCATCTATCTAAAACCATCAGCAAGTGTTATATGTAATGGTGATGAACTAGAAGCATTTCCAATAAGATCAGGGATGAAACAATTCAACTTGGTACTAGAAATGTTAGCAGTAGCACATAGAAAAGAAAAAGAAATTGTAGGAATGAAATTAGGCAAAGAAGAGACTAAACTATCACTCTTTGCAGATGATATGATGGTATACTTAGAGATTCCTAGAGAATCAAGTAAAAAACTACTTGAGATAATAAATAAATTTGGCAAAGTTGCAGAATATAAAATAAACCCACATAAATCCTTGGCATTCCTATATATTTCTAATTAAATCTAACAGCAAGAGATAGAGAAATCCCATTTAAAGTTACTGTAGAAATTATAAAATATTTTGGAATCTACCTGCCAAAATAAACTGAGGACCTATACAAACACAATTACAAAACACTTTTCACACAAATAAAGTCAGATCTAACTAATTGAAAAAGCATCAGTTGTTCATGGCTGGGTCATGCTAATATAATAAAAATGACAGTTTTACCTAAATTAAATCATATATTTAGTACCATACCAATCAATCTACCAAAAATTACTTTATAGAGCTAGGAAAAATAGTAACAAAATTCATTTGGAGTAACAAAAGTTTCAGAATATCAAGAGAATTAATGAAAAGAAATGCTAGGGAAGGTGGTCTAGCCATACCAGACTTTAATCTGTATTACAAAGTAGCAGTCATCAAAACTACTTGGTACTGGCTGAGGAATAGATACAGTAAGCAATCTGGGAAAGTAAGGAATAGTTTTTCTGTCAGATTTATGGAGAAGGGAAGATTTTATGACCAAAGATGAGTTAGAGAGCATTATGAAATGCAAAATGGAAAATTTTGATTACATTAGATTGAAAAGTTTCTGTGCAAACAAAGCCAGTATTACCAAGATTAAAAGGGAAGTGGAAAATTGGGAATTTTTACAACCAATATCTCTGATGTAGGCCTCATTTCTAAAATATATAGAGAAATGAGTCAAATCTATAAGAATACAAGTCATTCCCCAATTGACAAATGGTCAAAGCATATGAACAGGCAGTTTTCAGAGGAAGAAACTAAAGACATCTATAAGCATATGAAAAAATGCTCTAAATCACTATTGAATGCAGAAGTACAAATCAAAACAACTCTGAGGTACCACATCTCACTGGTCAGATTGGCTAAGATGACAAAACAGGAAAACAATAAATGCTGGAGAGGATGTGGAAAAATTGGAACAGTAATACATTATTGATGGAGCTGTGAACTGATTCAACCATTCTGGAGAACAATCTGGAACTATGCCCAAAGGGCTATAAACACGTGCATACCCTTTGATCCAGCAATACCACCTCTAAGGTTGTATCCCAAAGAGATTGTGGAAGTGGGAAGAGGCCCCGTATGTACAAAAATATTTATAGCATCTCTTTTTGTGGTGGAAAAAGAATGGAAAAATGCCTATCCATTGGGGAATGGGTAAAGAAGTTGTGGTATATGAGTGTGACAGAATACTACTGTACTCTAAGAAATGAGCTGGTTGATGTTACAAAAACATGGAAAGACTTTCATGAAATAATGAAGGGTGAAAAATGCTGAACCAAGAGAACATTGGACTCTGTAACAGCAATATGTTTGAAGAATAACTATGAACAGTTAAGTTGTGCTGCTTATTTTAAATATTCAAAGCAATTGCAAAGGACCTATAAAGGAAGATGCTATCCTCCTCCAGAGAAAGTCAACAAAAAAACTAATTAAAAAAATTTAAAACAAAAACACATGTAATTGGGGGAATATTATATATATTGGAGGGGGAAGGCAGGGCAATTGTGGTTAAGTGATTTGCCCAAGGTCACATGATTAGTGTTAAGTGTCTGAGGCTGGCTTTTCAGATTTGAACTCAGGTCCTCCTGACTCTACAGCTGGTGCTCTATTCACTGCACCACCTTAAAACACTTTTTACACAAATGAAGTTATATTTAGATAATTGGAGAAGCACTAACTGTTCATGGGTAGTAGAGCCAACATAATAAAAATTAGACTCCTACCTAATCTGCTTATTCAATGACTTGCCAATTAAATGACGAAAAAAAAATGTTTTCAATTATTGAGCTGGAAAAAAAATAAACAAAATTCATTTGAAAAAACAAAAGATCACCAATATAAAAGGAATTAATGGAAACATGTAAAGGGAGGAATTCTAGCTGTACCAGATCTTAAACTGTATTATAAGGTGGTAATTATCAAAACTATCTGGTATTGGCTATGAAAAAAGTGTATAAACAGAACATAATAGACATTTTGTGCAACGAACAAAAGTGTTTTCTTTAGAGTGACTTTTGTCCTTTCTCTCTCTCTTTTTTTAAGTGTAGTTGATCCAAACTAGTGTATTTCCTTGTATCCCTTTGTTTGAGGTTTGAGTAAGTGCTGGGAAAGCTCTGGAATTTTAACTATATCAAAGAACATAGTCTTGGGAAGTTCCTTTCTGGTTAGAGAATCTAACTTAGGGCAAATATTATGAGCCATTTAGTCCAGGCTTCCAGGCTTCCAGGCTTCCAGGCTTGCCTGAACTGCATACTCCTAATTCTTTGGCCTCAAAACAGAAGTTGATGACTGAGTTATGAACCATTCTTCTCCTTAGAAGAAAGTGTGTGGGACAAAGATGACCCTTCCTAAAGATGACCCTAAAAATAAAAATAAACAGAGATATCTCCAAGTAGAGACAGGAAGGATTTATCTTTTTTTTAAAGATCTATTTTAATTTATTTTCTTGGTTACAGCATTCATTTCCACAAGGTTTTGAATTACAAATTGTCTCCCCTTCTTTCCCCTACCCCCCCAGCCCAAAACATTGATCCCACCATAAAGTCCCTCCCACAATCTGTTCCCTTTTATGCCCTCCTCCAACACCCCTCTAGCTTTTTAGTAGGGCGTGGAGGGTCTCCCTGCCCCCATCCCTGTATGTATTGTTTCCCAGTTGCATTTGATTGTAT
>CM053596.1:17596945-17621118 GCA_028646575.1 Pseudocheirus occidentalis | reverse complement strand
CCAACCAAACTAGGAAGTGTGCTCACTTGCCTCTTGGAATTACAAAAGTCATACACAAATCAATCACACTGAAAAAACTAAGGAGGAAATGAAAACACCAAAAGCATGGCCTTTCTACAATGTGCTCTCCCTTCTTCCCCTCACCAGACAATTTCTCATATTTACACTTCATTGAGGGCTCTTTATGCCCCTGTGGCAGCTTGCATGGAAAGGGATCACAAGCCAAGCAGGAGAGGGACGGTGCCACCACTGCTGCCACCACACGCACAGGGTGGGGGAACCCTCCGCTTCATCACAGGGCGTAGGCGGTCTTCACCAGGTATTCCTTGTCATCTATAGGGCTCCACACCGAGTTGAAGGCATTCGCCTGGAGTTTCCGGGCTATCTTGATAAAGATGACCACCATTGCTCCCAGAAGGACAGCTGCCATCACTGCCAGCAGCACCGCCAGGGCCACAGCTAGAGACAACAAAGGCTTAAGGCACAAAGATTCAGAGGGAGGCCCAGGGACAAGGCCACTTGGACTGTTGCTCCCCTAAAACATGGAGCCCCCTGCCATAGAAGCCAGGCAGGTGCAGTGTTTGTAGCCCCAAAGAATGAAGCAGAACCCAGAAGGCATTAGACAGGCTAATACATCCCATCTTTGTCCTTCGGGTACCCTGACACTGGATCCTGGAAAGATCCTAGGAAAGAGAAGGCACTTCTGACTGAAAGAAGCAGGAGCCCATGCTCAGTATTCCCCTCAGAAACACTCTGGGATGCCCCCCGAGGTGAGCCCCAAGTCTGTAGTGCAAGCTTGCAGGTCCACATCCCTCAATTCCAAAGGTCTAATCTGTGACTCCCAAGAGCCTGGGATAACAGAGGTGCACACAGCTATACAGGGCCTTGGTAACCCCCAGGGTGGCAGAAAATCAAAGCAGAAAGATCCAAAGCAATGCTGGGAGGCCCTGGGCCCTCTGGTACTGTACTACCCCAGAAGCCAGCAGTGGGTGCTCAGCTGTTGGCACACCGGCCGGGGAGAAAATGATGCCAGGTGGCACTGCTCCTATGGAATGTGGCCTGGCCAGGGTGACCTGCCTATCTGGACCAGCTTGTCCGCCTTTGGGGCACCTGGGCATTCCCCTTGGGGACTATTAGGGCAATACCGTCTCTCAGCACAGGATCACCTGAGACCCTCAAACTTAACAACTAGGCTCTAACTCTGCCCCTTCAAAATAAGAGCAGCAGCTGCCTGTGTCTGCTGGCCAGACTGTGCAAACATCTCATGTTGAGAAGGCGCCAGGCCCAAGAGACTAGAAACCCACTGACTTGTCAGACAAAGAGCTTCCAAGGGAAAAACAAGGCCAGTTATGGATCCCTGACTACACAGACAGCCCTCTGCCCTCCCCACAGATACATAAGGCCTAAAGGAAGCAATCTTACCTCCAAACTCTGGGGATAGCCCAAGTTTTCCCACTTAGCACAGGAACCATGTGGCTTCTTACTGCTAATGGTAATGCGCCTCTATACTTTCCCAGACAACCCTCACCCCTTAGCGCCTCATGGCTTTTTTAGGACATTTCATTCCATGCCAGGCCTGCTCCCTCAGAGTTGCTGCAAACATCACTCGTCTGGGCTCCAGACTGACCTGCCCCTTTCACTCAGAAACAAGAGTAAAAACAAGCCCTCTCAGGGTCTATTCTGTTAGCAAGGAAGGAGATTGGCAACATGACCCCAGAATGACCAAGAGTGTAGAAGCAGGGCCCTGGTGAGGAGGGAGCTGGCTTTATCATATACAATCAAAAGGACTTTTTACCTTTGGTGGAATGTGGCATAACAGGATGAGATGAATTATGGGTAAGCTTGCCTGAAAGAAGAACAAAAACAGGCTGGGAAATTACACGAGAAAAACACGGCATTATCCATTTACCTCCAACAACAGCTCAAGCATCTGGTGCTGGAGAAGACTCCAAAGTACGGAGCAGCACAGGGAGGGAGCGCTCCAGATTCCCGAGAACTTTCTGAAGGCTTCACGGACCTGCTACCTGAACTGCGCCCACCCAGCTGCCAGGGCCCCTCTGTTCTCCACCACCCAGAGCATGCAGCCTACAGAAAGGAGGCAGTGCCTCCGCTTGCCCTCATGTACACAGCACCTCCTCACCACAGGGCTCTAGACTCACCAAAACATTTGGTCATGCAGTCTTCTTGGGTCAGATAGCTGTTCTTGTTGCCTCGACACCCTCCATAGATGAAATGAGCGCAGGTGTTCTTCTCAACATCAAAGTACCACCGTGGGAAGGCTGCCCGGCAAGGGCCGGTGACCGCTTTGGCCACGCAGTATTCTGAGAACAGACAACAGAAATTATCCATCAGTCTAGGCTGCTTCTCAAATTGCAATATTATGGATATAAAGAAAAGCCACTACAAATGATGTGTGGTCAGTAGTGGTATCTAGGACCGCACTCCTTCTTGACCCATAATGGATGGTTATATACCTTGACAAAAGGGCCCTCACAGTGAACTACTATGAAAGCATTCAATGTACATTTTTCTAATGTACACATTAAATCAGTGGAAATCCTGTTATGTCTCAAGCCCCATTCAATCACAGCCAGTTCTCCCTTAAGGTAAGCAGGCCACTGGCAGACCTCCCTTCCAAAGCTCTCTAGGCAGGGACAGCTCCTACCGAATCCATGTCAAATGAGAACTGTCGTACAAAAATTAGCTACATGTTTAATCTTAAAAGTTACCTTCATAGTTGAAATCGTCACCAGGAAATACTTCAGGATCTTGTTTTGGGGGAGCTGCAAAAAAAAAAAAAAAAAGTATGTTTAAGAAAACTGGCACTAGAAAAACATGCTTTCTAAGTTAAGCAAGTCCCCAATAGTAAGTCCTAGCCAAGATGAGATCTAACAGGACTTTCATGCCTGTCTAAGATGACCTTCACAGTCTTCTCTGAAGCAAGAAGTCTATTGTCACAACTTGCAAATCTCCTCCCCAAAATGCGGTAGAATGCTTTATCAATGGAACCTTGGATAATTCAAAATGACCTAAAACTGACCAAAAAAAGGTGATCTATCCCCAGGGCCTAACAGGTATCACAATATGGCAGTGATCTCTTCCACCTAAACATCCACCCTCTTCAAGAAATTCATTCCAGATTTAACACTTCCCAAAAAATGCAAAATACATGAAACAACGAACAACTGAAATTCGTGTGTACATATACAGTAGGAAAAACTCAGTGACTTGACATTTATACCAGAGATCCCAATTTAAAAGAAGCCCATCCTTACGATATCCTGACACACAGAAAGGCCTGGTTGTATAATAGTAACTGTGTAAACAGGTACAAAAAGACCATCAATGCCAAAGTTTTCTCATCAATTGGTAACAAGAATGAACTGACCCCAATTCAGGCATATCCCCCCAATCCTGAAAGGTGATTTTGCACAGTGGGAAGAGCACCAGACTTGGAAATCAGCAAGTGCCTGTGTTTAAACCTGGTGCTGGGCACTTCTTAGCCTGGGCAAATTACTCAACCTCTCAGGTTTAATTTCTTCACCTGCAGAATGGAGCTAATAATATTTATACTATGACCCCAAAGGCAGTACAAGAAAAAGTTTTGTAAATTCAAAGCACTGTGTCAATGTGAGTTCTTCTCCTTGTTACTAATTAGTTCCAGAAATCTATGCTATTAGGTAAAATGATATTACAGGGGAATTAGTACCACAGGAACATGGTTATCTAGGGCAGATGTATCAAACACACAGGCCACAAAACTCCTGTGTCCTGAACCAGATTAAAATGTAACTGGGAAATATTTAACAAAATAAATAAGTAAAACATAAATAACATTTCACTTTAAGTCAATATGAGGACCGCAGGGATCCTTATGCACGGCTTTGTGGGACCTCGGCTTCTGTTTTGAGTTTGACACCACTGACCTGTGGGAGGAAAAGCTCAGCCCACAGCAAGGCTGGAGGCCCCGGTACTAGCTACATTTATCACCAATCATGGATCTGTTCTATCTCAGGAGATAATAAGAACAATGTCCCAACAGGATTTGAGGGGATTTGATTAAAACTGATTAATGACATGACTGTATTATTGTTGGATCAGGGCAACATGAAGAGGGGTATCCCCATACTATCCCTCGCATGAAGTCTCAAAGTGCAGAATAAGAGGACCAGAGGTGGTTGACAGTCCACACACCTGTCCACTGGATACAGCTTCATCAATCCACCCAGGCCTAATGCTAGACCAAGGGAGATCTGTCCTTAAGAGGGTTCCTGCAGTATGGGACTTCAGGCTAATCAAATGCATCCCATCATATGACAACCCCTGGACCCAGTTACAGCACCACTCACCCCAGGGTCTCGTGGCTGTATCCTTAAGCATACAAGAGGTATGGGACAGGTGCTGTCAGGGCTACAAAGCAACCTAGCACAAACAAAGCTTGAGATCAAGGACTGCAGTAGACTGAGAGGCAGGGCCAGGGACGTGGGCAAGGACAGCGAACAACACAGGTGGGGTGACCATTCAATCTTGGACTACTGACTCATTATCCTTTACAGTTTCTAAGCAACCACCACAAAAGCCATGTTTTCTAGGGCTGAGCAGTGAAATCCTACCCGCCCTTCCTGGCTACCTCCTCCAAGAAGCTTTCTCTGATCCATCCCTGTCCAAAATTAGCTCCCTTCCCTAGTTCTCGTCTCTCCTGGACTTAAATGCCATTTTGTATTAAGTTTCAGACTGGCAGGGCCACAAGGGAGAGGCAAACCCTACTCTCCCTGCTCTGTCCTTTCTGAACAGGATTGGGGGGCTTCTCTCAAACCCTAGATTTCAAACAGTCTTGGACGATTCTCTCTCTGGACAGATGCTTGGTCCTCTTCCCAGCCCAGCTCCTCCCTAAACCTACCACTTGGGCTAGGTTCAGGTGCTCCATTCCTCTTGGCTGGGACTTCTTTAGTAGAGTCCTCTATAAGAAACAAAAACTTGCTGCCATTAGAAACTGAGTGGGAGCAATGTACTCCACGTTAATCTGTCCTCTTATCTGTCACCCCTCCCCATACCTCCAGGGTATATCCCACCCTGTGTGGCCTAGACTCCTCCACAGACAGAACAGAGGTAAATCACAGAAGACTCAGGTAAAGGAGGGAGCACCTGCAATGGTGAGCGCGCACACAACCAGCCGCTGTGCTGCTGCTGGCAAACGCTCTAGCCAGAGAAATGGAAGATATGGTTGGCTTTGTCATTCAGGGTACAGAGTGCCCACAGAAAACCCAGAGCTGACAAACAAGAGAAACAGACTGCTCTGAGACCACCAGCATCAAGCAGGAACGAGCCACACTAAAGGAGCAGAGCATTAGGCAAGTAAAGAAGAAAGAACAGCAAAGAGCCTGGATGACCAGAAATGACCGGTATTTTCAGAGGGCTTTAAAGTTTGATGTCTCACAATCATCCTGTGAGGCAGACACACTAGAGGGCTCAGAATTAGCCTCATTTTATAGAGAGGGCTGGTGACTTGCCCAAGGTCACAGAGCTAGTGTCAAAAGCATCACATGACCCCGAGTCTTCATAGCTGCCATGTCTCTTCTCTCTAACTCTGCCTGGAAACGAATTTATCTCACCTGTCGTGTACCCAACCCAGCCAATTCTCCTGGTTGAAAACCAGGCCCAACTTTAGGATCTAAACCTCAATACACAGCAGACTAGGACCTTCAACCTGGAAGAGGGAGACTAAGGTTACTGCAGGCAAGACCACTGAGAGCAGCCAGTGGTAGTGGGGTAGGGACAGAAAACTCTTGTTTCCAAGAGTTGTCACAAAGCAGAGAAGGCTGGGAGGACCAAGAACCAAGTGCAGGGCCCATACAGGATGCCAACCAAGCCACCCAAAGGCTAAAGTCCAGGCAGGGTCTTCTTAGGACAGAGAGCTGCATGAGCTTTTAGGAAGATGGCTGCCCAAGACTGTTAACACAGTGAAGAACCTTAGCACAGTTTGGTACAGAAGACCAAGGCTTTCTAGCACACTCTGTACTCCGGCTCTCACTATGAGAACACAGGCCTGAGCAGCCTGTCAGCCTTGACTGAGCCCCAAAGCCTAGAACTCCACACCCCACATCTAGGTAGCGGGGGCCCTCCTCTTTTCACCTGCCTTGGAGAAATGACAGAAGAGTGCTCAGGGGTTACAGTCACTGTCATTCAAGGCTTCTTCCTAACCCAGTATCGCTTGGTGACCTCATCGGCTTCCGTGGGTTCAATGATCAACTCTGTACTGAGGCTTCCCAGCCCTGGCCTCCCTCCTGAGCGCTACATGGATGCACTTGGATACTTTAACCTGCATATCTGTCACTAGGAACCTCAAATTCCACCTGTCCAAAACAGGGCTATTCTCTCCCCCCAAACCCTCCCCTCTTCTGAACTTGCCAATCCCCGTCTAGAAGGGAATAAGCATTCCTTAGGCAGTGTTATGTGCCAGGCACTCTGCTAGTGCTTCACAAGTACGGTCTCGTTCTAGTCTCACAATGACCTCGGGAGGCAGTTGCTGTTATTAACCCCATTTCACAGTTGAGGGAACTGAGCCAAAAAGATGTTAAATGATTTGTTCAAGGTCATACAGCCAGCCAGTAAGCATCAGACAAGAACCCAGGGCTGGTGTGCCCCCAGAGCCTCCCAGGGTCATCCTCAACAGCTCCCTTTCACTCAATCTACCTTCCTATTATCTGTTGCATATGCCCCCTTTTCTCCAATCACACAACCATAAAGCCTAGTCTAGGATCTCGTCGCCAGCATCCCCCCTGTAGCTGCCAAAGGGCTGTTCTGAAAGTGCAGTCTGACTGCGTCACCCTCTCGCCCCCACATTCCCTGCAGGATCAAGTACAAACCCTCAACTGGGGATCGCAAGCCCGTTTCACAACCCAGCTCCTTCCTGCCTTCCTCACTCTGCTCCACACATTCTTGGCCCCAGCAGCACCAGCCTCCTGGCAGCTCCCTGAACACAGCTCTCCAGCCCTGGCTGTGTCCTGCTGCTTCCTCACCTCCAACCCCACCTGCTCCAGGATCCCTTCCCAGGACCCCCAAGCACCAATGTCTTCCTTATCTGGGTCTCTTCTGTCTTCTCAGGATAGACCTGGTCATTTACCTGTTTTCTCCCCCATTTGAGTACTCCTCTATGCTTATTAGTTCAATGCCTTTAGCCTTTGTGTAACCACTGTGTGTGGGTGTCACTGTTCACAGCTTAATATTATCCCACGAGATGATAGTTGCAAAGTGCTTGTCCTAGTGCTTGGCACACACCAGGAGCTTAATAAATGCTTCCTCTCTTTCTTCCCTCTAGAGAATGCTACAGAGCTCTAGTCCGTAAGTGAAGATAAAAGGAGAAGGTGGAGGGTCCCCAAACTGAGAAAAACAACCAACCTGTACCTTGTGCTATTTCTTGCTGCACCTCAGATTGCTGGAGGGCCTCCTTCCCCGAGCCTGCCCCTGGGGTCATTCTCCAAGGCCCCAAGTGTCTGGTTGGGTTTTTTTCAGTGTTTGGTACTTGGATGGGGCACAGACCCCAGAGGCCATGGAGTCCAACCCTATCATACAGAGGCAGAAATGGAGGCCAAGAGAAGTGGTTTTCCCAAGGCCAGTCGGGCAGAAAAGCTGTGCATTCCAATTTGTTGACACAGCAGTGCTCTGCACACACAAACTGCTCAGGAGGCTGGATGAGGGTGCTTCAGATGCTTCAGCTTTAAAATGCTTCTTGCAGGTCATGGTGAGGGACCAGTAAATATACTACTGTCTTACCTGTGACTCCATCACATGCTCTGAGACAGTCTTTTTGAGTCAGGAATTTGTTGTAATTTCCATCACAACCTCCAAAGATAAATGAATGGCAAGCCTGAGCTGTAACATTATACCACCGCCTCAGGAGAGAGGCTCGGCACCTACCTACCACCTTTGGGACATGACACACGTCTGAAACACACAAAAATGAAACCTCCTTAACTTGGCATGTTAACATCCCCTTACAATGCTCCACATCCCGCAGCTACTAGCAGATAACCTCTAACGGCACAGTTCACACCAAATGTGATTGGCAGCACAGCATTGTGGAAAAAAGCAGCAGATGAAGCCAGAAAGCTGCAGGCTCTAGTCCTGGACAAGAGGCAAGTCAAGCCTCTCACTGGTACCAAATCTGGGCCCCAGAAGGGCCTCCAGACACAGTCCAGTCCTTCCAAGGCAGCCTGTTATGCTTTGGGGCAGCTTTGGCCAGTGGCAGATGTTCCTCCACATCAAGCCAAAACCAACTTTTCACCAACTTCCCCTTCTCTGCCCCCCCAAAGCAGAGCACTGAGATCCATCCCGCATGAGACACACGGACTGTCACCTGAAAGACAGCTATTATGTCTCCCTCCCCAAAGGACTGTTTTCTCAAGGCTATGCATCCGCAGCGTCTTCAATCAGCTTCTTCATAGAGCAGGTTCTTTGGTCTCATTAACAGGGTTGTAGAAAGGAAACACATTTATAAATGTCAAGCAGAGTATCTGAGTGAGCTCTCATTGCTCTTTTAAGAACAAGAATGGGACATTCTAATGTTAATGGCATCCGCCTGGGTATGACTTAGGAAAATATTAATTTTGTTAATAACACTAAAGGCAAACAAACCAGCCCAAGTACTTTCAGGCACACGAGAAAGAAAAGCTAAGCAGAACCTTACAAACAGTCTCCTGGCTACTTGGGATGTGGGCTCTCTTAAGCAGGAATCTCTTCCATCTCCAAGGTCTTCAGCCTAGAGCAGACCTTTAGCCTGCTTGCTGCCCCACCAGCCCCTCCTAGCTAGTCTTGCCCTTTCCCCTCCAACTATACCCCCTCCTCACTACCTGAGCCAGCTTGCTCAAGGACCTCCACCCCAGGTCTGTCAAGGTCCTTGCTGGGACAGGATCTGCCCCACCTGAAGGGGAGCAAAACTGGACCTTGGCTAGGCTAGCTGTATTTTCTACTAGTTTCAAACATAACCTGTGCCAACCTTGTGGCTTGAACATCCTCCTCACACATTCACAATCCCTTCACCCTTCTTGATGGAAGTCTTCCCCTCTCCTCTGGTCCACAGCACTTCTCCTTTCTTTAGTTTGCTTCACACTATCGAGCACATGCTTATGTCTAATCATCATTTACTGCTCTCTTAATGATTACAGGGCATTCTTCTTCTCTGATTGACTAGGCTATGAACTCCAAGACGGAGATGCTCTCCAGAAGTGGTCTCCTCTATCTCTCCCAAAGCACAATATTACTGAGCATAGAGGACTGAGTTAAATAAATACTGATGCATGCTTCATATACCCAGCACCAGTATCTAAACAAAACACTTACGGTCTGATGTACAACCAAACCAAAACACTCTCACTGATCCTCCCCAACATGTTTATTCTAATCTAAGCAGCCACCAATAATAAGAAGCTGACTCTCCTTGGTGACTGCTACAGAAGGTGCCCAAAGTCACAAACAGAAACCAAACCCAACAAGAAGCAGACAGAACCCATCAGGACACTCCCTGGCTGATTCACTTTACCCAATTTGCTCTGCTGCTCAGAAATGGTCTTCCTCTAAATCCTGAGAACCTAAACAAGAGCCCAACATTATACTCTGAGTGCCGCACCTGTTTTTATGTCAGTCGATGAATACTGATTAAGTTCCTACTGTGCACTGTTCCCTGCCCTCACTGTACTCAGGAGGAGAGGAGGACATACAGATCATCTATGTAATGAAACACAACCTAAAGGGTGAATGCAACAGAGAGACAGAAGAGAGCTGAAGGACTGGGAGAAGCAGCAAGAGGGAAGAAAGAATCCCTTTTCACCTGTGTTCTTTTAGAGCCCATCTTGAGCAACTCTTTCATTTTCCAAATAAGGAAACTGAGGTCCAGAAAGGCTCAGCCAGGGAATAAGTGACACCCCTAGGCCACAGCCTGTCTGCTGAGCCCAGATCCTGCAGGAATAGGACTGTGAAGGAAGGCAGCAACAGCCAGTAACCCAGTGTGGCTACCTCGTAATGAGTAAAGGGGCTGAATGTGAAACAGGCTGGAAGAGAAGTCTGAGCAAGGGAGTAACAAGGTCATGCCTCAGGAAGGTTGGGGGCAGCTGTGTGAAGACTCGACTGAAGGGGACTGCAGAAGACAGGCACGTGCAGACCAGTCAGGGTATTACTGCAATTTCTGCTAATGACGCTAGCTGACAAGGAGCAGACACTGAGGATCCTGATGGAAAGGGCACTGGATTTAAAGTTGGGGGACCAAGGTTCAAGTGCCAACATCCACTAGCTGTGCCAGAAATAGGAAAATGGTGTCAGACTGACTCTGTCCAGAGTGACTCCCCGCTCCCCTGACCTTGATGCTAACTCCAGACCACATGATAGCCACAGTGAGTCAGGAGTCACATAGGTGTGTGGTTTACAAAGTAGTTTCCTCACAATAACCTTGAGATAGTGCAAGTATTATTCATATAAACACTTCTCATTTTATGGAAATCCCCATTTTGCAAACTGAAAGTAATTCCCATTCCAAAAAGGCACTTATACTAACTTTACTGTACAGCACAGTGCTCCCTCCTGCCTCTCAACTCAGTGCTATCTCCCATACCCCCGCCAAAAATAATCTGGTAAAAAAACAACCTAAAAACAAGTCCTCCAAGGGAAAGGCAAAACAGATGTTAGAGGGACTACCACAACAGGATCTGGGGTCTGACTTGAGACTTTGAGAGAGGACCTTTGCCCTGCTCAAGCCACTCAAGGTCTGTGTGTCCCAGTCCAGCCCCAATGCTTGATGCTCCCTGCCCCCCCCCACCCCCCGGTTCTTTTTCTATGTGTTCCTCCTCCAGCTCTCTCTCTTCTGTCCTTGGCCCCCACACATCCTTAAACGTGTGACTCCTCCATGCTTTATGTAGAGGTCTCTTGGGAGAACTATCAGTATGTTCCAGCTGAGAAAACTCAAAGGGTCAGTGACTTGGAGTGTGGCGTAGCAAGGAGGAGCCTTGGTCCTCCAACTCAAGATCCAGGACTCTTTCTATGAGGACCCACTTTTCATGGCCAAGGCCAGAACCTAACTTTGGAGCAGGACAAAGTGAGAAGGAAAGACAGCAGCCAGGTCAGAAGGCACTTAAGTCAAAGCCATCATAAACAGAGACTCTCTGTGAACAAAAGTAACTTTTTGTCTTGAAAGACTGAGATTTGAGGTCAAATTTCAAGTAAGCAAGGTTTCTCAGCATAAGCTACACCTCCCTCACAGATACATTCCTGAATCCACCCACACCCACTAACAGGGGTCAGAATCCTAACCCCCCCCCCCCCACACACACACCCAATACAACAAACAAATTGGATTCTAACAGCCCTGGGAAACAGGAACAAACAATGATCACACCGATTTCTTCTGCTAATCAAAAGTATGACTAAAAAATACTGCCTCAAGAGGACAGGATTCCCAGCTAGAAAGCACCTCCTCCAGTTTGTCAAAGATCCTCATCCAAAACAGAGAAAGAAAGGAGGCAGTTTGTCATCACCCAGCCAGGGAGCTGGGTCTGAGGCCAGCTTCTTACAGTACTAAAGAAACATGTCTGCTTTTAAGAACCAGGATTTAAAAACCAAGTTCTCCACTACAGAGACGGATGCAAGGCATATAACACTGGCAGCAAGCACTTAAAGCATAAGCTATTAAGTAATTCTGAAACAGACTGGGCCCTGTTGATTGTATCACACAAAACAGGTTGCACAAGTTTTGAAATCCGGAGAGCTTTAAGTCAAGAAAACCAGCACGAATGTTGAAGGACTGGAGATAACCTTAAAAGAAGGGCACTAAAGTTTTAGGTTCAAACATATAACCAGCCTTACTCACTTATAAAGGCAGATTCCATCGCTTTTAAAAAAATTCAAGACAGTTCTCACTTTACAAAAACTCACATTAGCTGCAGCAGTGCCTCAGGGGGTCCTCTGCTCCAGGGGCCGAATCAATTCTCCTTTCCTGATTGGCACGGCCAGGACACACCTCACTACCCTGTCCCCCTAAACCCTCCAACAGCCCTGGAAGAGGAGGGGAAGGTTGGCAGGAGTGTCCATTTGTCCATTTACATTAAGAACTGGCTTGTAGCTGGACCTTCAGTTTCAGGATAAGTTTATTTTTTAAACAAGTTAGAAAAACAGAACCATGCCATGATCCTGCCCTTAACAAACACTCCTTTTTCTGGCTCTGGAAGCTCCAAACAAGAAGGTATTTGGACTTCAAGTCTATGTTTACAAAAGCAAACGATTCTCTAACATGCTTGAAGCCCATCTTGTCACTGCTCCCATAGGTTTTCTGCCCTTACACAGTGCTGTCATTCCTCTAGGTAACCCAGCTGAGACCCTTCCAAGAACTCTTAAGTGGAGTCAGCCAGAAAAGTCCCCAAGCCTGCTCCCAGTATACAGCAGCTGTCTCAAATGTTGACAGACTTGACACCAACGTGCTGATTCCAATCCATGTGATTCCACAGGGGATAGAATGCACCTTAATCCCAGTGGTTTATACTGAGCAAAGTTATCCTGAAGTAAAGAAATCTGTTCAATCCATTCACAATAATTCTTAGATTTGAGTTTTCTAGGCCCAAGTTTCTCTCTTTCTCTGGAGTTACTGTGCGGACAGTACTTTGTAAACATTAACCTAAATTCATGTACTTTATTATTCTCAGTTAAAAGTGGGGCTTGCAAAGGGCTATAAAACTTGGCATACCCGTTGACCCAGCAATACCACCACACCCCAAAGAAATCATAAAAAAGGGGAAAGGACACATGTACAAAAATATTTACAGCAGCTCTTTTTGTGGTGGCCAAGAGTTGGAAACGAAAGGGATGCCCATCACTTGGGGAATGGCTAAACAAGTTGTGGACATTGAAAACTAAAAATAAATATTTTTTTTTTTTTAGAAAGGAGGGGCTGCAGTAGGCCTCTAACATCCCTTTCCATTTTATATTGGGTGACCCTGTTTTCCCAAGCCATCGGGCAGAAGTCATTTAAATAGTGCAGGCCAGGATGCTACTCATTCCACAGTGGAAGGACAATTAATACTATGACCACTAATCGCTTTGCATTTACCCACACATTACAGATGAAAATTTGGGGTACTAGGGAAAATGCTAATGCTTCTAGTAAGTTATAACTTCTCTCACTTATTTCTGTTGAAGGTACATCATCCTTCCAGGCTTAAGAACCTCAGAACCATTTCCCATTCTTCAATCTTCCTCATCAGTCTCCTCCCCTCAACTATCCAGTCAGAGGCCAAATCTCCCTCAGGAATTCTCTTCAACTCATTTGCAACTAAAGCCTTATATAATCTGGCTCCAGTTGATGGGGGGAGGGGGGGGAAGAGATATGTGACCAGAACTCTGCATTAAACCCCATGTTCAACACCTACACAGAGACAGGGCCCACACCTGGAATGCCAGCCCCTTCCTAGGCTTCCTCTCTAGGCTCAGCCCAGGAATCATTTCCTATGGGATCCCCCTAACTGGTAGTGTTCTCTCCATTTGCAACTTATGGCACATTTACTTCTTTCTAGTATGCCCAGCATAGTGTCCTGAAACAGGAGAGGCACTTAATCATAACGCTTACTAAAAGAATGACACTGTATCATTTCCGTACCTCACTATTCCTATGTAAACTCCATGAGGCAAAGGGCTGGTTTTCACTCGGTTTCTATCCCCAAGGACTAGCAGCCAGCCAGTAAACGCACTTTGGTTAAGTTCTTACCACGATCAAGGATCTGACCTAAGCAAGCACTGGGAAAGAACAACAAAGCAAAAGAGGCCCCTGGCTCACCATCTAATGGGGAGACAATATGTCAATGTCCAAGTCCATTTATGATATGGGCAGAGCAGTGAACAAAGAAAAGGCCTTACTGGAGAAGGAAGCCTTTGAGTAACACCAGTATCCTGAAGGTACTTTCTTCAGATAGTGCAATCGAACCCGTCTCATTTATTTAAAACCTCGCAGGTGCGCTAATCAAGAGCCGGCCCCTATCCCGAAGGAGCCTCCAGCCAGGCAGAGGACAGATAGACACACCTAACTATAACAAACAAGGTTAATGCAAAGAGGTTCAAAACACGAAGAGGCAGTCAAGGAGGCGGCCATTTAAAGGGTGGGAAGAAAGCAAACAAACCCAGCTGGCTCTGGGGATGCTGGCCAAGGAGAGAAGAGCAGAGTCAGAAGTGCAGCAGCGAGTGGCCTGAAGACGGCAGAACGAATTCCAGGCTACGATGTGTCGATGACAGGGTCAGAAGAGTGTGTCAGGAAGACTTCCAGCCAATGACACAGACCGTCTCCCCTAAGCCTGGGCCCTGTCCTCTCGGCTCTCCGCTTTCTCCTTTGGTGACCTTTTTGTTCCATGAATGAGACACTCCAGATCTGGGGTCTGGCTGCCCCCACACCTGGAACACTCTCTCCTGATCATCTTCACTGTTCTTGGCTTCCTTCAAGTCTCATCTTCTCTTGTATGCCCAGCACACAGCACAGTGCCTGGTGTTTTCATATTTCCCTACCCATGCTCACATCCTTAATTTTTTAACCCCTGCCTCACTGCCCGTATCCAATCAGCTGTTTGTCACTTCTGCCTCCAGAACTCCTCTGGAATCTGTCCTTTTCTTGAACTCAATGGACCTTGTCCTCTATTCTAGGCCCTTGTCACCTCTGGCCTACTGAAAGAGCCACCTGGTCTGTGTCCTTGCTTCAAATCTCTCTCCTCTCCAATCCATCCTCCTTACTGATGAGGAATTAATTTTCCTAAAGCCTAGCAGGTCTCACTAGGTTAGGTCACCACCCTATTCAGTAACTCAGTGGCTTTTCACGGCTCCACTTTGGCCCTTCAAGCTCTTTACCAGCTGACCTCAATCTCCCTCTCCAGGCTTAATCTTACATTCTTCTTCCCAAACATTACAAGTCACCCCAACTGGCCTTCCTTTTGCTCCCCGGATCTCCATGCTTGGAATCTCTCTTCTCACCACTGCCTCCTAGGACTTCTTGTTTCTTTTAAATGTCAGTATCTACATGAAGCCTTCCCAAATTCCCCCAGGCTGTCTTCCTACCCCCCCCCCCCCCCCCCGCACTTTTTTTTTTTTACCTTCTATTTATTTGGTAAATGTCTCATATATATTTTTATGTGTATCTGTTGTCTTCCCCAATAAAACTTAAGCTCCTTTAGGGTAGGGATTATTTAAATTTTGTTTTTCTATTCCCAGTGCCAACACAAGGCTGATACAAAGAAGGTACTCTACCAGGGGCTATCAGGACGCTAGTAAAAGCCATTCTTTGCCTCAAGAAACTTAATGGTCCAGTTGGGGAAGCAAAACTAGAAACACTTCAAACAACAATTGAGACAATATAATTAAGCTCTAAATTGTGTGGGTACCTATTGGAGATCTGAGAAAGAGAAGGTAGGAGACAAAGGCACAGCCAAGTCTGTAAACTGAATATGGTCTGGAAGAGATCAGCTTGAGGCCATGAGGGACCTGGGAGATTGGAACAAATGGGAAATAAAGTTAAGCTGGATAATGGAATGGATGGCCTGGAGGGGCAGGCAGAAATTCAGATGGCAGCAGGAGAAAGAGAGGTTTGGGTGTGATGATAGGATAGATGCCCTTCATTTTTGGCAATATATCAGCAAGCATTTATGGAGCACTCACTCTGCGTTAGGCATTGAGCTTAAGTGCTGCAGGGGCAATGAAAAAAAGCAAAGCAGTCCCTACCCTACAAAGAGGCATGTGGCATGTAAAGAAGTTCATCTAAGAGTCTATCAGAGTATATGACAGACAGTCGACTTTAGAAAAGCCTGGGGGGGGAAGCCCTAGAAGGGCGGCCTTGGGAAGCAGGGAAGGGAGCGGGGGTGGTATGAAGTACAGCAAACAATTTTTTCTCCCCTACAGTTCAATCAAGTAAACAATTCTTTTAACAACAAGTAAACCAACGTGATCATTAGGTGTCTATTACTGCACAAAAGTGATGCTGGAAACTGTATAGAATGATAACCATACTTTGCTCACTCAGACTTTAAGTATGCTTTCCCCACCATTAAAGAAGAAAAGATCCTTAAAGCCCTCAGGAAGTTCTAATAAACCTCAGTCTAGGAAGATGAGCCGGCGCTCATTTCCAATACAATTAATCATGTGAAATTCTGACACAGTATTTGCCTTATTCTTAAATCCTGTTTCAAGATTAACTCAGAATCCACCCACTGGGCAAGTCTGCTTCCTCTCCTAGGTCTGGCAGTCATCGTTATTATGTTAAGCAGGCAGGCCAGAGACTTTCCAAATAACTCTTAGATCTTTATGGGAATAAGAATAGCATTTGTGATGACAAACCAAACTTGAATTATAAGGATCATTAATCCTCAGGAGAAGGGGCAAACTATTTTACCAAAGTCAGAAAAAGCTCTGTCTGCTTCCATGGAATATTTTTAAAAACGTTTTCTATCATCTCAACTATGAGCAAGCAACTGCACCTCCCTATGTGTATGCCTGAAATAGAACTGCAAAACCTGCTTTTTCACCTTCTACAGCCACCATCCCAAAAGCAAACTAAATAACCTGGCAAGAAACTAGTCCTTGTCCGTTAAAAACAAAAGTACACTTTAATTAGGCTCCTTTTAGAGCAATGCCTGACACTATTTGCTGGACCACGTTTAAAATCACTAGAGCCCTAGAAATGTTCAAGCTGGAAAGTACTCCCACATATGTGAGGACCAGAAAGGACCTCAGACACTGGTCATCTCCGCCAATCCCCTTATTTTACAGATGAGGAGAGGGAGTCCCTAAAGTCAAAGGTCAAAACCTTATCGAAACCCACATGAGTGACTTATAACAGTGAATGCTAAACCCCTGATTGCTTGACTCCTAAGTCACCCACCACTGACTCTGGTATTATTTTTTAAAAATACATTACGCATTAATTTTAAATATGTCATGTGCAAAAAATTGTTTGTTCTAGCAAATTCAAAATGTCCTTAGCTCACTAGACAGCACTCGCAAGCCTTGACAGAGCTGTGATAGGCAGAACCCCCAGAGTGAAATGCCACTCACTCACGCTCTAGGTTTCCTGAGGTTCTAAGGTCACCAGGGAGTCAGCATTCATATCCCCAAGATGAGATGGCTTCCAGGGAACAGCAAGGGAGTTAATGAAGTCATTTTAGTCGGACACGCAGGGCAATCTCCAACTCTCATGAATCATAAGTGATTCAGTTCCTTATTTGGCCAAGCGCTCACTCCTTCACCTCCGGCCTGAGACAAAGCCAGACAAAGGCTAACTTACTTGATTACCAGGGCAGAGGACAAACACATACTTTCAATGCAGGCCATTCCAGGACCACCAAGTGTTCTGAATTAACTGCTACAGACCTCAGGGACAGGTAAAAAATAAGGAAGCAGGAAAGAAAAAGAAATGCTCCGCTTTCACCATCACAAACTGACGGGCTGCTCTAAAAAAGACCTGACAAGTCAGAAAGGAATGTTTCTGGTGGAAAAGAGCCAGACATCCATCCAAGACACTTTTGGCAGCTCTAAAACAGAAGAAAAAGGACTCTTCGTTCTGGGGACTTTGTCAGCCTCTGAACTCCGTGTTTCCCATCCCTGCAGACTCCAATCAGCACGAGACAATCTAAACAGATTTCAAAATGGCGGACGCAGCAACCTGAAAGTCCAGTTTCCTCTATGAAAGGGCTCCATTATGACCTCAAGCACTATACAGTCAGGCTTCCTTCAACATCAAACATACCGCCTTAATACATCAAAGCAAGGTTTCCAAACTAATCCCTCCTCAGCACTCCCCCAAACCCAGCTGAAGTGTAATTACCTAAACCCTGATCCAGAGATTCCAAAGACCACTAGACAAACTTAAACACTAGACTGTCAAATCAAGAATGGTCCTTAAAAAAAACGTCTAGCCTTCGTTCTTCAGCTGACAGGCACACTGGTGAAGTGGCTTGTCAAGCCAGCCACAGGGCCAGCCTCCGGATCCCCTGGCCCCTCATTAACCTGGGGTGGGTTCCTTGGGCTTCCTGACGGATGCCTTCCATTAAATCCAAATATCAAAGAGAACGAAGCCTCCAGGAACAGCACGATCCTGTGAAGACCGGCTTGAAGGCCCACCTGCTATGCCTGGGAAGTTCTACGCACACTCCACTAAAGAATCAAAGAAAAGCCAAGCCACAACTTAAAAAAAAAACAAAAAAACACTCGATGTTAGTGCCCAAGCTTGTGTATGAGGTGGCAGTTACCACAAGGCCCAAGGACACAGTACTCACTATTCCTAACTAACTGGCTGTAAAGAGTTTCTCAGTCTGCAATTTGGAAAATGACAAATTCTTCTCGGCCAGGTTGCCTTTTGCTTATTGTAATTAGGCACTCCTGCAAACCATGTTCCAATGTCTCAGTTGTTAGAAACCAGCACATTATACATTTTTCAAGTTTTCAGGTTCTCCTTTCAGCAAAGCAACTCAGGTGCCTAATTCTTCTAGTCATCTTACCACCATCTTCTACAAGCTGACAGTTTTGCAAATAAAAATATACCTATTTTTCTAAAAATCTCCAGAAAAATTTAGTTCTCTTATCTTGGAGAAAGGCTCCTATCTTGTTACTGCCTTTAAATATATTGCACTGACCTGTCCAAATAACCCTGACCTTAGATAAGAGAGGGCATACAACCAGCCTAACAGTGAAATACATTTTTTAAAAGATCAGCGGGTATGGACATATGATCTGCTATTGTACAACTTTTCATCTCAGCTGCCTGGAGGGGGAAGTGGGAGAGAAAGTCTTGGTTTCACGTTCAGGTTTTGGAACATGGCTGGCAGCCCAAGTTTCCAAATGAGCAATGGCCACCTTAGCCCGCCTCTATCTCATAGGGCTCAAAGGAAACCTGAGAAGTTACAGCTGGGCTTTTGGCAAGTGGAACCAAACTCCGTACCCAGGAACAGTCAGAGGCTGGACAGAACGCTGGGCTGAAGAGCACAGTGGCTCACCGGTGATCCAGCGTCCCAAGGCAAAGTCCCGCCGGGACAGCCTGTACCCTTTTCTGGTGCCCGCCTCTGTCACTCACGAATCTCTAACCCTGCTGCTCCATCTACAACTCAGCCAAAACCAAGCTTCTCTTGCCCGACCAGCAGTCTCCAAGCCTGAGTCTTTGCAACTCCCACACGCTTCGGCAGAACTTTCCTTTCCTCTGTTTAATATGTATACAGCCCAAATAGGAGTGCTTGCTGTGCTGAGGAGGGAAAGGGAGGGAAAGGAAGGGAAGGAAAGAGAAAAAATCTGGAACTCAAAATCTCAGAAAAGGGAGTGCTGAAAACTAAACTATCCAATTTAAAAAAAAAAAAAAAGGAACTTTTATTTCCTCCTCTCGGACTTGATCCTTGGGAAACGCATTTCCTCCTGGCTTAATGTATTTCCTTCCCGAGCACTTGCCTCACTCCAAGGGCTCCCCACACCCCAAACTGGTAACCTAGGGCCAAATCCACCCACAATTACGAGGGGCACAGATGCGGTGCTGCTCAGGCTTACAAATCAATTTACATCCATTTCCTCATTTGATCTTCACAGCACTCCAGTAACGGGGAAACTGAGACCCAAGAGATCAGCCCAGGGTCTCCCAGCCCCGCACTCCCTCCCACCCCCCCCCCGGGGAACCCTCTCCCTCCCCACAAGCTCGCTCCCGCGCAGGGGCGAGCCCGCGAGCCGGAGGGTGCAGGACCCACGACGGCTGGGGCAGCCCCCGACCCCCGCCAGCTCACAATCCGCCCCTCCCCCACCTCCCTCACCCTGCAGGTCGGCTTGTTCCCGGGCGCCGCTGGTGCTGGCCGCGCTGCCGTCGAAGCCCCCGGCCGGCCCGGCCAGGAGCAGGGCCCCCAGCAAGAGGAGCAGGGCCTGGAAGTGCGGCGGCCCCCGCCGTAGTTGCTGCCCCATCCTGGGTCCGGCTCGGACCGCCCCGCGCTAGCCGCTGCTGCCGCCGACCTGAGGAGGAGGGGATGGGAAAGAGGGGGCTCGCGCGGTCGCCGGCGATTGGACCGTCTCCGCGGCTCGCGCACAGGTGGGGGTGGGGGCGGGGACGGTTCGGTCAGAGAGGCTCGCGCCGCCGCCGTTGATTGGACGGTCTCCGCGGCTCGCGCTCAGGTCGGGGCGGGGGAGGCTCGGCAAGAGGGGCTCGAGTAGCCCGGGGCCGTTGACTACGTCGGAGGCGGGAGTCCGGCTGTGGCTTTGGCGTGGGCTCGCTCTCCCACCCGCACCCGACGAGCTCGCTTCGCTTAGCCTCCAAGAACCGTCCTGACACCGCGCGCGCGCCCCAGCTTCTGAGCCCCAGCGCGCAAGTCGCCGCCGAACGGAGGTGAGGGGAGGCGGAGGAAAGGGCGGGGCCTCACGCACCTAGGCCAGGGCGGAGGCCCCGAGCATGCGCGCGCCGCTAACCTCCGAGCCCTCCGCACCTGAATACCGCTCTTCGCTCCGAGAGGAAGGAAGGGCGGGGCCGCTTGCACCTTGATGAGGGAGGAGTCACTGCGCATGCGTACGCTGCTAACCTCGGCGCCCTCTGCACCTGGACGCCGCTACTGCGGCTCTTGCTCCTCCTCTCTCTTCCCTGGGTGGGGGGAAAAAAGGGGCGGAGACATGGCGCCCATTCACTTTGGAGCAGTCGCACCCTGCCCGCTCCTCTCCCTCCCTCCTCCCTCTCCGCACCTGAGCCCCGCCTTCGGGAAACGTCGCTGCTCAGGTTCCGAGGGGCGGGGCGTTCTGAGACCCCGCCCAAGAATGCCCGCTTTGACGATTGTTGGGGCAAGTCCAACAAGCTCTGCCTCTGCTTGCTGCCTCCCAGCTTACGAACCCCTCAGCTCCCTGGGGATCCTAGTCTTAGGAAAGGATCATGGAGGGAGCGAACCAGACTGTCCGCATCTCCACCTTTACAGGATAAACTGGGGATTTGTGAACCAAGAGAATTTGAAGGCCACCCTCCTCTCCTTTACCCCCTGGGCTTTCCGTGCTGTAGCAGGGTCTTAGAAGGACTAAGAATTTAGCAGTGCCTGCCATATAGGGGGCGCTTAATAAATGCTTCGTTAGTGTATTGCTTGCCTTCTCAAGGGGTGGAGGAAGGAGATTTGGAGCTCGGAATTTTTAAAAAATCGATGTTAGAATTTTTAGTGTAATCGGGAAATATTTAACCAAGTAAATATATTTTTAAAATAATGTGTGTTGACCTACTGACTACACCTCTCATTTCCTAAGTATAGGGAACTCCCTAGTGAGGAAACTCTTCCAATGCAAATTGCCACCTTTTATGCAAGTTTTAGTCTTAGGGAGTTGTCCCTTGCTAGAGTCACTTAACTAGGCTACGTCTCCTGGGCTTCAAGACGAAGCTCTCCATTCACTAGAGCCCTGTGCCTAGTGAGAAGGAGCTGTGGATTCTAGAGGTGAAGGACGTAGGTTCCGATCCTGGCCAATTAACTTATTCGCCGCGAGACGCTGGGCAAGGAACTTCTCTCCGATACTTAGCTTCCGATATTTTTCTGTGAAATGGAAATAATGCTGCCCTTCTACCCCGAAGAGCTACTGCCAACAGTGTACTTGAATACATCAGCCTAACTGAACCGACAAATATTTATGTCTTAGGGCAATTTTAAGCCGAAGACTTTAGGGACGCCCTGTATTAGGAATGCCCAAACCAAATGTCCTTACCCACAATGAGCTGACATTTTAGAAGGAAAGGGTCCCCGACACATCATCAATTAGTAAGTGCCCGTTATATATAATGCGGGATGGATAATGGGGAATCAGGAAAGGCTATAGAGGAAGGGGGGCTTCAGGATGAGGGATGCTCTCATGCACGCTCCTTCAGCCCGGGGAGTCCTAGTAAGCATTCTGCCATAAATCGAGGAAGGGCGGGGGCAGGGTGAATAAAGGAAAATGTCTCTTATTTCTCTGACTGGAGGCAGAGGACCAAATGGCTTCCACCTACTCTGCTGATAATCCACTGAGGTCGGGGAAGCCCCACTGGAAATTGGTGAACCCCGACCATCTGGGAGCAGCTGGCTCCAGCTGTTTAGAGCCTCCAGAGAACAAACAACTGCCCCGCCCCCAACTCTCCGAGTTGAGGGTCAAACTACACTGTGGGGTGAGATAGGGATCGGTCACTGGGCACCCCCGTAACCACTGAGAGTGGGGGGAGGTTGGTTGCTTAGGTCGCCTTGGTCCCCAGCGAAGACTAAAACTTCAGAGAGGGTCTAGAAAGAGGGTGGGGTCGGGAGAGAGAGTAGGACTAGGAGGTGGGGGCGGACCCTCGGATTCCGGAGTGGGGCTCTAGGTTTTCTCCCATCTCTACCACCTCCTCTCAAGCCCCGCCCCCTTCCTCTCCTCCTCCCCCCTCCCCTTTTAAGAGTGGCCGGCTGCTGCCTCTGTGGTGTATCATCCCTAGTGGGGCCGACGCAGGGGATGGCTGCTCAGCGGCTCGGCAAGCGGGTCCTGAGCAAGCTGCAGTCACCCTCCCGGGCCGGAGGCAGTCCCGGAGGTAGCCCTGGAGGCCTGCAGAAGCGACATGCTCGAGTCACCGTCAAGTACGACAGGCGGGAGCTGCAACGACGTCTGGACGTGGAGAAGTGGATCGACGGGCGTCTGGAGGAGCTGTACCAGGGCCGGGTGAGGCCAGAGCCCCGGGGAGGGATGGGGAGAAGGCTGCAGGGCGCTCCAAGCCCGGAGAGGCTGGCTGTGGCATTTTCTCTTGGAACCTTACAATGTTAGAATCTTCGAAGGTCCGAACTGGAAAGGATCCCTACCCGCATCTGGTAGATAGAGAAACTGAGGCTTAGAGAAGCTAACCTTGACCCCAAAGTGTTTGCCTTTCACCCCTCACAATCTATTCCCATCTATCGCCCTGAGTTCAAATTCCTCCCCGAACCAACCGTCCTTGATTCAGCTTCTGTGGATGGCCGGTCCTCACGAGAACCTAGCCTATACCCCCCCACCCTTTTCCTGTCCACCATCTATCCCCCTTTCTAATGACCCTGCACAGTGTGAGGAGCACCAGGGGAAGACCAGCATGAGAGAGAGAAATAACACGGATGAAGCTCACATATAGGCCGGTGTACACATAGCTGTGCAAACGTTAATGGTAGCAACATGGGCACTGGGAGACACACAGACATATGCAAGTGATAGACACTTGTAGAGACAGGCAGGCCCACACTCACAGACACCCTCACAGCTCCATGCTCAGAAAGAAAGACACCCAAAGGCACAAGGAGGTAGATACATCCAAACACAGGATTAGCATGACCAGGAAGGGACACAGGAACCCACACAAGCACACAGCTCCCCCCCATCCCTGGACGTGCTGGACATCTTCCTGGTCCTGGACCAGCCTCACTAGCCAGCAGGAACCTATGTAAACAACACTTCTTTCCGCCTGGAGCAGAAAGACAGTGTTTGGTGTTTGGGAGAAGTGCTGGAAGGTTTCCAGAAGCTGGAGTGTCTGATCTCCCAGTCTGGTCCAGCCTACCCCTATGCCAGGGGGATTGAGGGAGGTAGAACCAGGAGAGAGCTGATTCTGCTCCTCGCCCCCCCACACAGCCTCCAAGGCTGGCAGTGCCCTAGCCTCCCCCTGCCTCCTGTCTCCTTTCCCTGGGGCACAGCTGGGCCCTGTCCCTAGAGGCTGGCAGGAAGCCAGACCAGAGACTGGGCAGATAGCCCAGAGCACAGTGCTAAGAACTGCCAGGTGCCCCCCAATCCTACTCTCCACCCAGTAGAGTGATCAGAGACAGCAGGGACCTCTCCTGGGGACACACAGCATCATCTTGGGGTGGCAGAAGAGTCCCCAAATGCCTTTGGGTTCCCTTTTGAATTCTTAGACTGAGTACCCTCTCTTCTATTTCTACTCTCAGAGTCCCAGGGGGACCCAGGCATCCTGGAGCGGGGATCCACAAGAACAGCTTCAGTTCCATTCCACTCTCCCCTCCCCCGCCTCCCTCCTTTTTCCCCAGCTCAGACTTTTCCATGAAAGGGCAGAGTCAGGGGCCTCTGGCTGGGGACCCAGGAGACTTATCTCTCCCCACCCCCACCCCCAACCTCAAATCCAGGCCCCTGGCATTCCCAGGCAGGACTGAGCCTGCTTCCTGGCTAGCTCTAGGATTCCATCTTGGACACTGGATTCCTCTGCCCCC